>CM035113.1:25787479-26387479 GCA_020205505.1 Panax japonicus
GTTATAGTCAACGACTACACCAGATTCACATGGGTATTCTTCCTAACTTCAAAGGATGAAACGAGCTCCCAATTAATCAAGATATTTAGACTGATGATGAAAGAGAAAGGAGAGAAAATCAAGGCCATAAAGAGTGATCATGGCAGAGAATTCAACTTCTCAGAAATGGACCAGTTCTGCTCAGACAATGGCATTAGTCATAACTTTTCAGCTCCACGAACTCCTCAACAAAATGGAGTAGCTGAAAGAAAGAATAGAACCTTGATAGAGGCTAGAAGAACTCTACTAGTAGCAGCTCATCTGCCTGAATACTTCTGGGCAGAAGCTGTCAACACTGTATGCTACACGCAGAACAGATCACGGATACACTCTACGATCAAGAAGAAGCCCTACGAACTGTGGAAATGAAGAAAGCCAAATGTCAGCTACATTAATGTTTTCGGCTGTGCATGCTACATTCTCAACAATGGAAAGCAGTACCTGATAAAATTTCAGCCCAAGTCAGACGAAGGAATCTTTCTTAGATATACCACAGACAGTAAGGCTTACAGAGTGTTCAACAAGAAGACACTGAGTGTTGAAGTCTCGATTCACAACGTCTTTAATGAAACAGACTTAGACAAAACAGTGCTTCAAGACACTACGACCGATAGTGCAGACACTACGAATGAAGTCGTCGAGCTCAACACTACAATCGTAGTGCTAGATAGTGTAATCGTTAAGCAAAAAAATGAGATCGTAGAGAGGTCTATACAAGACAACGAACCTCCACACCAAGAAGAAGAAATAGATCTTGAAGACTTAAGACGAGAAGGAATCATGACATATGTCCCAACCGGAAACAGATGGGCCAGAGATCACATTCACGATCTAATCATTGGAGATCCGAGTGCTAGAGTTAAAACAAGAGCTGCCACTCAAAATGAATGCTTTTATCTAAGCTTTCTATCTCAAATAGAACCAAAGAAGATAGAGGATGCTATGGAAGACTCTAGTTGAATAGAAGCCATGCAGGAAGAACTCAACCAATTTGAACGAAGCAAAGTATGGAGATTGGTACCAAGACCAAAGAGTCATCCTGTCATTGGAACCAAGTGGGTCTTCAGAAACAAAATGGATGAAGATGGAGTTATAACCAGGAACAAGGCAAGATTAGTGGTAAAGGGTTACTCTCAAGTAGAAGACATTGACTACGATGAGACATTTGCCCCTGTTGCCAGATTAGAAGCCATCAGAATCTTTCTTGCCTTTGCTGCTCACATGAAGTTCAAAGTCTTTCAGATGGATGTCAAAAGTGCATTCCTAAATGGAGAACTCCAAGAAGAAGTCTATGTAGAGCAACCTCCAGGTTTCATCAATCCATCTCTTTCCAATTATGTTTATAGATTAGACAAAGCCTTATATGGTCTTAAACAAGCACCTAGAGCATGGTATGAAACACTAACTAACTTCTTAAATGAAAATGGGTTCACTAGAGGTAGAGTAGATACCACAATGTTTCTTAGAAAGCATAAAGACAAAGTCTTATTAGTTCAAATATATGTTGATGATATTATTTTTGGTTTTACTGACGAAAAGTTATGCAAGAGATTTTCTAAGCTGATGCAGAGCAAGTTTGAAATGAGCATGATGGGTGAGCTGAATTTCTTCCTTGGACTGCAAGTAAAGCACACTGATGAAGGAATTTTCATAAACCAAGCCAAGTACATCAAAGACTTACTCAAGAAGTATGGCATGTGATGAGTAGGTTTTATACCTATGAATCCGATATTATTAAACTTAATTATTGTTATATTTAATTGTTTTTAGGATCTTTTTATGTGATTTGTGTTTATTTGTTGTAGGTTGGAGCTGGAGGGACGAATTGGTCATTTCGGAGAAGAAAAAGGTCAAAAATCATGAAAATTAAAGCTGAGTGGAATTTCTGTAAATACGTGGTCCTGGTCAAGCGCCTAGGCGCTTGAAATTGCCCTATGATGAGCGCCTAGGCGCTCTAGTGCGTAGAAAGTTGCGTTTTTATGCTGTCAAGTGGGTTTTTGAAGCCACAGAGGAGTCTGAATGAGGGCTGAGACCAATACAAATAGGAGAGGACTCTAGAAAAGCAAGGGGAACGAATTTTGCAAGGAATCAATCAAGTTTTCAAGAGATTTGCAGAGAGAACAAGGAAGAAAAGCACGAAGGAGAATTGCAAAGGCTGAAGATCTAAGAGAGAGTTTAAGAGCAAATTCAGAGTTTCTTCTTCTCTTCTCTATTTTTATCTTTTGTAACTATCTGGGATGTTTGGATTATTAATTTGGATGATGTTTTTCTTTATTATTATCATGAACTAAATTTTAATTAAGATTGCAACGGAACTTGGTATGTAGTTTAAATTGCAAGCTTCCCATTGATTGAACGTTGGTTTGTATTGAATTGTTTATTATATCTTATGTTTATTGATTAATTGTTTGGCCAACAATTACTGTGATAATCTATATGAAATTGGAAGATGAAGTATAGATTGAGATCTGGATATGATAACATCTGTTCATATAATCTGAATAGGGTTAATATGATTAGCGTGTAGGATAGGAATATACCTATGTGTCTTTTGTATCCATTAAAAGAATTTGTGCGTAAACCCTAATTAACTTGATTCACATAGGAATATAGTGAGTTGATTAACTGGGGTGTTCCTTGTAATTTCGCATCTTAAAGATTGGATTTAGGAGGATTTGTTCACGTGTCTTTGGAAGAAGTGCGTGAATATTCATAAAGCATTCTTGGATAATAATTCATATTAATTGATTTATTTTAAATGGGAAGTAAGTTAGTTTGAATGAAATACCAAGGGAAGTTGTAATCTTAATCTGTTAAATCTGCAGTTATTCTTGTGAAATTTTGATTTTAATTATTAGTTTGTTAAGTTTAAATTTTAAATCACAAACAAAATTTTCTTAGTTTAAAATAAGATTAATTGCATTAGAATTAGTAATTGATAAATATTAGTCTATTTCCTCGTGGGAACGATATCCTTGCTTGCTGAATATTACAATTGAACGCGTATAATTGCGTGGTAAAGTGCTATTAAAAAATTAGGCAACAAGTTTTTGGCGCCGTTGCCGGGGAAATTAGTTTAATATTTTGTCATTATTAATTTTTATAGCGTTAATCTTAATTTAAACTTTTTCTGTTCTGTTCTATTCAGGTGTTCTTGACTAGTGTATGCAAACGCGATCGAAGAAGCCAGATTTGTTGCCTCACGAGGACGACATCGAGAAAAGATTTCAGCGGTTGCGTAAGTGGGTTAAAGAAACCAAAGAAGCACTTGATAAGGAAGATACTATGGCTGAAGAAGAGCAAAAAGCACTGCGGGATTATGCTACGCCGCGGGTTACTGAAATTCAGTCGAGTATTACGAGACCTGCCATTACTGCTACAAGTTTTGAGATAAAATCGGGGACAATACAGATGATTCAAAATTCATGTCAGTTTGGAGGGTTACCAAACGATGATCCGAACGATCACATAGTCAGCTTTATAGAAATCTGCGATACTTTCAAGTACAATAATGTGTCAGAGGATGCAATAAGGCTAAGGCTATTTCCATTTACTCTCAGAGATAAGGCTAAGAGTTGGCTCCATTCACTACCACCAGGCTCGATCACTACATGGAATGATCTAGCCCAGAAATTTCTTGCAAAGTTTTTCCCGCCTGCAAAAACAGCAAAGTTACGGAACGATATCTTCTCTTTCGTTCAGCACGATTCAGAATCACTATATGAAGCTTGGGAGAGATTCAAAGATTCATTGCGAAAATGTCCACACCATGGGATTCCTAAATGGCTTCAGGTGCAAACTTTTTATAACGGTTTATTTAGCACAGTGAGATCGAGTATAGACGCTGCAGCAGGAGGAGCTATTATGGCCAAGAATTGTGACGAGGGGTATCAGTTGCTTGAAACCATGGCAGCTAATAATTATCAATGGCCAACAGCAAGAACAACTCCGACAAGGACAGTCGGAGTGTATGAAGTGGATGCGATGACAGCATTGTCAGCTCAAGTGACAGCTCAGATTTCTGCTCTTACAAAGAAGATAGATGCACTTGGGGTACAACCAGTTCAGAAAATGGAAACGATATGTGAAATATGTGCGGGTAACCACTCAAGTGATCAATGCGCAATAAATCCTGAGTCAGTCCAGTTTGTTTCCAATTATAACAGGCAGCAGGGCAGTTATTCAAACAACTACAATTCAGGAGTGAGAAACCACCCGAATTTTTCTTGGAGTAATAATCAGTCACATGCTCAAGCCCAAGCTCCAAGGCAAACATATCCACCTGGATTTCAGCCACACCAACAAACTCAACAACACCCACAACCTGATAAGTTATCACAAATGGAAGAAGTGTTGGCAAGATTGGCAACTCAGTTTGAAGCCATAACTAAAAACCAATCAGCGGCAATCAAGAATCTTGAGAATCAAATGGGTCAAATGGCTAATGCTTTGAATACTAGAGCTCCAGGTTCTTTACCTAGTGATACGGAGAAAAATCCAAGGAATGATGGAAATGAGCACTGTAAGGCAGTTACACTCAGAAGCGGGAAGGAGTTGACTACAGATTTGGACGGAGACAAGAAAATAATTACTGCTGAGGATGGTGAACAAGAGAGTGGAAATTCGGAACGTAAATCTGAGGAAAGAGTTGTGACAAAACAGCAAGAAGATAAGCAAACAAAAGTTGTACCACCTGTGCCGTTTCCTCAAAGATTTCAAAAGCAGAAATTAGATAGACAATTTTCAAAATTTTTAGAAGTGTTCAAAAAGCTGCAAATCAACATTCCATTCGCAGATGCTTTAGAACAAATGCCTAGTTATGCAAAATTTATGAAAGATATTTTAGCAAGAAAGAGGAAGCTAGGGGAGTTCGAAACAGTAGCATTGACAGAAGAATGTACCGCAATTCTGCAAAGAAAGTTACCACCGAAGTTGAAGGATCCGAGTAGCTTTACAATACCGTGCACGATTGGGCCCCAGTTCTTTAACAGATGTTTGTGTGATTTGGGTGCAAGTATTAACTTGATGCCACTTTCGATCTACACTCAGTTAGGATTACCAGAGCCAAGGCCAACAAATATCTCTCTACAGCTCGCACATAGATCAGTGACATACCCTAGGGGCATCGTGGAAGACATATTAGTGAAGGTGGACAAATTCATATTTCCAGCTAACTTCATTGTGTTGGACTACGAAGAGGATAAAGACATACCCATTATCCTTGGAAGACCGTTTTGAGCCACTGGAAAGACATTAATTGATGTACAAAAGGGAGAGTTAACAATGAGAGTTCAAGATGAAGAAGTAACTTTTAATGTTTTCAAGGCTATGAAATTTCCGAAGGAAGAGGAAGAGTGTTTAAGAATTGATCTAATTGAAGAAGCAACTGAAGAGGTATTTAGTGAATCTGTGAATGAAAACCCTCTTGAAACCGCATTGGTTAGTGAAAATTTATTTGATGATTCAACGGTGCTAGAATGGGTCCAAATGTTAGATTCAACTCCAAAGTTCACACGATGTCTACAAAAATTTGAAACTCTGGATTATCGGGGAAAGCTAGATGAAAAGGTGACATCATCCGTAGAAGAACCGCCTACCTTGGAACTTAAGCCATTGCCTAACCACCTCCGGTACACCTACCTTGGTTCTTCTTCTTCCTTGCCAGTCATTATTTCTGCATCACTTGATAAGGTTCAAGAAGAAAAGCTACTAAGGGTACTTCGACAATACAAGACGGCTCTTGGATGGACTATTGCAGATATCAAGGGAATAAGCCCATCAATTTGTATGCATAAGATCTTGTTGGAAGACGAAGCGAAACCGACTATTGAACAACAACGAAGACTCAATCCCATCATGAAGGAAGTCGTTAAAAAGGAGATCATTAAATGGTTGGATGCGGGAATTATCTACCCTATCTCAGATAGTTCATGGGTAAGTCCGGTTCAATGCGTGCCAAAGAAAGGGGGAATGACAGTAGTTGCGAATGAGCAGAATGAATTGATCCCAACGCGAACAGTTACTGGTTGGCGGGTGTGTATGGATTACAAAAAGTTGAATAAGGCCACTCGTAAGGACCATTTTCCTCTACCATTCATAGATCAGATGTTGGACAGGCTTGCAGGGCACGAGTATTATTGCCTCTTAGATGGATACTCAGGCTATAACCAGATTGCCATTGCACCCGAGGATCAGGAGAAAACAACATTCACATGCCCATATGACACCTTTGCTTTTCGCAGAATGTCTTTTGGGTTATGTAATGCGCCAGCGACATTTCAACGGTGTATGATGGCTATTTTTTCAGATATGGTTGAACAAAATCTTGAGGTATTTATGGATGATTTTTCAGTTTTTAGGGATTCGTTTGATTATTTTTTGGAAAATCTCACACTCGTGCTCAAACGGTGTATGGAAACAAATTTGATTTTAAACTTGGAGAAATGTCATTTTATGGTGCAAGAGGGGATAATCTTGGGTCACCGAGTATCATCAAAAGGAATTGAGGTTGATAGAGCAAAAATCGAAACCATTGAGAACCTGCCACCACCAATTTCTGTAAAGGGTATTCGAAGTTTTTTGGGACACGCTGGTTTCTATAGACGATTTATAAAAGACTTCTCTAAAATCACAAAACCACTTTGCAATCTTTTGGAGAAGGATGTCCCATTCAACTTTGATCAAGCATGCCTAGAAGCTTTTGACGTGTTAAAGAAGAAACTTGTTACCGCACCTGTAATCATAGCACCAGATTGGACTATCCCGTTCGAATTAATGTGTGATGCTAGCGACTTTGAGATTGGTGCAGTTCTTGGACAACGAAAAGATAAAATTTTTCACGCTATATACTATGCTAGTAAGACATTGACGGATGCTCAACTGAATTATACCACTACCGAGAAGGAGCTATTAGCAGTTGTTTATGCATTTGATAAATTTCGCTCATATTTGATTGGGACAAAGGTGATTGTGTTTACAGATCATTTGGCAATTAAGTACTTAATAGCAAAGAAAGACGCAAAGCCGAGATTAATTAGATGGGTATTATTTCTACAAGAGTTTGACTTGGAGATCCGGGACCGAAAAGGAACTGAAAATCAGGTTGCTGATCATTTATCACGGTTAGAGAATTCAGAACTAAATAAAAATGACACAACAGTGATCAACGAATTTTTTCCGGATGAACAGCTATTTGCGGTAAGGATGGATACACCATGGTATGCAGATTATGTAAATTTCATTGTCAGTAAGGTGTTTCCGCCAGATTTGACAAGCCAGCAGAAGAAGAAATTTCTCCATGATGTGAAACAGTATTTATGGGATGAGCCATTTTTATTTAAACAATGTGGCGATCAAGTAATAAGAAGGTGTGTCCCGGAAGTTGAAATGGAGAGTATTCTATACCAATGTCATGCGTCTGACTATGGTGGACATTTTGGGGGAGAAAGAACGGCAGCTAAAGTGCTTCAATGTGGATTTTTCTGGCCAACACTCTTCAAAGATGCCCGTGTGTTTTCATTAAAATGTGACAGATGCCAAAGAGTTGGTAATATATCAAAGCGACACGAGATGCCACTTAATATGATCCTGGAAGTCGAATTGTTTGATGTTTGGGGAATTGACTTCATGGGACCATTTCCACCATCTTTCTGTAACTCCTATATACTTCTAGCGGTGGACTACGTTTCGAAGTGGGTAGAAGCTATAGCGTCACCCACCAATGACGCGAAGGTTGTGATTAAGTTCATTCGGAAGAACATTTTCTCTAGATTCGGCACTCCTCGTGCAATCATTAGTGATGAAGGAACACATTTCTGTAATAAGCAGTTTTCAGCTATCCTTGCTAAGTACGGAGTCACTCATAAGATAGCTACTGCTTACCATCCACAAACAAGTGGTCAAGCCGAGGTATCTAACCGAGAAGTGAAACGAATCCTCGAGAAGATAGTGAATCCTAGTCGGAAAGATTGGTCTAGCAAGTTGGACGATGCTTTATGGGCATACCGTACAGCTTACAAAACTCCGATAGGGATGTCTCCGTACAGGTTAGTTTATGGGAAGGCATGCCATCTTCCAGTTGAACTCGAACACAGTGCTTATTGGGCAATTCGGAAGTTAAACCTTGATATATCTGCTGCGGGAGAGAAGCGCCTCTTACAATTGAATCAAATGGATGAATTCAGACTCCAATCATATGAGAACGCGAAGTTATATAAAGAAAAGATTAAGAGGTGGCATGATGAGAAAATTCTGGAAAGAAAGTTTGAAGCAAGTCAAACAGTGTTATTATACAATTCAAGGCTTAAACTGTTTCCTGGAAAGTTGAAATCTCGATGGTCTGAGCCATTTATTATTTCAAAAGTCTATCCTCATGGAGCTGTAGAAGTGGAAGACCCGTATTCAAAACGTAATTTTAAAGTCAACGGTCAAAGATTGAAGCACTACTATGGGGGTTGTTTTGATCGTGAAAAGACATCGGTCAACCTTGCCGATTAGAACAGAGGAGAAAGTCAGGCTGAAGACTATAAACCAAGTGCTAACTGGGAGGCAACCCAGGAAGTTTTATTGTTATTTGATATTTTTACTCTTATTAATTTACTTTACCATTAGTTTATTTAGTGGTTAAACTTTGCTAGTTAAGGATTTGTTACATACCTTGTTCTCTAACAGAGATTCAATTGATTGCAGGAAAGGAAAACAAGTACAAGTTTAAGATTGGGGATATTTGACGAGGTTTGGGACAAAAGTTACATGGATCGACGTTTGGAGTGGCTAGATTCGCGTTTTCGGTTTGCCATTTACAAAGAAGTCACTTCAGAGCCAATTTGACCATAGCTCCGGATATTATTTCGTGAAACTTCAAGAATAAAAGTTGTAGATGTACTTTTCCTCTTTCCAGAACATCTTGAATCATCTAAATCAGAGTTCGGACGAAAATGTTATGGCCATTTTCCCAAAGGACGTCGGAGCAGAAAATGTTGGAAAGCAGCCCAAGCGCCTAGGCGCTCCAGACAGGCACAAACCAAGCGCCTAGGCGCTCAAAGTCAGTACCTGTGAAGCAGCCCAAGCGCCTAGGCGCTCCAGACAAGCACAACCCAAGCGCCTAGGCGCTCCACTCGTCCAAGGATTCTGCAAGCCACCGCCTAGGCGCTCCAAACAGCACACACACCAGCGCCTAGGCGCTCCAATGTAAAAAAAATAAATAAATAAAAGCCCCAAATTCGGGCTAAACCTCTCCCATTCCAAATCAAAGACTCTCTTACTCTCCTACTCCATCTCTAACCCTCCACAACTCTAAACCCTCATCTAATCTAGCCTAAACAACCAATCTTTCTCTTCCAAATCCTAATCAAACACTATATCTCTACCCAAACTTTGGCAACAAGTTCCATATTATCATCCTTCTTCACCAATTCGGGATTCCACTTGCATTCAAGCCACATCTACTTAAAGTAAAGGTTCAAAGCTCAAATTGCTCATCCACTTTGATTGAACATCATATTTGGCTATACCCAAGTAAGTACACAAGATTTGATTGCAAATTATTTGGATTCACTTGGATAATAGTTAGGTTAGTACTTTGAAGATAGTTTCTATTATTGTGTTGGCTCAATTGGGTGTGGGTACTCTTAATTGTTGCTTGAATTGCCTTGGATGTATAGTGTGTTTAGTAATTGCAAAAAAATTAGTGAAAAATTAAGTTTGGGGGAGTGCATACCAATAGTATTCCAAATCTGTGCACACCAAGTGTTTGATAGTTTGTCACAAGGAGGATTTTGGCTCTCCTACGTCATTGAGTATCATTTGGGTTAGCAAGAATTTAGTACATAAGACTATGGCTAGTAAGAGACAAAGAGGAGAGACTTCGGGCACTTCGTAAAAGTATGACAAAAAGAGATTTACAAGTGCTAAAGCGTCCGACAGATATTACAATGTTCTCTCTAATAAAGCACTAATTCCCGAGCGTGGATTATTGCCCGATATAGAAGATGGGGAATTATTACAGATGATTGGGAGTAGAAGATGGGTGAACTTTACAGCCCAACCGGATGCATCTGTTGTTAAGATTGTTAAGGAATTCTACGCAAATGCAATAGATCATGTGGGTAACGTAATTTGGGTTCGAGGAAAATCAGTGGAGGTTAGTTTTGGGTCAATAAATGCTTATTATGGTTTGAACACGATACCCAACAATGGATACATGCAATATCTACAACACGAGCTAGACTACAGTGAGATTATTCAAGCCTTGTGTGTACCTGGAACGACATGGAAATTAACAGATCAACAAGAAGCTGTGTTGTTCCCCGCATCCAAACTAAGCAATTATGGGAAAGCATGGCATGCATTTATTTGTGCCAAGATGATGCCATGTAGGCATATGAGTGATGTTGTAAATCAAAGGGCAGCACTGCTTTTCTGCATTGCATCAGGAAAAATTATATATGTGGGCCAAGTTATTCATGATTCCATTGACAAAGCAATTCGAGGAGGGACCTCAGGTGGATTACCACACCCATCTTTGATCACAGGACTATGCCAACAAGCTGGGGTAAAATGGGATGCCGAGGAAGCTACACAGCCTCCTTTAGTCGCAATTGACCACTCGCTTATTAAGAAGTACAAGGTATGGAGTGGGGGGATACCACACCCGAGAGGGTTAGGATTCATCATTGCTCCTCCCGAGCCTGCAGCCGAGCCTATTCACCAATCATACGAGAATCCTCCTGCAGCTGGAAGTTCTGACCAACCACCTAATTTTTATGAAGATATCCGTCGCGATTTGAGAAATCAAACTAGAAGAATCGACATGGTTGCCACTCGAGTTCAGGAAGGTTTTGACCGAATGGAAAGAAATCAGGATAGTTTAGCTCAGCGGCAAACGGAGGTATATCAGAATTTTAGTGCAGCATTCCTTGAGATGTTTGCCCGCATGAATCCAGGTGCCGCTCCCTACCAATTCCCACCATTGTCTGCATACCCCCCAGAAGAAGAAGAGGAAGAAGAGGAAGAAGATTCTGACGAGGAATAAAGCTTCTATCTTTCAGGGAAGTCCTCAGTGCTTAATTTCTTAAATTTTATTTGTTATATACAATGAGGACATTGCATAGATTAAGTTTGGGGGTGTAAGTTTCCAGCTCCAGTTCATGCATGTAGTATTCATCTAGTGCATTCATATAGTATTTAGTTAATAGTTTTTCAAAAAAAAAAACAAAACAAAAAAAAAATTAAGTCTGTTTTGCATATAGTAGTTTTTGCATGTTTCCAGCTGTTTGATAGTTTAAGTCTGTTTTGGCCAGTGATGAGATTGGAATTGAGTAGACAAGTATAGTATTGTCTGTTAAGACTTTGATGTGATTTCTTGTCATGATTTGAATCTTTACCTGTTTGAAACTGGTATAATTAAGGTTAGCACGTTAATAACAGATATGTTGACTGATTAAGTTTAAATTGATACATAATGGATTTCTTA
The DNA here is from genome assembly GCA_020205505.1 of Panax japonicus. NCBI lineage: Eukaryota > Viridiplantae > Streptophyta > Magnoliopsida > Apiales > Araliaceae > Panax > Panax japonicus. The sequence goes on from CM035113.1 coordinate 25,798,992, forward strand.
AGGATAATACTAATGTGAAGGAATGAAAGACATGAATAGGCGGAGATGGCTAAATTTAGATAAAAACTTAAGTTTGGGGGAAAAATTTGGGATATATAAGCTTAAAAAAAAAGAAAAAGAAAAAGAAAAAATATATATATAATTACCGTGGCTAGTTTTGTTTCGGGGCCTTTGTTACTTGAGCAAGTACGCCCTAAGGGGTATCTTAAAACCTAGCGCCCTAAGGTCTTATATGGTCTGGGAGTCGTTGGTCGAAAGCTCGCTAAGGGGTGACACTGTTAGCCTAATGAAATAAGACATTGCACAGTCATGGTTAAAAAAAAAACAAATATATATAAAAAAAAAAACAATAAAACGGGAAAAGAGCAAAAAGCCCCCGTAAAGCATAATAAAGCATAAGTATCCCAGATTAGACTCTTGAACTTGGTGGATGTTTGACTTTAGTTGGTTTTTGCTTGTTCGTGAATTTTGTGAGTTTACACTGTATGATTCCTTTAACGAGATTTATTATGTGTTGCATTTAGCATCATATCAGTTAGCATGAATGTTAAGCACACACACACTATATCAATTATAACAGGTTAAGATTTGATGATTGACGAGGAAATTATTAATCTGTCTTGATATGATGTACTAGCATGTTTATTGTGATTTCTCTGAGGCTTGATGAATAGATTTTGTTCTGTTGGACTGCTGGAATTTAAGCATTTATCTAGTTGCATTAGTATTGCATATTTAGTTATTGCATTGTGTTGTGTTGCTTGGGGACAAGTAATTGGTTAAGTTTGGGGGTATTTGATGAGTAGGTTTTATACCTATGAATCCGATATTATTAAACTTAATTATTGTTATATTTAATTGTTTTTTAGGATCTTTTTATGTGTTTTGTGTTTATTTGTTGTAGGTTGGAGCTGGAGGGACGAATTGGTCATTTCGGAGAAGAAAAAGGTCAAAAATCATGAAAATTAAAGCTGAGTGGCATTTCTGTAAATACGTGGTCCTGGTCAAGCGCCTAGGCGCTTGAAATTGCCCTATGATGAGCGCCTAGGCGCTCTAGTGCGTAGAAAGTTGTGTTTTTATGCTGTCAAGTGGGTTTTTGAAGCCACAGAGGAGTCTGAATGAGGACTGAGACCAATACAAATAGGAGAGGACTCTAGAAAAGCAAGGGGAACGAATTTTGCAAGGAATCAATCAAGTTTTCAAGAGATTTGCAAAGAGAACAAGGAAGAAAAGCACGAAGGAGAATTGCAAAGGCTGAAGATCTAAAAGAGAGTTTAAGAGCAAATTCAGAGTTTCTTCTTCTCTTCTCTATTTTTATCTTTTGTAACTATCTGGGATGTTTGGATTATTAATTTGGATGATGTTTTTCTTTATTATTATCATGAACTAAATTTTAATTAAGATTGCAACGGAACTTGGTATGTAGTTTAAATTGCAAGCTTCCCATTGATTGAACGTTGGTTTTTATTGAATTGTTTATTATATCTTATGTTTATTGATTAATTGTTTGGCCAACAATTACTGTGATAATCTATATGAAATTGGAAGATGGAGTATAGATTGAGATCTGGATATGATAACATCTGTTCATATAATCTGAATAGTGTTAATATGATTAGCGTGTAGGATAGGAATATACCTATGTGTCTTTTGTATCCATTGAAAGAATTTGTGCGTAAACCCTAATTAACTTGATTCACATAGGAATATAGTGAGTTGATTAACTGGGGTGTTCCTTGTAATTTCGCATCTTAAAGATTGGATTTAGGAGGATTTGTTCACGTGTCTTTGGAAGAAGTGCGTGAATATTCATAAAGCATTCTTGGATAATAATTCATATTAATTGATTTATTTTAAATGGGAAGTAAGTTAGTTTGAATGAAATACCAAGGGAAGTTGTAATCTTAATCTGTTAAATCTGCAGTTATTCTTGTGAAATTTTGATTTTAATTATTAGTTTGTTAAGTTTAAATTTTAAATCACAAACAAAATTTTCTAAGTTTAAAATAAGATTAATTGCATTAGAATTAGTAATTGATAAATATTAGTCTATTTCCTCGTGGGAACGATATCCTTGCTTGCTGAATATTACAATTGAACGCGTATACTTGCGTGGTAAAGTGCTATTAAAAAATTAGGCAACAGCATGAAATCAGCCTCTCCCATGAAAATACCAATTGCTCCTGCAACCAAGCTTGACAAAGATGAAAAAGGTAAAAGTATTGATATAAATCAATACAGAGGTATGATCGGTTCTCTTTTATATCTAACTGCCAGTAGACCAGACATAATGTTCGCAACATGCATATGTGCTAGATTTCAGGCTAACCTTAAAGAGTCACATTTATCTGCTGTAAAGAGGATCTTCAGGTATCTCAAGGGTACACTTTACTTGGGGCTTTGGTACCCCAAGGAATCCTCATTTGAACTAATAGGATATACAGATGCTGATTTTGCAGGATGCAAAATAGATAGAAAGAGTACCAGTGGAACCTGTGAATTGCTAGGAAACAGAATTGTGTCCTGGTTTAGCAAAAAGCAAAACTCAGTGTCTACTTCAACTGCAGAAGCTGAATACATTGCTACTGGCAGCTGTTGTACTTAGATCCTATGGATGAAAAATCAGCTAGCTGATTATGGGTTTGATTTCAAATCTATTCCCATTCACTGTGATAACACAAGTGCCATAGAAATAACTCATAATCCTGTTATGCATTCTAGGACTAAGCATATAGAGATAAGGTATCACTTCATTAGGGATCATTTTACAGTATATCCCTACTGAAAATTAACTTGTTGATGTCTTTACAAAACCTCTAGATGAATCCATATTTAATAAGTTAATAAGTGAGCTAGGCATGCTAAATCTACAACCATAAAATATATGCTCTAGATTGTGATAACCATAACAGATACAAAGGCTGAACTCAAAATCGTAGACATGATCAAGGGAAGTCCACAATCGTAGAGCTGAAGAGGTAAAACCACCTCAACGATCGTAGCAAAGATTTAACCATCGTAGATCAGACTCAACGATGACAAAAGCCTCATCAACAAAGTAAGAGTGCATCCTATGATGATAAGCTTCAAAACACAGCAATCCCTCTGATAAGCGCCTCAGGAACAAACCTAACCCTTGACTCACTCCAAGAGGTTGGCCCTTCTTGAGTTACCTTAAAAGAATGCTATGTCAAAAACTCATCACAAGGATCCGGTCAGACTCGACGATCGTAGATCAGACACGACGAATGCTAGACAGACTCGACAATCGTAGAATAGACACGACGAATGCTGGAGAGATTCGACGATCGTAGATCAGACTCGACAAATAAAAACTTCCTCAATGATCGTAGACCTCCCTAAGGACACCTCAGCTCTGCGGGAGCCAAGGGAAAATCAGTACAATCCCTATCAGTCAAAATCGAAGAGCCAAGCAAAAGACGACACCTATCCCACTAAGCAAAAAGGAGAGGGGAAGATGCAAGTAAAAATTGAAATCATTTTTTTGAAATCAGAAGTTCGAAAGATTATCTCTCTCATCCTCTCTCAAAGCAGAAACCCTAAATCAGAAGAAAGTTCTTTCATATCTCACTTCCAACTACAAAATCAAAGGCGGCATCCAGTGTTATCTCAGGCTACAGACTCTGTTTTGATGAGTTCAAAATAGCTCAACCCAAGTTCCATAAGACTCTGGCCTTACTGAAGAAGGCAGGTCTCGAAGAAGCCTTGAGCACAGATACATTGATTTATCCAATGTTAGTGAAAGAGTTTCAAAGGAATGGAGTATTTGAAAATGACATCATCACTACGAGAGTAAGGGATGTGGTAATCAGACTGAAGGCCGAAGACATCAACCTCGGCCTAGGTCTCAAAAATGAAGGGCATCCATTCTTAGATAGCATAGACTTTCGAGAGGGACTTAGAAGAATGCATCACAAGAAACTCCCCTCTGTGAAAGGGTACAAGAAGAAGGAGTTCCCACAGAGGTATGAATTTCTAGCTGATATAGTTGGGAAATGTATATGTTGCAAGAGCTCAGGTCACGACTCTGTGAATGAAGTTCAACTTACGCTCATGACTGCGATGAGTTATGGAATACAACAAAACTATGGAGCCCTATTGCTTGATTGATTGGATTGGTAAGTGGCTCATCAACTTAAAGAAGTCAAAAAGCCCTCACAAGATGTTATACGGACGATTCATAAGTATCATTCTACAATCATCCCTGGGTGACAAAATTGGGGATGAAGAAGGAGAAGCTATCAACCCAAATAGACGAATGGCCCAGGAATTGTTTGAAAATTGGAAGAGAAACCCAACTTAGTATATTCGAATGATGACTGAATCCAGTGGAAGAACTGAGGATCTGAAGGACTCAGGCCTTCCAGGAAACATGTTTGTGGTCAGGGAGATCGAAGAAGAATAAGAAACCAACAAAGAAGAACCCTCTGTCCTTACCAGAAAGAGCAAGGGCAAGAGGAAGCTAAAGGCTAGACTGGTAGAAGAGCCTCAAGTGTAAGACCCCAAATTTTATGAAATAAAAGTATTCAATTTTTACTATTCATGAGTTAGTATTCACGAGTTACTATTCATGAGTTACTATTCACGAGTTATTACTCATGAGTTACTATTCACGAGTACTATTAATGAAGCATGATAATTTCTTACGTAAGAAGGCACTACTCAATAATTGTTACAATAATTATTGTCTAGTATTTTATTTTATTGATTCAATAATTGATGCGCTGATATTTTATATTACTATTGTTTCAATAATTGTCACTACACAGTATTTTCCATTATCGGACCAATAATTCATATTATCTGAATAATATTATTAGATAATATTATTGGCAATGTCTAGAAAGTTCTGTCTAAGGAGAGGTTTGGTCATCTAATTGCGCGCCAGTAAGGAGAAATCCTTATTGGAAAGCCCCCTCTTTCTTGGGAACTGCCTAGTTGTCAGTATTGTGATTCTGTAATATTATTTGTGAATAATTAATTATTGATTTATATGATGAGGAAAATATTGATTTTATGTAGATATAGATGGAGAAAATTTTTAAAGTGACAATTGTTAAAAATTGATATTTTATCTTTTCTAATAAAATAATATTTTATTATATTATTATAATATAATAATGATGATATTTTTATAATGAATGTGGGATATATGAGTATATGAGGAGGAAGAGTATTTTTGTTGCAAAAGTTGTTTAAAACATGTTAAACATGTCTGTGGGCTCATTTCTTGACTGAAATTTGATTATAGACTATAAAATCGCCCGTTTGTAGATTTCGACCAATTTCTGTTTGGAATTTTGAAAAACTTTCTTCTGTAAAGTTATAGAGAATGAAATTTCCTATGAAAAAGATATGTGGTTCAAATTTTTCTGATAAAAGGGCTATTTATTATGAATTATTGAAGTTCTGAATTATTGAGTCTGAATTGATTTTGTAACAAAAATTGTTTTAAACATGTTTTTCATTTTTGTGTGATAAATGTGTTTTTGATGTGGTGGGCTAAGGAAAATTTGGTTATAAATATATTATTATATTCAATTTTCTACTTTGGTATTCTAAGCAATTTCCTATAAATAGGTGTTTAGGTTAGAATTAAAAATCACACCAGAAACTGAAGTTTTATCTCTATTTCTCTCTCTATATTATTGAGTGTATTCTTGTGAGTATTTTGATATTTTGAGTGTTTCTAAACAGTGCAAGTTCGTTCAGCGTTATTCCAGTCAGAAGTACTGCTCTTTTGAGGTAAGGGATAGTAAGGGATATTGTTGTTAGTATGTAAGGGTTATTATGTTTTTCAATTTCAAACTTTTTCTGAACCTTCAAAAATTCTAGAAAAATTTGAAATGATATTTTGATGAGTTTTGTAGATTGTGTCCAAAAATGGCAATTTTTGGATGTATAGATTAGGAGTTATGGATTTTATGAGAAAATACTATTTTAAAAGTAATCGATTATAACTCCTTGTGATTAACTCCAAAATTGATGAAATTTTTATTGGGAATACATCTATATAATATCAGTATACTTTGTAAATTTCGGAATTTTTGGATAAAAGTACAATTTATGATAAATGTCTGAATATTCGGTGGTTTTGGCCATGTGAAAAATAGTAAATAAATTTTAAAAATTCCGAGACAAATATATGTTCAATATGAGACTATATTATGCTAAATACCAGAAAAGAAATATTTTTAGAACTGATTTGGTATTTTTCATGAAAATATTCTAGTTATGAGTAAATGAATTAAATATGTTATATGAAGTAAAAAAATTGGAAAATATGAATTTATGGCTTGAGAATCATATATGAGGTATATGCAGATTTTTGATGAGGGTTTTGGTTATTGGTGATGAAATTTTATGAGTTTGGCATTTTAGGATGATTAAATGCATTTATTAGTAAAGTGTAAACAATTAAAATAAATTGTTTATAAGTTTAAGAAATGATTAAAATATTGTGGTAGTATTAATAATATTAGATTATGAGATTATTAAGTGATTTATAACATTTTGATTAAGGTGTTATGAGATAATTGATTTATGAATCTTACTTTTGAGATTAAATCTATATGTTGATTATATTATTTTTATTATCATATATAACATTTTTATAACCCTAATGATGATATTTCTCTTTGACTTGAGTGTAAAGATGAGTAGATTATTAGTATGATCGTGACTATAGGCTCTCTTTGGCCAGTAGTGCAAAGTTGAATTGTTGACTGGTATGATCATGACCATTGAATTTATAATTGAATATCTTTAGCTTAAGTGCAAAGGTGAATTGATCAACATATATGGTTATAATTATGGTTTATATAAATTCTGAAATGATTATGTATTTCTTTGAGATATGAATATCTTTGGCATGTAGTACAAAGATGACTTGATGTTGAATATCTTTGGCATGTAGTGCAAAGATGAACTGTTGATGAATATCTTTGGCCCGTGGTACAAAGATGAATTTATTATTATGATAATGAACAGGAACTGTGATTTGGTATAACCATGATCTTTGATGTTTCAGGTAAAGACATGTGATGAAAATTATTTTCGTCCTAGATGCAAAGAGGAATTTAGAATTACAATTATGATTACGATTTATTCATATAATTGTGGAAAGGAACTGTTGATTAATGTTACAGGGATAAAACATTGTTGGTGGACTTTTAATGTAGAGAAGATAATAGACTTTATGGTCTATTTGACTCTTCTAATGGATTGCTCGTTTCGCTGCAACTATGGTTGAAATTTTTATCATCTACCATATGTTCTAAATCTCTGATTTATTATTGATGAAGGCTATTGATAATTTAATTATCTTTAGTCATGATATTCTTTACTGGGCTAGTTGTGCTCACCCTTCTGTTTCACAATTCCTTTCAGGTAATAAGAGTGTAGCTGGGTCGAGCGGGGGTAACAGGGGAATAGAACGGTGGTCATCATTTAGTAGTTATATTTGGTGAATCAACTAGGGTGAGGCGAACCCAACGTTGGAAGGATGTTTTGCCACTATCATACAAGATGTCTAATGACATACAACCTCGTGTCATCATAAGACAGGGTTGTGCACATCCACTTGCTGAGTATATCTACGAGCACTACCTATATAATCTTGGTGTTTGTTTGAAGTATAATTCTCAATTAGAGACAGTGGAGATAATGATATATCAAGAGAAGACTCACCATTGGAAAGAATATGATAGTAATCTTCTCGTTTTTCTTTGGGGTCTATTGGGTCAACCAAGGATAATTTTATAGCCATATGATATCTATTATAACCTTGACGCATAGCCTCCCATGTACGAAGGTTTCCTTGAGCACATCCCAAAGATTCTAATTTTTAAAACAGTTTTTGACTATACCTTTATGTAAGGTGCCATTGTGACGTGCTATCCAAGGTTGGGATGTGAGACACAGTTGGTATATATTTGTATCAAAACTCACAGCATATGTGTTATTGTATTTTGCACAACAATTGTTGTAATAAAGTTGTAGTTGTTTTCTGTACCATGTATTTGGCGACTCGGAATAGGTTGGGTGGATTGGACCTATTTTGGGGGCGTCGCATCAAGGATCTACCACTGATATACCTGTAGAGTCCTTTGATATAGAGACTCTGAGGATGCTAAGAAGAAAGAAGCAGCAAGATGAAGCAGATGCAGATCAGGCTACCATATCCCAGATCCTGAAGAAGAACAAAGTTGGTCATAAGTCCAAAAGGCCATCAGTCACCTCAATCGTAGAGTCTCTATTGTTCGTAGAGACCAGACCAAACATAGCAGGCAAGGAAGTCGCTGCTTCAAGCATAGTGGTTGTTGAACAGGACACCACTGAGGTTCAAGAAAGTTCTGAAGCTGTGGCTAAGCCTAGTAAATCAATGATAAAGCTGGTCAAGAAGTACATTCTTGAGAATGAAAAAGTGCTCAAGAAGGAAGATAAGAGCATGGTTGCCCAAGAGGACAGTGCTCCAGTTGAGGGGGAGATCCCTGAGATTCTCTTGATAGAGAATACACCAGCTAAGGGGGAGATGCCTGAAGCTCAAGAAGATGCTCCAATTGAGGGGGAGTTTATGAGCTTACAAGAAGATGATCAAGTTGAGGGGGAGCCTCAAGATATCTCCATGGCAGAAGAAGATGTTCCTGCCAGAAGTGAAGAGGAACCAATAAAAGATCATCAAGAGCCCATTGAGATGATGAAGACCTTCAAATCACTGGTGTGGGCAAAGATGGGTATGAAAGATATCTCTACAATCAGATGTTCTCATACCTACCCATAATGCAATATCATCAAGCCCAAATCCTAAACTCTTGGGATCACATGTTCTGGAGCTTCAAAGAGTATCCAGCCATCTCAGTATTGGCCCATGCATTTCCAGGGAGATTCAATTTTGCCAAGAAATTTCTTACCAACAACTCTTTCTCAAAGGATAAACTTGAGGTACTGTCTGTGACGGCCCCAAAATAGGTATGCATCACCCATCTTGAGTTGCCAGATACAAGGTACTGAATACAAATACAACTTAATTATACAACAGTCGTGTAAATACGACAAAACATAGGTTGTGAGTTTTAATAACAATATTGTCATCTAGACAATATCCACACTCAATGGAGTCCTCATTATATTTATTATCACACTATTCACAGAATAGTGAGGACTACTAATGCACCATCTAGGACCATCACTCTGTTCCCCGACTAGTCCCAGCTACGTTCTCATTTCCTAAAGAGAACAGTGAAAGAAAGGGTGAGCTCAACTAGCCCAGTAAGAAATATTATGACTAAGATAATGTAGAATAAATTATCAATAGCCTTCAACAGTATAACAACTGATAAAATATAATAGACAACAAGTTTTAGATCAAAAACTGCAGCGGAATAAGCAATCCATTAGAAGAGTCAAGGAAAGTATAAAATCTACTGTCTTCTATGATTTAAAATGTTTTTCATCAACTTTATCGCTGAGACTCAACTTAATAAATAAAATCGAATCATCCCTGCTCCACGGACAAGGATATTCATGTAATCATCAATGGTTAGGACTATACCGAATAATCCCTAGTCATAATCATACCAACAACTGTCCACCAATGAACCACAGGCCAATGAGGACTTTTACCACATCATTCGTCACATTACGGTCATGATTATATCGAATAATCCCTGGTCATAATCATACCAAGTCCATCTATGCATGTAAGCCAAAGATGACTTTCAACATAATATAAGCATTAGGATGATGACAATTCAATAAAGCAGGTTCAAGAATAAATTTTAAAGATTTATAAGTTAATTTATCCTGAACTCAATAACGTTCAAATTGTCAACTTGATACTGCTTTGTGAAGTAAAATTCAAGAATGCTCAGAAGATTATTTCCATGAAAAGATACTAGATGAAGCGCAAATATCAAGGATATTATACTAATTTCATGGAGTATAGAAGCCAAAGCTTTAACCAACTGAGTATAATAGAATATATGAAATTGCAAATGGATTTTTGCCCGCCATGCGGTAATCCACGTAGACAGATCATTTCAACAATTTAATAAGAAACGAATACGAAGAATCATTCACCATGCATGTGGTAATTCACAAAGACATGTTATTCCAACAGAATAATAAAGAATGGAATAACAGAAGGATTCACCATGCGTGCGATAGACTGCACAGACAGGTTATTCCCAAAAGAATAATAAATAATGGAACCAGGTCCGACGTAAACGCACAGACGGGATATTTCGACAGAATAATAAAAAATGGAACCAGGTCCGGCGTAAATGCACAGACAGGATATTCTGACAGAATAATAAATAATGGAACCAGGTCCGGCGTAAACACATAGACAGGATATTCCGACAGAATAGTAAAGAACGGAATATTAGAAGAATTTCATCATGTATGCGGTACTTCGCATAAACAGGTTATTCCAACAGAATAATAAAAATGGAATAACAAACGAATTCACCAGGCATGCGATAGACCGCACAGAAAGGTTATTCCAACAGAAAAATAAAGAATGGAATAACAGAAGAATTTCACCATGTATGCGGTACTTCGCATAAACAGGTTATTCCAACAGAATAATAAGAATGGAATAAAAAAAGTTTTATTCATGAATACGAAAGAAAGAATACCCCTTATGAGTACAACAAATAATATTCCCTACCTTAGAAGAAACTGGATATTGGAGTAGTGAAGTAGCAGAATACTTTTCTTCTTTCTCTCTAGAGTTTCAGTGAATTTATAAGAAATAATGAAGGAATGAGCTTCTATTTATAGGAGAATGGACTGAATAGTAACTAATTCATGAACGGTCCAGATTGATTTACTTTTAAACGGACGATCCATATTGGTTTACTATTAAAACTTAAAGCAACGGTCCATACTGATTTACTATTAAAACTTTAGACCAGCGATCCATATTGATTTACTATTATATCTTCAACCAACGGTCTGAAAAATTAGCACATCTCCTCATGAAATAATATTGTACCCAAAAATGATTTGGACCGAAAAGAAATATATCTTACGGGTGAATAGTACCCTATAAATAGTACCTTATGAATAGTAACTCATAAATAGTAACTCATGAATAGTAACTCGTGAATAGTAATCTGACACGAAAAGTGTCCCAAATACCCGATTGAACAATATAACCTCCAGACATCAATTATTATCCAAACAAATGTCAATTTCTACTAACACAAATAATTTCAACACAATGGAACTATAAAATTCATCTTTAATCAAAACGAACTTAATCATCATTAATATTATAATTCACAATATTTAGCAATCAGGTCGTTCCTAGGAAAGTGGGGGCTTTCCGATAAGGATTTCTCCTTATTGACGCGCAATTAGGTGACCAAACCTCTCCTTGACAGAACTTCTAGACATTGTCAATATTACAAATAATAATATGAATAACTTTGTCGTCTCAATTATTGATTTAATAATATATCATATTATGCAGATGATACTATAACAATAATTGAATCAATAATATGAGATATGGTGCAGTAATTACTGCAGCAATAATTGAGTATAACTAAGTGACTTCTCACGTAAGCATCAATAATCAATACCATGTGCTACTATGAAATCACGCGTATTACTGTACTTTTACTACCGGGTAGTTCAACAGTTTTAACGGTAACACCTTCGCCGTTATTTTTATAGAAAGATAATTTTGTCATTTTCTAACTACGACAATACTTCCGTTGTGGGATCCACCAATGATTATGTCGTCGTACGAATATTCCCTGTTAAAACGAATATTCCCCGACCAATCGAATATTATATAACCACTTGCTTACTTTGCAAAATTTGTAAATATTACCCACAACTATAACATTATATCAAATCCACACTATAATATTCAAAAATATATTTTGAGAAAATTATTCTTTATTCATAAAAGTTGGGGTCTTACAACCTCCCCTTCTTATGAAATTTCGTCCTCAGATTCTAACTCCCAAGTCATTTCTTCCACATCGTGGTTTCTCCACAAAACTTTAACTTGAGGTATAACCTTGGAGCGTAAAACATGATCCTTCTTATCCAAGATTATAATAGGTAACTCTTCATACGTTAAATCTTCCTCTATCTCATCTGGTTCTAACTCAATAATGTGGTTCGGGTCTTTCATATATTTACGTAACATAGATATGTGAAAAACATTATGAACATGAGACATACTTGGCAGTAAGGCGAGTCTATAGGCCACAGTTCCTACTCGCTCGAGAATTAAAAATGGGCCAATGAATCGAGGATTGAGCTTTCCTCTCTTTCCAAATCTTGTAACTCCTTTTCATGGAGCAACACGTAACAACACATGATCTCCAATATCGAGTTCTACGTCCTTTCGATGAACATCAGCATAACTCTTTTGTCGATCTTGTGGAGTTTTTATACGTTGTTGAATCGTTTGAATCTTTTCTGTAGTCATACGTACCAACTCCGGTCCTAACAACGTTGCTTCACCCACCTCATCCCATCATACTGGAGAACGACACTTTCTTCCATACAACGCCTCGAATGGAGCCATGCCAATACTTGTTTGATAACTGTTGTTGTAGGAAAACTCCACCTATGGTAAGAACTTGTCCCAACTTCCCTTGAAGTCAAGGACACATAGTCTTAATAGATCTTCAAGAGTTTGAATCGTCCTCTCCGACTACCCGTCCGTCTGAGGATGATATACCGAGCTAAATCGTAAATCCGTACCCATAGCTTTCTGCAAACTAACCCAAAATCGTGAAGTGAATCTTGGGTCTCAATCAGAAACTATGGATATTAACATACCATGTAGTCTTACAATCTCATTTATGTACATACGGGCAAGACGTTCAAGTGTATAAGTTTCTCGTATAGGTAAGAAGTTAGCAGACTTGGTCAATCTATCAACAATGACCCAAATTGCATCTATGCCTTGAGAAACCTTGGGAAGACCAGTAACGAAATCCATGGTAATGTGCTCCCACTTCTATTTTGGAATTTCAAGTGGTTGCAATGGACCTTTTGGAACTTGATGTTCCGCCTTGACTCGTTGACAAGTTAAACACCTTGAGATAAACTTCGATATCTCTCTCTTCATATTTCTCCACCAAAATGTATGTCGAAGATCATGATACATTTTGGTACTCCCAGGATGGATTGTAAACGGTGTGTTGTGTGCCTCCATCATGATTTTATACTTTAAATTAGGGTCGTTAGGAACACAAAGTCTGGAGTTGACTCGAAGTATTCCTTCTTCATCGATTCTTGCTTCTGGAATAACACCTTCTTGCACTTTTTTCCTCATACGTATCATGTAAGACCCAAACTTAGTATAAATAAAATTGAATTTTCCTTTATTCATTACTCTAAATTAATAAGGGTTAATTTGATATAATGCTTTGGTTATGGGTGAAATGTGAAAATTTTACAAAATAAGCAAGTGGTTACAAAATATTCTTTTTGTCGGGGAATATTCATTTGGTCGTAGAATATTCTTATTGTCAGGAATCTCCGTACGACGGCGCAGTCATTTGTGGGCTCCAAACGGAAAATAGTTGGATGAAAGAAAACGACAAAGATTGAGTTTTATAAATAACGCGTAAATTTTTACCGTTAACACTGTTGGGTTACCTGGTGGTTAAAATACAGTAATACGCGTGGTTGCACAGTAGCACATGGTATTGCACAGTATTGTTGAATTATTAATTCGTACGTAAGAAGGCACTACTCAATAATTATTACAGTAGTTACTGTTCAATATTTTATTGATTCAATAATTGTTGCGTTGTTAGTTTATATTATTATTGTTTCAATAATTGTCACTACTCAGTATTTTCCATTATCAGATCAATAATTCATATTATTTGAATAATATTATTAGATAACATTATTGGAAATGTCTAGAAAGTTCTGTCAAGGATAGGTTAGGTCATCTAATTGCGCGCCAGTAAGGAGAAATCCTTATTGGAAAGCCCCCTCTTTCCTGCGCACGGCCTGGTTGTCATAATTGTGATTCTGTAATATTATTTGTGAATAATTAATTATTGATTTATATGATAAGAAAATATTTATTTGATATGGATATAAATGATGGATTTATTTTATGTGGTTATAAATGAAGGAATTTTAGCATAAAATAATTGTTGAAAGTTTGGCATATTTTGTGGAATTACAATTTCTGATAAAATATTCATTCATATATAATATATTATAATTGTTTATGTAATTATATTATTATAATATATAAGCATGTGTTAATTTGAAACGGATGTAAACAAATATATAGATGACTACTTGTTTTCAAAAGAAAGTTGGTTGTAATTTATTTTGGGTAATTGGTATGATTGGTGGAAATAAGTTGGTGGAGAATTTGTCTGCAAGAGAATTTTCTAATGTGTGGCCCTTTAGCCAATTAAAAGGAAGGGAAAGTTAGTGTGACAACCCGATATTTTCTATATAAATAAATCATAAATTTTGCGTATAAATTTTTTTTTTTTATTATTATTATTTTAAGGATGGGGAATGTGTCTAGATAATGTGTATGTATTTATGTGATGCATATAAAATATATTTATTACATGAATAATTGTAAATGATTTTATTTATAGAACTATTGATTATTATCAATTATAATTTTTATACTAATTAATTCCTTATTGGAAATGCTTTTATTAATTATTTTCTATGAAAATATAATCTTATATTATTTAAATAATATATGAAATGATCTTAGAATAATTATAATGATTATTTCATTATATGAATTTTGTTCAGGATATTAAGTTAATTATTTTAATTTAATTTATAATGTTAATTGTGTCAGATAAATCAGATATGGAATCCAAACCCTAGTTCTGGGTTTTGATCAAGGAATGATAATAATATTATAATATTATTATATTTTGATTTTTCAGTGCTATAAATATATATTGTATGTATGTAGACTGATAATGATCGGTTATTTATAATGCAGTATTTAAAAACCCTAGTTTTACTGTGTGAAACCCTAATTTAAAATACAAATTAGAGTATTAAATGTTATTGGACAATTGCGATAAAGTGGTTAATTAATGTCTGGTATTATAAATATAATCGCTAATTAGGAAAACCCTAATTATTATCGCAAAACCCTAATTGCGAAAATTAAAACCCTAACTGATATTTAGGAACCCTAACTGATAATTGTAAACCTTAATTGCTTAAGTGGCAAGGTTAATTATGTTATAATACCCTAATGATCATGAATAATGTAATTAGAAACCCTAATTACAAGTTGTTAAAACTAATTATTAAATTATTAATCCTAGTTAGTAAATTATTAACCCTAATTACCAAAAGGATAAACCCTTTAATTAGCAAAGTTAATTATAATTAGATATATTAAACCCTAATGTTCATGTATAGTGTGATTAGATAATTAATCATAATTAGGAAACCCTAATTTCAAAATTTTAGAAACTAAAATTTATTTAATTTTATTTTTATGCAAACTCTAATTGCTAAATCTGACATTTAATTTGTGATAAACCCTAAGGGTTAAACCCTAAGGGTTTGCCAAATGACAAAGATGCCATTAAATGGAAAATACAAATGACCATTTTGCCCCTAAGCGTATTATTTTAGCTAAATTAGTAGGGTTTGACAATAGGATGGGTTGGTGACCAAATCCAACCACCCCATGTGCTCTAAATAATCAGCATCATGCCACATAGCCAGCCAATACATTGTATCTTAGTTGTATAAATAGATTTGGAGAGATAAAGTGTACCATTTAGCTCATTTCATGACCAAGCTCTCAATTAATTCTCTCTCCATCAAAACCAACGAAATCTTCAAGCATTTCAGTTCCAAAAAAATAGCCCCACAAAATCCATTAACCAATCAGCAACTCAGAATCAAAATTTTTCAAAGAAAGGTATAAAACCCTATTCAAGAATCTGTCCAAATTTTCTGTAGTTAGATCTTGCGTTTAAGTGTTAAAAATGTTGGTAGTGGTGTCTAAGGATGATCTGGGTTGCTAGATGTTAAATCCATAACATCTAGAAGCTCAGATTTGAAGATCTATGAAATCTGGAAAAAAGGTATTCTGTGGTCTGACAACAAATGTCAGTGGCCATAGATATCTGGTCGTTTATGATTTTTGATATTTTTAAGTTGTTACCAGTAGTTTGAAATGTTGTCTTTAATATGCAAAAAGAATCAGGGTCATTTGATGTGTAGAATGATAGTTATTCACGGTAAAATACCGTTGACCGGCATTGACCGGAAGCTTTCTGAGCAGTCAAGAACTTGCCCAGATTTGTCTGACAGGAAGTTTGATGGCTCAGATCTGGCATGTTGTTAGTTGTTTTACTGTTTTGTTGCATCTAGATTATAGCTGGGTATATTAACTTTAATCTTATGCCTTAACATCTCCTTAAAAGTATAATAATCGAATGTAGTGGATGGTCAAAGTAGACCACCCAGCCATGATTATGAATTCTGGAAAATTTCCAGAAAAATTTTTGGTTTATTTCTGACAGGATTTGACCTAGGTACATCTTATGGATCTGTTGTTGTTTTGTTGATGTTAAGTAACAGATGTGTAGTGTTACATGTGGGCTAGAACCTAGAATTCATAAATCACAAAAATAGTGCACGGATTGCAAGTTGTGGAAGCCCAAAAGTGGATGGATTAACTGTTCTTCATTTCTAGGTAACCCAGAAAATGAATAACAGGTCTGACAGTCACTTTGCATGCTTAGATCTAGTTGGTTTTATGTTTTTTTTTATCGTTTTGTTTGTTGTAACATGTAGTTTTACACTTTTTCTACAAGATCTGACTTTTGTATTTCCCAGAAACACAATACACTAAGATTTAATCATGGTCAAAGTAGTGCACTCGGTAACTGGTGATGAATTTCTGGGTTGCATGAAGAACATGAAGAACACCTATAGCGGCGGTTCTGTCGCTATAGGTGGTCTTTAGCGACAGATAATATATTATTTTCCAGAAATTAATTAATAAATAGAAAAAAATAGTTTTTAATTATTAAAAATACAAAATAAATTATCAAAAATTATTTTAATTTCTGAAAATTAGTTTTTAATTATTTTAAATATATTTCATAAATATTTAAAAATTTTGGAATATTAAAAGTATTTAATTTATTTAATTATAGTATTAAATAAATTATTTAAAACTGATTTTAATATTTGAAAAATCATTTACAATTATATTATGATATAAGAAAATATTTTAAGTTATTTTTAATAACTTTTAATATTATTTGATAATTTTCATTAATAAATTAATATTAATAATAATTAAGTTATTTATTAAATGAAATAAATAAATAAATGAATTAAAAATGATTTTATTATATCAAAAATCATTTTAAATAATAATAAGGTATTTAAAAATATTTTAAGTTATAAAATATAACTTTTAATATTTAAAGGTAAATTTCATTAATTAATTAATTAATAATGATATTAAAGTTATTTAATAATTATATTAAATAATTTAGTTTAAAAATGATTTTAATATTATAATAATCATTTTAAATGAAAATAAAGTGTTTAAAGATATTTTAAGTTATAAACTATAACTTTTAATATTTAAAGGATAATTTCATTAATAATTTAATATTAATGATATTAAATTTATTTAATAATTATATTAAATAAATAGTTTAAAATGGTTTTATTTATTTAAAAATCATTTAAAAAGGATATTAATGATTTAAAAATATTTTAAGTTATAATTAATGACTTTTAATATTTGGATAAATAGTTCATTAATATTTATATATTAATGGTAATTATTTAATGATGATTTTAAATGTTTTAAAAATCATTTAAGGGTAATATTAATACTTTAAAAATATTTTGAGTTATTATAAATAACTTTAATATTTTGGCAATGGTTTCATTAATAGTTTAATATTAATTAAATATTAATGATAATAGAATTATTTGATATTTAAATCATTTAATAATGATACTGATATTTCAAAAATTATGATAAATGGTAATAATTATTTAATAATTATTATAAGGTCATGAAAAATAGTGCGACTGTTGTTTAAGTTATCTTTTTGGATATTGAACTTCGGGATAGAGTTTTAGACTCGATAATTACCCGAAAAAGCTGTCGGTAGACCGACATGTTTCAGAAATTGATCTGAACTTAGATAATTTAATTGGATATGTGTATATTTGTGATTCAATGGTTATTAAGGTTGTGTGACAATGTGATTAGGAATGTGTTGATGTTTGCTTGTGAGTCAATGATTGTTGAACATGTGTGATAATGTGAATAGGGAATGTGCTGACTGCAATAGGCAGTGTTATGTGTACGTTATGTTTTACTAATTAGTAAAATGATCTGATTAATGATAGGTCGTGATAGAAAAGATAAATCTAAGTTGTGTAATTGTAAGCAGCGCATCAGGCAAGTATCCTACCTTGGCATTTTCTTTATGCAATGGACATGTGTAAGAATGTTTCAGAATTATACTATTACTGTACAGATTGTTAAAACTATATTATATACGCCCATTGATTATCAACATGTTAGTATATGATAATTCAGATATGTATTCTTTTCGTTAATTTCTATAAATGATTATACAAGTGTCCCCACTTGGATAATCATTGCATTTAATCACATGTTGATACACCTTTGATATATATATATATATATATATATATATATATATATATATATATATATATATATATGTGTGTTGAATTATATATTATTGTTGAACAAGATAAGACCTTTGTTATGAAAACCCGACAGATATGAACATCCCGATCATGGGAAAATTTTTATGCGCTACGACGGATAAAGGATAAACGATAATATCATTCTATCAATGTAGTATTGATCAATACAAGGTACAACGGGGCAGATCACCCTCCGTGCCCGTAAGCAATGGCCGGTTTACAGATGAATTTATGTTTAAACCCTTTCGAAAATGAAAACAATGTTCATAGTATCTCACAGAAACCCCATATATAGACAATACACATTTTCAAAAATTTGAACGAGGATTGTTATGTTATTATTATTGGTACAGATTACTTCACAACTATTGACCGATTGTAGAAGGGTATTATAAAGAAAACATTTAAATTCTTTCAGCTTATATATATATATATATATATATATATATATATATATATATATATATAATACTTGCTGGGCACTCAAATGCTCATCCTTGCTTAATTTAAATATTTTCAGCTAAGTGTGAAGAACTGGAAAGTTCGGCCAAGAACAAGTGAAAAGGAAAGCAAACAGAACATGTTATTGGTATCATTTGTAATAGATAGACTGTATTAAGTTAATGATATGTATTATATATCATGTAAAGAATGTAGTAAAGGTTGCGTACTTGGGATTAGACTCTGATAAATTTAAATTTAAGTTTATGTTTTATATTATTGTTATTATTATTAGTATTATTCCGCTCATAGAAATGGTATTTTGAAGTACCGAGTTCGGGTTTCAAGTATCCGGGTTCGGGGACCTCACATTATGGTATCAGAGCTATAGGGTTAGAAACCTTAGGTGGGTTAGACCTTAGGCTATAACCTTAGAACAGAGGGAAACATTGAAAATATAAATAACTCATATAGAGTTTAAAGATAGATGAATCGGATAAATTCATCGTCAAACAAACTAAAAGATAACTTATATAAAACCTTTATGTGTTATGTGTATTTATTATTTGCTAGTCAAGATAATTTTGTGTGTAGGTGTTAGAAAGGAACAGAATTAGGATACCCTTAAGTCGTAAAGAATAAGTCAACGTCCATAACCGAGCCAATATCAAAGCCAATAGCTGCAATAGAGGCTCACATTGAAAGCTACCTCAAAGAGGTGGTTATTTTGGAAAGTATAGTATTGGATCAAGAAACGCTAAGTATAACTGATAGGTAAAGTATAGCTAAAGGATTATAAGTGGTCAATGTCGAGTTCTTAAACTCACATGTTTGTGATGAGTTCTTAAACTCATAAGGTGTTAAAAGTTATGAAAAACTGGATATAGTTATGTGTAAATGGATATTGAGGATAATGGAAATAGATAGGTTACTAAGTAATTGATCGTTATTGAATGTGTAAGGAATAAGTAGTATTAGTATTAGTTGAATATGTATGATTTTAGGTGGTATATATGATAGGTATGTTGGTGTAATGTAAAATTTTGTATAAGTTATGGCAGCAATTCCCGACTTTCAAGTCACAAAGGGATAGCGAATGTTTAAAGCACAATGTGCTATGGTATGTCTCCAGTGTTATGAATATGGATCTATGTTAGATTAATGGGATAAGTTGGTATAAAGATAGTAGATATTTAGTTGGTCACTGTTTATTACAGTAGACCGAGTTTTCAAAATCTAATATTTTGAGTACATGATTATGTGAATAGAAAATTTTGCGTTATATGATAATCGTTTACGATAAGGCTTAGAATGTAAGAATAATTTATGAAAATGCCGTCAAGACAAAAAATGAAACTAAAGGGCAGAAGAATCTGTCAACAAAGTTGAAGGACAACCAGACCCGATACAGAATTTTGCGATTATGGACAGTCAAGCTGTGCAGAACGGAATACCAGCTGCGAAAGATCAACCAGATAATCGAACGTCGAACGTTAAAGACTTCAAGTCAGTCCTATCGCCAGAATTTAAAGGTACAACTGACCGTATAGAAGCCCAGATTTGGGTTAAGGAAATTGAACAGGTGTTCGTGATAGCTAAGGTAGCTGAGGGGCAAAAGACCACTTTTGCCACCTACTGATAAGTAGGTTTTATACCTACTTATCCGGTATCTTTTACTTGAATTAGTTGTTTTTATTCATGTGTCTTAGTTACTTTTCATGCATTTTGTGTTCGTTTTGTAGGTTATACGTTTGGAAGTGGTGTGAGCGACTATTGGTAAGGAAAAGCAAGGAAAATGCAAGGAAAAAGCAATTCGGACATCGTTTATGCTTTCATGTTCAATTCATGTTCTTGGCTTGGAGCTTGGACTATATTGTAGAGCATTTTCTTAGCTTTCCGTAACATCTTGAATCATTCAAATCGGAGTTCGGATGAAAGAGTTATGACATTTCTACCGACGGACGTTGAACTTCACCGTTTTGGGTGGTGATTTTCATAGCAGTCACTTCCAGTCCAATTTCGACCATCATGCGTTCGTTATTTCACAAAGCTCAAAGAATGAAAGTTGTAGAACTCGTCGATAGCTTCAATTTGATAGGTCGCGTTACTCGTAAGTCCTCTCGGTTTAGAAGTTATGGCAGTTTTAGCAGAGGAGGTTCTAGCAGAAAATTTTGTTGGCAGATTGGTACCCAGCCGGGGCTGGGCGTTTTTAGCCTAAGGACCCAGCCGGGGCTGGGTGTCTGGGAGCTTTAGCAGATCACTAGCAAGCTGGGGCTGGATATTTACAAGGCAACTACCCAGCCGGGGCTGGGTATACGCGAAAATGAGCGGATTTTGTCTGAATTTGAGTCCGAAAAGGATTGTTTTGAGTTGTTTGATTCAAGGACTTCCAAGAGGACTTAAAGACATGTACAAAGACTTATAAAAGGAGGGGAATAACACAGATTAGAGGAGATTATTAGGAGATTAGAGAGCATTCTATTAAATTAGATTAGAGTAAATTAGAGAAAAACACTAGTTCTAATGAGATTTGGAGATTGAAGTAACTTGGAGACCATTGAAGATTTGAAGTAGGAGCAAGGAGGGATCGTCAAATCTACTGATAATAGATTATTTCTTCTCATCTTCTTCTATCTTTATCTTTTAATGATTATTCAATTGTGGATTCATAGTTTAAATTCAATAATCATGAACTAATTCATTGTTTGAGATTACAATGGATCTTATTGTGTAGTTTATTTTAATATGTTTCGTTATCAATTAGTATTTTCTATTGTGAGAATTGTCTATTGTGATTTGGAATTAATTGTTTAATTGACTGGCCATCAATTACCGTGATAATCTATATGAACTCGAGAGATGAAGTATAGATTTAGATCTAATCATGGTAGCATGTGTTCAGGATTTTGTTAATAGCTTAAACTTGATGAGCGTTAAGGTAGAGATATGCTTGACATCGCATGTAATCGGATAGAGAACTTATTCTTCAACCTTCTTCAATTGTAATTCACATAGAGATATAGTGGGTTAGTTGATTAAGGTGTTTAACGAATTTCTATCTTAATTGTGGATTGACGTTAATACGGTATTAGTGCATCGAGAGGTGGTTAATACTACTTTAGTGTTCTTGATTAACAATTCAGGATAGAGAATAATTGATGAGAAGTGTGTTAACTTAAATGAAGCAATAAGTGAAGTTGTGATCTTAAATCTCTATAATCTGATTTTTAATTAGTGGTAATTAGAATTAGTTTAGTTAAATATTTTAATTTATAACATTAAATTCATTTGTTTAAATAAGATTGAGTTGGTTACGGGTTAGTACTTGGTGATTTTTATTAACTAATTCTCTGTGGGAACGATACTCAACTTATCACTTTATTACTTGTTGACCACGTATACTTGCGTGTTGTGCGTATATAGATTTTACCCAACAAGTTTTTGGCGACGTTGCCGGGGAATTAGTTTAATACAGTTTTACCAATATTAGCTTCAATCAAATTAGTCTTAATTTAAATATTTTTATTTTTATTTTTAATTCTCTTCCTATATTTCTTTCTTTTCAGGTACCATGGATGACTTTGCGTATCAATGGCCATACACGAACATGACTCAACCAAGGGGAATGGGGATTGATAGACTCGCGACACTTTCCGCAATGTCAGCACAAATTGAAGAACTTTCGAGGAAGTTGGATGTTATCGCAGCCAAACAGAGTCGAAGGATGGCAGTTACGTGTGGCTATTGTGCTGGTACCCATCCGAGTCATCAATGCATCTTCAATCATGGGATGTTACAATATGGTGGTAACGACCTCAATCAGTATTCATATGATAATTATGATCAAGTTTGGGGGTATCACCCGAATTCGTCATGGGGCTACAATTATCAAGACCAATACTCTACTCCAAATCCTACATACACGCCGGAATTCTCATATCAACCTCCATTAAAAGAAGAAAAGTCAAGGTTGGAGGAATTGGTGTCCAAGTTCACAGCATCAAATGAGGAGAGAATGAGTAATCAAGCGAGGTCAATTCAAAATCTTGCGGATCAGATAGAGCAAATGACCAAAGCCGTAAGCAACCTTCCTCCAAACACTTGGTTTTATGACATGGATGACGAAATTGACGAAGGACCTGAACCAAATCTACAACTAGATGAGCCTCGAGATGTTGAAAAAGAGGAGACAAGTAGGGATAATGACAACAAGGTCGGTGAAGAACTAATTGTGAGAACCAACGATGATGAGCCGATGTTATTTATGCCTCAAGTGACTTCTCCTCCACAGTTCAAGAATCTGGTTAGATTTGCAAAACCTTGTCTAATTGGTAGTCATGTCATTTGCAATACTCCATGTGACGTAAAAGCGAGTACAACTTCGAAGTCATTGTGCGATGAGTTGGAGAAGATAGAAGAAGAGATTGTTGTCTCTGACAAGCCTCAATGCCAGAATATATTCGCAGACACAATGGAGAAAACGCCTAGATGTTGGACGTTCTTCAATCTAATCTTATATAAACAAAGCATGCTAGGTGACTTTAACTTGATGGCTATCACAAATGGGAACCTACCAAAAGCTATATTATTTCCGATGGATGGAGGGTTCCTCAACTTTCGAAGAGGAATTGGATAGCATTGGCCAGAAAAAGTCAGGCTGAAAGACTATAAATTAAGCGCTAACTGGGAGGCAACCCAAGAATTTTTTATATTTATATGCTTTACTAGTTTATTTAGTAGATAGGAATTAAGTTGCTTAATAAGTTCTCTTATAATCTAATCCATGTTGTCTCTCTTCATTGCAGGTATTGGAGGTTCAATGGATAGCAAAATGATCGTCGCCGCCATCGCCACCATCAACTCACGCTTAGCTGATTACAGGGAAGTTCTCTTCTATTTATTGTTATATTCTTACAATGAGGACATTGTAATTGCTAAGTTTGGGGGAGTTTAGTTTAGTTCATTATTGCATGTTTAGTTTATGTTATGTTATTTTGCATATGTTGTTAATTTAGTTTAGGTTCATTATAAAAAAAATCAAAAAAAATCAAAAATTTCAAAAATAATAGTTAGTTACTATGTTCATTTTGCATGAGTCCAGCTGTTTGATAGTTACAGTTTATTTTGGCCAATGATGAGAATGAAATTGAGTAGACAAGTATAATACTAAGTATTAGAGCTTTTGATGTGATTTCTTGTTATGAATTGAGTCTTTTTCTGTTGGAAACTGGTATAATAAGGATAGCACAGTAAAAACAATTTGTTGGCTGATTAAGTTTAAATTGATACATAATGGACTTCTTAAGGATAATACTAGTTTGGATGAATGAAAGACATGAATAGGCGGAGATGACTGAATTTAGACAAAAACTTAAGTTTGGGAAAAAAATTTGGGATATATAAGCTTCAAAAAAAAATAAATAAAAAAAAATAAAAAAAAATGGTAAAAAAAATAAATACCGTGTCTAGTTTTGTTTCGGGGCCTTTGTTACTTGAGCAAGTACGCCCGAAGGGGTATCTTAAAACCTAGCGCCCTAAGGTCTTATATGGTCTGGGAGTCGTTGGTCGAAAGCTCGCTAAGGGGTAGCACTGTTAGCCTAATGGAATGAGACATTGCACAGTCATGGTTAAAAAGTAAAAAAAAATAATAATAATAAAATGGGAAAAGAGCAAAAAGCCCCCGTAATGAAAAGTAAAGCATAAGTATCCCGGATTGGACTCTTGAACTTTGGGGATGTTTGACTTTAGTTGGATCTAGATTATTCATGAATTTTGTGAGTTTTCACTGTATGATGCCTTTAAAGAGACCTATTATGTGTTAAATTTGATTTCATATCAATTAGCATGGTTGTTGAGCACACACGCACTATATCAGTAATAACAGTTTAAGATTTGATGATTGACTAGGAAATTGTTGATTGGTTTTGATATGAAGTATTATCGTATTTGCTTGATTGCTCTAAGGCCGAGTGGATAGATTTGATTCTATCAATACTGCTGGATTCGTAGGCATATAGATTAGTTGCATTCCATTGCATTGCATTGCATTATGTTGTGTTGCTTGAGGACAAGCAACGGTTTAAGTTTGGGGGTATTTGATAAGTAGGTTTTATACCTACTTATCCGGTATCTTTTACTTGAATTAGTTGTTTTTATTCATGTGTCTTAGTTACTTTTCATGCATTTTGTGTTCGTTTTGTAGGTTATACGTTTGGAAGCGGTGTGAGCGACTATTGGTAAGGAAAAGCAAGGAAAATGCAAGAAAAAAGCAATTCGGACATCGTTTATGCTTTCATGTTCAATTCATGTTCTTGGCTTGGAGCTTGGACTATATTTTAGAGCGTTTTCTTAGCTTTCCGGAACATCTTGAATCATTCAAATCGGAGTTCGGATGAAAGAGTTATGACATTTCTACCGACGGGCGTTGAACTTCACCGTTTTGGGTGGTGATTTTCATAGCAGTCACTTCCAGTCCAATTTCGAACATCATGCGTTCGTTGTTTCTCAAAACTCAAAGAATGAAAGTTGTAGATCTCGTCGATAGCATCGATTTGATAGGTCGCGGGACTCGTAAATCCTCTCGGTTTAGAAGTTATGGAAGTTTTAGCAGAGGAGGTTCCAGCAGAAAATTTTGTTGGCGGATTGGTACCCAGCCGGGGCTGGGCGTTTTTAGCCTTAGGACCCAGCCGGGGCTGGGTGTCTGGGAGCTTTAGAAGATCACTAGCAAGCTGGGTCTGGATATTTACAAGGCAAATACCCAGCCGGGGCTTGGTATACGCGAAAATGAGCGGATTTTGTCCGAATTTGAGTCCGAAAATGATTGTTTCGAGTTGTTTGATTCAAGGACTTCCAAGAGGACTTAAAGACATGTACAAAGACTTATAAAAGGAGGGGAATAACAAAGATTAGAGGAGATTATTAGGAGATTAGAGAGCATTCTATTAAATTAGATTAGAGTAAATTAGAGAAAAACACTAGTTCTAATGAGATTTGGAGATTGAAGCAACTTGGAGACCATTGAAGATTTGAAGTAGGAGCAAGGAGGGATCGTCAAATCTACTGATAATAGATTATTTCTTTTCATCTTCTTCTATCTTTATCTTTTAATGATTATTCAATTGTGGATTCATAGTTTAAATTCAATAATCATGAACTAATTCTTTGTTTGAGATTACAATGGATCTTATTGTGTAGTTTATTTTAATATGCTTCGTTATCAATTAGTATTTTCTATTGTGAGAATTGTCTATTGTGATTTGGAATTAATTGTTTAATTGACTGGCCATCAATTACCGTGATAATCTATATGAACTCGAGAGATGAAGTATAGATTTAGATCTAATCATGGTAGCATGTGTTCAGGATTTTGTTAATAGCTTAAACTTGATGAGTGTTAAGGTAGAGATATGCTTGACATCGCATGTAATCAGATAGAGAACTTATTCTTCAACCTTCTTCAATTGTAATTCACATAGAGATATAGTGGGTTAGTTGATTAAGGTGTTTAACGAATTTCTATCTTAATTGTGGATTGACGTTAATACGGTATTAGTGCATCGAGAGGTGGTTAATACTACTTTAGTGTTCTTGATTAACAATTCGGGATAGAGAATAATTGATGAGAAGTGTGTTAACTTAAATGAAGCAATAAGTGAAGTTGTGATCTTAAATCTCTATAATCTGATTTTTAATTAGTGGTAATTAGAATTAGTTTAGTTAAATATTTTAATTTATAACATTAAATTCATTTGTTTAAATAAGATTGAGTTGGTTACGGGTTAGTACTTGGTGATTTTTATTAACTAATTCTCTGTGGGAACGATACTCAACTTATCACTTTATTACTTTTTGACCACGTATACTTGCGTGTTGTGCGTATATAGATTTTACCCAACACCTACATGATGAAGGGTGAGACAAATTTTTAGTGGGAAGTAAATTAGACGAGGGCAGGAGCAGGTGTGGTAACATGGGATAGGTTTAAGACTTTATTTTTTGAAAAATATTTTTCTGCTAGTATGTAAGTTAGAATGGAGGTGAAATTTCTAGAATTGAAGCAAGGAGATATGTCAATTGCGGAATATGCCGCAAAATTTAATGAGTTGGCTAGGTTTGCTCCGCATCAAGTTGATACGGAGGCTAGAAAAAATACGAAGGTTTGAGCTGGGATTAAAACCCTAGCTCTACAACAAGGTGGCAGTGTTGCAGATCCTTACATTTGCAGCACTCATGGGGAAAGCGATTATTGCTGAGGAGGGGAGCGAGACCATGATCCTCTACAACAAGGTAAGAAGGAACAAGGGTAAGGTTGAAGAAGCTGGGAAGGTAGGAATTAATAGTGAAAGTAAAGGTGGAAACAAACAAAGAGAATAGGAGTGAAAAGAGGAAGGCGAACAACTTTGGAAGTGTGCAGGTGAAGCAAGAAGGTGTGAAAAAGAAGCAGGTGGGGTAATGACTTGTGGAAAGAACCACTCGGGGAAATGTTTGCAAGGAAAGTTTGTGTGTTATAAATATAGGCAGAAGGGACATATCTCTCCCGAATGTCTCAATCCAAGAATGTATAGTAAGGGTTTTAAGTATGGATCAATGGAGCATAAGGTGAAAGACTGTCCAAGAAAGGAAATGGAGGCAAGGAATGCGAAAATGCGAAAAGGCAGCAGGACATTGGCGACAACGAGACCAACATCAACGAATAAATCAACAGAACCAACAGCAAGCGTCTTCAACATGACCGTTCAAGATATCGTGGCAGCCGGGGATACAACTCCAGGTATTACTCGAACCAATTTTTATTTTCTTATATATTGATTTCTTATATATAGTAAGTTATTTTAATAAATTATTTTGAAGGAGGAATTTGAGTTTTTTTAGAAATCAAATTTCCGTTTAATCAGAAAGACAAGCTTTATGTGATAGTTAAAGATTGATTCGATCAATCATGATCGAGATCTACTTGCAATGATTGTGTATGCTATGTACCCTTGTATGTATTGGTTTTAAAGCGGTGATTCCGGGGATGGAATCCTTATAAGGGAGGGTGAATGTGACAACCTGATATTTTCTATATAAATAAATCATAAATTTTGCGTATAATTTTTTATTATTATTATTATTATTTTAAGGATGGGGAATATGTGCCTAGATAATGTGTATGTATTTATGTGACGAATATAAAATATATTTATTACATGAATAATTATAAATGATTTTATTTTTAGAACTATTGATTATTATCAATTACAATTTTTATACTAATTAATTCCTTATTGGAAATGCTTTTATTAATTATTTTCTATGAAAATATAATCTTATATTATTTAAATAATATATGAAATGATCTTAGAATAATTATAATGATTATTTCATTATATGAATTTTGTTCAGGATATTAAGTTAATTATTTTAACTTGATTTATAATGTTAATTGTGTCAGATAAATCAGATATGGAATCCAAACCCTAGTTCTGGGTTTTGATCAAGGAATGATAATAATATTATAATATTATTATATTTTGATTTTTCAGTGCTATAAATATGTACTGTATGTATGTGGACTGATAATGATCGGTTATTTATAATGCAGTATTTAAAAACCCTAGTTTTACTGTGTGAAACCCTAATTTAAAATACAAATTAGAGTTTAAAGTTATTGGACAATTGTGATAATGTGGTTAATGTCTGGTATTATAAATATAATCGCTAATTAGGAAAACCCTAATTATTGTCGCAAAACCCTAATTGCGAAAATTAAAACCCTAACTGATATTTAGGAACCCTAACTGATAATTGTAAACCTTAATTGCTTAAGTGGCAAGGTTAATTATGTTATAATACCCTAATGATCATGAATAATGTAATTAGAAACCCTAATTACAAGTTGTTAAACCTAATTATTAAATTGTTAATCCTAGTTAGTAAATTATTAACCCTAATTACCAAAAGGATAAACCCTAATTGCTAAATTAGCAAAGTTAATTATAATTAGATATATTAAACCCTAATGTTCATGTATAGTGTGATTAGATAATTAATCACAATTAGGAAACCCTAATTTCAAAATTTTAGAAACTAAAATTTATTTAATTTTATTTTTATGCAAACTCTAATTGTTAAATCTTACATTTAATTTGGGCTAAACCCTAAGGGTTTGCCAAATGACAAGGATGCCATTAAATGGAAAATACAAATGACCATTTTGCCCCTAAGTGTATTATTTTGGCTAAATTAGTGGGGTTTGACAATAGGATGGGTTGGTGACCAAATCCAACCACCCCATGTGCTCTAAATAATCAGCAACATGTCACATAGCCAGCCAATACATTGTCCCTTAGTTGTATAAATAGATTTGGAGAGATAAAGTGTACCATTTAGCTCATTTCATGACCAAGCTCTCAACTAATTCTCTCTCCATCAAAACCAACAAAATCTTCAAGAATTTCAGTTCCAAAAAAACAGCCCCACGAAATCCATTAACCAATCAGCAACTCAGAATCAAAATTTGTCAAAGAAAGGTATAAAACCCTATTCAAGAATCTGTCCAAATTTTCTGTTGTTAGATCTTGTTTGTAAGTGTTAAAAATGTTGGTAGTGGTGTCTAAGGATGATCTGGATTGCTAGATGTTAAATCCATAACATCTAGAAGCTCAGATTTGAAGATCTATGAAATCTGGAAAAAAGTTATTCTATGGTCTGACAACAAATGTCAGTGGCCATAGATCTCTGGTCGTTTATGATATTTGATATTTTTAAGTTGTTACCAGTAGTTTGAAATGTGGTCTTTAATATGCAAAAAGAATCAGGGTCATTTGATGTGCAGAATGATAGTTATTCACGGTCAAATACCGTTGACCGGCATTGACCGGAAGCTTTCTGAGCAATCAAGAACTTGCCCAGATTTGTCTGACAGGAAGTTTGATGGCTCAGATCTGGCATGTTGTTAGTTGTTTTACTGTTTTGTTGCATCTAGATTATAGCTGAGTATATGAACTTTAATCTTATGCCTTAACATCTCCTTAAAAGCATAATAATCGAATGTAGTGGATGGTCAAAGTAAACCATCCAGTCATGATAATGAATTCTGGAAAATTTCCAGAAAAATTTTTGGTTTATTTCTGACAGGATTTGACAGAGGTACATCTTATGGATCTGTTGTTGTTTTGTTGATGTTAAGTAACAGATGTGTAGTGTTACATGTGGGCTAGAACCTAGAATTCATAAATCACAAAAACAGTGCACGGATTGCAAGTTGTGGAAGGCCAAAAGTGGATGGATGAACTGTTCTTCATTTCTGGGTAACCCAGAAAATGAATAACAGGTCTGACAGTCACTTTGCATGCTTAGATCTAGTTGGTTTTATTTTTTTTTTAATCGTTTTGTTTGTTGTAACATGTAGTCTTACACTTTTTCTACAAGATCTGACTTTTGTATTTCCTAGAAACACAATACACTATGATTTAATCATGGTCAAAGTAGTGCACTCGGTAACTGGTGATGAATTTCTGGGTTGCATGAAGAACATGAAGAACACCTATAGCGGCGGTTCTGTCGCTATAGGTGGTCTTTAGCGACAGATAATATATTATTTTCCAGAAATTAATTAATAAATAGAAAAAAATAGTTTTTAATTATTAAAAATACAAAATAAATTATCAAAAATTATTTTAATTTCTGAAAATTAGTTTTTAATTATTTTAAATATATTTCATAAATATTTAATATTTTTAAAATATTAAAAGTATTTAATTTATTTAATTATAGTATTAAATAAATTATTTAAAAATGATTTTAATATTTGAAAAATCATTTAAAATTATATTATGATATAAAAAAATATTTTAAGTTATTTTTAATAACTTTTAATATTATTTGATAATTTTCATTAATAAATTAATATTAATGATAATTAAGTTATTTATTAATTGAATTAAATAAATGAATTAAAAATGATTTTATTATATTAAAAATCATTTTAAATAATAATAAGGTATTTAAAAATATTTTAAGTTATAAAATATAACTTTTAATATTTAAAGGTAAATTTCATTAATTAACTAATTAATAATGATATTAAAGTTATTTAATAATTATATTAAATAATTTAGTTTAAAAATGATTTTAATATTATAATAATTATTTTAAATGAAAATAAAGTGTTTAAAGATATTTTAAGTTATAAACTATAACTTTTAATATTTAAAGGATAATTTCATTAATAATTTAATATTAATGATATTAAATTTATTTAATAATTATATTATATAAATAGTTTAAAAATAGTTTTATTTATTTAAAAATCATTTAAAAACGATATTAATGATATAAAAATATTTTAAGTTATAATTAATGACTTTTAATATTTGGATAAATAGTTCATTAATATTTATATATTAATGGTAATTATTTAATGATAATTTTAAATGTTTTAAAAATCATTTAAGGGTAATATTAATACATTAAAAATATTTTGAGTTATTATAAATAACTTTAATATTTTGGCAATGGTTTAATTAATAGTTTAATATTAATTAAATATTAATGATAATAGAATTGTTTGATATTTAAATCATTTAATAATGATACTGATATTTCAAAAATTATAATAAATGATAATAATTTTTATAAGGTCATAAAAAATAGTGCGAGTGTTGTTTAAGTTATCTTTTTGGATATTGAACTTCGGGATAGAGTTTTATACTTGATAATTACCCGAAAAAGTTGTTGATAGATCGACACGTTTCAGAAATTGATCTGGACTTAGATAATTTAATTGGATATGTGTTTATTTGTGATTCAATGGTTATTAAGGTTCTGTGACAATGTGATTAGGATTGTGTTGATGTTTGCTTGTGAGTCAATGATTGTTGAACATGTGTGATAATGTGAATAGGGAATGTGCTGACTGCAATAGGCAGTGTTATGTGTACGTTATGTTTTACTAATCAGTAAAATGATCTAATTAATGATAGGTCGTGATAGAAAAGATAAATCTATGTTGCATAATTGTAAGCAGCGCATCAGGCAAGTATCCTACCTTTGCATTTTCTTTATGCAATGGACAAATGTAAGAATGTTTCAGAATTATACTATTACTGTATAGATTGTTAAACCTATATTATATACGCCCATTGATTATCAACATGTTAGTATATGATAATTCAGATATGTATTCTGTTCGTTAATTTCTATAAATGATTATACAAGTGTCCCCACTTGGATAATCATTGCATTTAATCACATATTGATACACCTTTGATATATATATATATATATATATATATATATATATATATATATATATGTTGAATTATATATTATTGTTGAACAAGATAAGACCTTTGTTATGAAAACCCGACAGATATGAACATCCCGATCATGGCAAAATTTTTATGCGCTACGGCGGACAAAGGATGAACGATAATATCGTTCTAGCAATATAGTATTGATCAATACAGGGTACAACGGGGCTGATCACCCTCCGTGCCCGTAAACAATGGCCGGTTTACAGATGAATTTCTGTTTAAACCCTTTCAAAAATGAAAACAATGTTCATAGTATCTCACAGAAACCCCATGTATAGACAATACACAGTTTCAAAAATTTGAACGAGGGTTGTTATGTTATTATTATTGGTACAGATTACTTCACAACTATTGACCGATTGTAGAAGGGTATTATAAAGAAAACATTTAAATTATTTTAGCTTATATATATATAATACTTGTTGGGCACTCAAATGCTCATCTTTGCTTAATTTAAATGTTTTCAGCTAAGTGTGAAGAACTGGAAAGTTCGGCCAAGAACAAGTGAAAAGGAAAGCAAACAGAACATGTTATTGGTATCATTTGTAATAGATAGACTGTATTAAGTTAATGCTATGTATTATATATCATGTAAAGAATGTAGTAAAGGTTGCGTACTTGGGATTAGACTCTGATAAATGTAAATTTAAGTTTAAGTTTTATATTATTGTTATTATTATTAGTATTATTCCGCTCATAGAAATGGTATCGTGAAGTACCGAGTTCGGGTTTCAAGTATCCGGGTTCGGGGACCTCACAGTTAGGCATTAGTTAGGTATGCAGGATTATTGCTTGCAGAATGTGGTGTTGTCTAAATTGTGGGCCAAATGAGTTAGGCATTGATGGAAAATAACAAAGTTAGGCAGGTTAGGCCAAGAAAAAAAAGGGGAAAAGTTAGGCACACGTTACTCCTTCTGTTGCTATAAATAGGGGGTAACCCCTCCTTCCTCAACACACCACTTCATAAATCAGAAAATTTTGTGTTAGAGTATTGTGAGTATTTTTCTTGAGTATAAGAATATGTTGAGCGTAGTTTTTCTGCAAGATTTTCTCAGAATAATATCCGATATTTCAGTCAAATCCAATTTCTACCAAGGTAAAGGATATTATTTTGTTGCAATACTCATGAGAAATATTATTTCCTTTCATACTCCCTATTATGTAAGCAATATTATTTCATCTCATATTCCTAAATTTGAACTTACTATGGTAAGTATTGCTTCTATAATTCCTGAAATGATTAGAAATTTCGCTTCGTCTAATATCATTTCATGGGAATATTGGTCTGAACTTTTTATCAAATTTGGAAATTGTCATTACTGGTACTTTTCACTGGTACTATTCATGGGTACTGTTCATGGATACTATTCACGGTTACTGTTCATGGACACTGTTCACGGGTACTATTCACGGATACTGTTCACGGGTACTGTTCATGGGTACTGTTCACAAAACAAATATTTTCTTCCAAATTATCTGTTGTGACCCTTATTCTTAAAGTTTAATCCATGTTTTGATTTTTCATCATCCTCAGTCCTAAATGGTGATATAAATGAATATCTTTGGCCTGTAGTGCAAAGATGAATGATTAACTGATGAATATCTTTGGCCCGTAGTGCAAAGATGAACAGGTGTTGAGATAAACATGACCGACTGGTGTTATAAATGAATATCTTTGGCCTGTAGTGCAAAGATGAATATTGATTATTGTTACAGGGATAAAATATTGATGATGGATTTTTAAATCTTAGAAGATAGTAGAACTCATTCTCTACGTGACTCTTCTAATGGATTGCTGTTTCCGCTGCATTTGTTGATCTAAAACTTGTTGTCTATTATATTCTATTAGATTTTCCCTGTTGAAGACTAACGATAATTTGTTGTATATTATCTTAGTCATAATGTTCTTTACTGGGCTAGTTGAGCTCACCCTTTCCTTTTTGTTCCATTTTTCTTCTCAGGAGGTGAGAACATAGCAGGATCGAGTCGGGGTATGGAGTGATGGTTCTAGGAAGATGTTTAGCAGTCCTCACTATTGTTATAAATTAGTGTTTGAATAATTGTAATGAGGACTTATTTGCGTGTGGATATTGTCTAGAAGAAAATATTTTTATTTAAACTAACAGTTTTTATTGTCGTATTTCACACGATATTTGTATTATTGAAGTTGTAGTTTACTTTACGTACCATGTATTTGGTGACTCAGAATGGGTATTGTATACCTATTTTGGGGGCGTCACATATCAGCTCCAGGTCTGTAGCTTGAGCAGCTTTAACTTTATCGATTAAAGTCAGTTCTACTTGTATATTCATCATCATCACATGGGTCCCTGGAGTCTTTAACTCTATCTCCATCCTTTGTAAGTCATACAAAATGGGCATTTATGTTGACAATATTTCACTCGTACCCGTATATGATCTTCTACTCAATGTCTAAGCTACTACGTTCGCTTTACCAGGATGGTATTGAATGGAATGATCATAATCTTTTAACAGTTCAAGCCAACGTCGTTGCCGCATATTGAGTTCCTTTTGGGTGAAGAGATTTTTGAGGCTTTTATGATCCGTATAGATTTTCACCTTCTCTTCATACAAGTAATGCCTCTAAATCTTAAGTGCGAAGACAACAGCTGCCAACTCTAGATCATGAGTAGGATAATTCCTCTCATATTCTTTGAGTTGCCGAGAGGCATATGCTATGAATTTTCCATGTTACATGAGAACACATCCTAACCCTTTGCCTGAAACATCACTGTAGATGACAAATCCCTCTAAGCCAGATGGTATTGTCAGAACAGGTGCTGAAATGAGTCTTCCCTTGAGTTCTTGAAAACTCTTCTCACATTCCTCTCTCCAACCGAACTTTTTATCTTTTCGAGTTAGCTGAGTTAATGGAGTAGCGATTCGAGAAAATCCTTCCACGAATCTCCGATAATAACCAGCTAAGGGGAGAAAGCTACGTACTTCGGTCACTGACTTTGGTTGCTTCCCGCTTTGAATTGCTTCAATCTTCGCTGGGTCAACAGATATTCTATGATTTGATATCACATGCCCAAGGAATGCAACTTTCTCAAGCCAGAACTCACATTTTTCAACTTGGCATAAAGCTTGTTTTCACGAAGCTTTTGGAGTATCAGCCTCAAGTGTTGCTCATGATCTTCACGGCTTTTGGAATATATAAGAATGTCATCAATAAAGACAACCACAAAGTGATCCAAATATTCCATGAATACTAGGTTCATCATCTCCATGAAGGCAGCAGGAGCATTAGTCAATCCAAAAGACATGACCAAGAATTCATAATGCCCGTACCGAGTTCTGAAGGCAGTCTTTGGAATATCCTCTGTTTTAACCTTCAGCTGATGATATCCAGAACAAAGATCGATCTTTGAAAAGAATTGTGCTCCTTGCAACTGGTCAAACATGTCATCAATGCGAGGTAACGGATACCTATTCTTGATGGTGACATGGTTTAATTCTCGGTAGTCAATACAAAGTCGCATACTCCCATCTTAATTCTTCACGAATAGAACAGGAGCACCCCAAGGAGACGTACTAGGACGAATGAAACCAATGTCTAACAATTCCTGCAATTAGGTCTTTAACTCCTGAAGTTCAATAGGAGCCATTCGATATAGGGCTTTGGAAATGGGTTTTGTACCAGGTTCAAGGTTGATACAAAATTCAATTTCATGCTCTGGGGGTAGACCAGGAAGTTCTTCAGGGAATACGTCAGGAAATTTATTAACAATAGAAATATCATTCAAAACTGATGTATTTTTGTTTAAATCTGTGACATGAGCTAAGAAAGCTTGACATCTATTTTTTAGTAAACGAATAGCTTTATGGCTTGAAATGACCGTGATTGATTTTAATGATTTGGTCGCTTGAATTCGCATAATAGGTTAATTTGGAATATAAAAACTAACAACCTTACGAAAACAATCAATTTTTGCATGATGAGTAGTTAACCAATCAATCCCTAGAATTACGTCAAACGCAAGTATTTTTAAAGAAATAAGATCGACAGGTATTGTACGGTTACCGATTTGAATCAGACAAGACTTATAAACCGTGGATGTAATGAAGGTTTCTCCCAACGGAGTTTCAACCGATAAGTCAAAGTCCAATTTCTCCGGAGTCAAATTTAAACGTTGAGCGCAAGTAGGAGAAATAAAAAAATGGGTAGAGCCGGTATCAAATATGGTATATACTTCACTAGAGTTTATGATAAGCTTACCCGTGATGACCTCGTTCGGGTTCCTTGCTTTCTGGGAGATTACAACAAACATTCTCCCTTGAACTACCAGTTTTGTCTTGTCTGGGACGGACTTTGATGCCTCCATCCCAGCTAGACTTGACTTTGGTGCAAGACAAAATTGGTCTAGGTGACCTTCTCTTCCACAATTGTAACATGCTTTGGATTGCTGCGTACAGTTTGGACTGATGTGT
Organism: Panax japonicus; assembly: GCA_020205505.1. Classification (NCBI taxonomy): domain Eukaryota; kingdom Viridiplantae; phylum Streptophyta; class Magnoliopsida; order Apiales; family Araliaceae; genus Panax; species Panax japonicus. The sequence goes on from CM035113.1 coordinate 25,835,921, forward strand.
CCCTCCCCTCCAAATTTGTAAAATACGACCAGCGGTCGTTCTCCTTCCTTAACAATAGGTGCTGGTGTTGACGTCCTTCCATCATTATTAAATATCCTCTTCTTAAAACTCCCACTTTTATTGTCTTGACAATGATTACCACCGAAGTGGTTACCATTTCTGGCAAGTTGATTCCCTCCACGTTTGTTGTCACCGCTTCGATGACTGTGACCACTGGTATTTTCATTCTGCCGGCTGCTTTCTCTTGGTTACGTTGAGCCGTTATCGCACTCCAATAACTGAGCCCTATTTACAACATCTGAATACAAACACAGTTTATGAGAAATAAGATATTGGTGTATCTCCGGTTTGAAACCTCTTAAAAACATCCGCGTCATTCTCTCCTCATTATCAACTGTGACGGCCCCGAATCCAAGGTCCCGAATCACCGCGGATCCAGTTCGATCATTCTATAACTACTATTACTATTTGCGGAAGATATAAACATAAATTGTTTATACATTACATTACACACTATTCCCCAAGGTCGAGTAACCTTAACTTATACATAATTCATAACTTTTCTAACATATAAAAACATTAATATCAAACAATACAAATCTAACTGCACGCGTCTACTAAAGCTAGAACTGTCTTGGACCTTTCCTTGTATCCGACGTATTCGCCTTAATCTGCAATGTTTTATCATGATATAGCAAGGGTGAGCATGAAAGTTTCCCAGTAAGTTTAAATTCAACTATATAACGATATATCATGATTGAAATGATTTGAATGATTGGCTGACTATAATTCAACAATATAATTGTGAACTAACAGGAACAAATTTATGACTGAACATGTATTATACATGAACAAATATATCTGAACCAACTGGTAATGAAGGTGATCAGCCTTTCATACCTGACTTATACATGCAATATGTACAGAGTACAATTCATGGCAACCAGCAATGATTAACCATAAACTTATCCGAATGAAACAACTCTTAGTAGAGTTAAATAAAAACAAACTTGCCTGAACCATTGATTACCGCAATTTATATCGCCTTATCTAAAGACCTAATATTAGTAATATAGATCTCCAATATTAGAAAAATATCATCATAATATAATACTATTATATATATATACAGAATAACCTAAACACATAACACATAATCCTATTAGTCTATAACACACATAAGACTCAGTATCAGGTCAAACTATTTCAGTCTGACTTGAGTTCGACAAAGTTCTAAGTCCCGACGGTCTAGTCGGACAAAATTTTGAGTTTAAATTCAATTAAACTCTGCCTAAACACTTAACAATTAACTTAGACAATTTTTTAAGCAGTCGAAATAATTTTCATAAGTTCGTAATAATTTTTAAATAATTATTACTATTTATCGTATATTTTCAATCATTAATAACGTATTTAACTGAATTAAATACCATATAATTCTTTTATCATTAATATTTATTTATTATCAAATATTAATGAAAATTATCACATAATATTATAATATATTTATAATATATCAAAGTATTTTTAATACTTTAAAATCATATTTATATGATTTTTAAACCGTTAAATTCATTATCCGGTAATTACTATTAATATTAAAATATTAATATTTTCATGACAAAATATCAAAAGTTATATTTTATAACTTCAAATATTTTTATAACACTTAAATCATTTTTATATGATTTATAAATCATTAATTCTATTTTTCTATAATTTATTTAATATAGTTATTAAATAAACTAATTATCATTAATATTGATTAATTAATGAAATTCATCCTAAAATATTAAAAGTCACTAAAAATAACTTAAAATATTTTATTATAACAAAATATTATTTTCATGATTTTTCATGTATTTAAATCATTTTTAAATTATTTATTTAATATTAGAATTAAATAAATTAAATACCATTTATATTCCAAAAATAATAAATATTTATGAAATATACTCTAAATAATTAAAAACTATTTTTTAGAATTTAAAATAATTTTTTAGAATTTATTTAGTATTTTTAATAATTAAAATCTATTTATTTCGATTTATTAATTAAAATAAATCATTTTTAGAAATTAATAATTAATTTCTTAATTAAACTGTCGCTAAAAGGGCCTTATAGCGATAGACCCGTCGCTATAGGTGTTCTTGGCCTGTTCTTGAACATTCATCAGCAAACCTAGAAAACCAAGTCAGTGCACAAAGTGGGTAGTTTGATCGGTTCTAGATTCTAGGTTATCAAGCTTCTGAGTTTGTAATTTTGTTAGAATTGTAGTATTCATGCAACACTACAATCTAGATTCAATTCCATGCCCAAACAACAACAGATCTGTGAGATAAAGGCCTTACAAAATCATGTCAGAGCTGTTCTTCATTTCTGGGTTTTCCAGAAATGAAGAAAAGTTCGTACTGCCTTCTTTGAAACTTCATAAGTTGGATTGCATGCTTATTCAGTGTAATCTAAAGGTTTGATCTTGAAGACCACATGGCAGGGTACAACAACATGTCATCAGATCTGACTAACAACAACAAGAAATGAAGATTTGATCCAATCAAACTACATGTCAGGGACTTGTTCTTGAAGATTCTGGGTTTTCCAGAATCTTCATCAAGGCAGATCGGTCAAGCTAGTTTGACCAAGATTAAAAATGATTATGTTAGGGGCTTGAGTGAAATAAAGGCTTAAGCATGTAGTCTTCATGTCATACTTCAACCATAAAACAACAACCATACCAAATACATTACCAGGAGCAAGATCAATGGACTTGAAAATCACTGTCAGACGAGATCTGGGTTTTTGGGTTGCCCAGAAACCCATTTCCGTGAATGGTCAACGCAGTTTGACTGCTTATAAAAGGAAATTTAGACATGTTTAAACCTTGATTCAAGTTGCAGAACAAAGATTACATAACATACTACCAGTAAAAACATTTAACACACTAAAACCATTACCAGACACCGATCTATGAAGCTTGACATTTGCTTGTCAGACGAAAATTTCTATCTTTTCCAGATTTAATAAAACTTCTAAATCGTGCATCTAGATGTTATAAATCCATGATCTATAAACCCAGATCACTTATAGGCACCCTATTACACAACTTTAAACAACAACTAACATCAAACAACTTGGATCACATAATTTTCGAAATTTTTGGGTTTTATACCTTTCAAGCTTGATTTTTGATTTCTGACTTTTGATTGTATCTCTTGGCTTGATAAGAGGCCAACATAGCTTAACTTTTCTCTCTCTCTCAATCTAGATTTTCGAAATGGATGAGAGAGAATGACTTGGCAATAATAAGACATGAAGTCAAGGTTTTCTTACTTTTTAAGATATAAATCTTTGATTCATTGAACTTGCTTTGCTAGGTGTCAAGCAAATCTGATATTGGTGATATATAGAGCACATAGAATGCTAAAGGGCATTCTATGTGAAGGATTTACATTCCAACCTATTAAAGAATGCTAAAGGGCATTAATGTCATTTTCCATTTAATTTTAATGGCAATTTGGACATTGGCCAAACTCTTAGGGTTTAGGGTTTGAGCCAATTAGGATTTAGGGTTTGGAACATTTAGGATTTATAATTTAATTTTCTAAAATTTCTAATTTAGGTTTTAAAAATAGAAAATTAATATTTCTAAATTATAATTAGGATTTACTAATTATATAAAAAATTTCTTAATCATAACTTAAATATTGCTAATTAGGATTAATAATTCCTAATTAAAATTGCTAATTAAGCAATTAGGGTCAAAATGGTCATTAGGGTTTTCAACCCACAAATTAGAGTTTCTAAATAGAAAAATTATTTTCCTAAATTAGAAATTTAATTTCGTAATTAGATTAGGGTTTCCTAATTACTTAACTTGAAAATTAGGATTAGGGTTTCCTAATTAACATTACAATTATTAAATTAATAATTAGATTTTCCCCAAATATAAATTAGGGTTACAAATCCCGAAATTAGGGTTTTCTAAATTTGAAATTAGGGTTTGCTAATTAATTAAGCTTTACCCTAATTAATATACTAATTAATAACACTTAAACAATATAATAATCATTTAAGTTCCCATATTAGGGTTTTAAATTTCCGAATTAGGGTTTCGGATTCCCGGAACTGAAATTAGGGTTTCCAGAACCGGTTTTTAGGGTTTCTTGTTAATCGTAAGAATTTTCTAACCGAATATTGACGTTCTTAATATATAATTAGGGTTTGTTACAGATATCGTTTATCTGGTCAACCCTTGACCCTTAACCACATATTGTACACATATACACATAACATATTCACGTATTTCCTTAATCCTGAATAATTCACCTAAATCCTTCACAAAATTTTGAAATCCTCAAAATTCCAACCTAAAAATATCAAATGCATACACTAATTTTCAGTCTAGGTTCTAATTTTGAACCTTAAATCAATTAATAAAAATTTTAAAAATATTTAAAATTCTCGGGTTGTCACATTTACCAAGTGGGATGCAAACCGGGACAACTCGGCAAACTTAGCTTCGTACTGCGCCACGGTTATATTGTTTTGCTCCAACTTGATGAACTGTACCTCTTTAATGTGACGAATACTTTCGGGAAAGTACTTGTCGTTGAACAGTTCTTGGAACTTCTCCCAAGACATCTTCAGTGCAGCAGGTTGAGTACGCTTTACTGATTCCCACCAGTAATTTGCCTCTAATCGCAACATAAAGGTGGCAAACAGAACCTTTTGCTCCTTGGAGCATCCCAAGACATCAAATATCTTGGTGATCTGCTTTATCCATGCATCCGCCTTAAGTGGGTTTGGATCTCCAATAAACTCTGATGGTCCCAGCTCCTTGAACTGTTTAGCGGTGACCGTCCGAGAGTTTCTGGTGTTTCCACCTACATTTTGGACATAAGTTTCTCTTGTCTGATGTTGTACGAATTGCATAAAGCTCCTAAACATTCTGTCGTTCGCCATTTGGTCGGTGTTGTTGTTCACCTAAGGATTATTGTCTTCCTGTTGCACATTATCCTGGGTATTAATTTGTGGTGACTCCACGATCTCATGTGCTTCATTACTTATCTCAACATTTTAAGATGCCATTTTCCAATACTGCCACAAAACAAGGGTTAATTAATATATCACATATTATCCCTATACTCTAACCGACCAGTTAAATACCAAATAAACTTAGGTAGGTCATACTAGCGAAGGAATTCCCCGTCTCTCCCCTCCTAGTTCTTGTCTCACATCTCAGCCAGGGATCATATCCCTAAGCTTTGATACCAACTGTGACGCCCCCAAAACAGGTATACATCACCCATCTTATCTTAAGTCGCCAGATACAAGGCACTGAATACAAATACAACTTAATTATACAAAATTCGTGTAAATACGATAAAACATAGGCTGTGAGTTTTAATAACAATATTGTCATCTAGACAATATCCACACTCAATGGAGTCCTCATTACATTTATTATCACACTATTTCATAGAATGGTGAGGACTACTAATGCACCATCTAGGACCATCACTCTGTTCCCTGACTAGTCACAGCTACGTTCTCATATCCTGAAGAGAACAGTGAAAGAAAGGGTGAGCTCAACTAGCCCAGTAAGAAATATTATGACTAAGAAAATGCAGAATAAATTATCAATAGCCTTCAACAATATAACAACTGATAGAATATAATAGACAACAAGTTCTAGATCAAAAACAGCAGCGGAATAAGCAATCTATTAGAAGAGTCAAGCAAAGTATAAAATCTACTGTCTTCTATGATTTAAAAAGTTTTTCATCAACTTTATCGCTGAGACTCAACTTAATAAATAAAATCGAATCATTCCTGCTCCACGGCCAAGGATATTCATGTAATCATCAATGGTCATGACTATACCGAATAATCCATGGTCATAATCATACCAACAACTGTCCACCAATGAACCATGGGCCAATGAGGACTTTTACCACATCATTCGTCACATTACGATCATGATTATACCGAATAATCATTGTTCATAATCATATCAAGTCCATCAATGCATGTAAGCCAAAGATTACTTTCAACATAATATAAGCATGAGGATGATGACAATTCAATAAACAGGTTCAAGAATAAATTTTAAAGATTTATAAGTTAATTTATCCTGAACTCAATAACGTCCAAATTGTCAACTTGATACTGCTTTGTGAAGTAAAATTCAAGAATGCTCGGAAGAATATTTCCATGAAAAGATACTGGATGAAACGAAAATATCAAGGATATTCCACTAATTTCATGGAGTATAGAAGCCAAAGCTTTAACCAACTGAGTATAATAGAATATATGAAACTGCAAATGGATTTTTTCCCGCCATGCGGTAATCCACGTAGACAGATCATTTCCACAATTTAATAAGGAATGAATACGAAGGATCATTCACCATGCATGTGGTAATTCACATAGACAGGTTATTCCAACAGAATAATAAAGAATGGAATAACAGAAGGATTCACCATGTGTGCGATAGACTGCACAGACAGGTTATTCCCAACAGAATAATAAATAATGGAACGAGGTCCGACGTAAACACACAGACGGGATATTCCAACAGAATAATAAAAAATGGAACCAGGTCCGGCGTAAATGCACAGACAGGATATTCTGACAGAATAATAAATAATGGAACCAGGTCCGGCGTAAACACATAGACAGGATATTCCGACAGAATAATAAAGAACGGAATATTAGAAGAATTTCACCATGTATGCGGTACTTCGCATAAACAGGTTATTCCAACAGAATAATAAAAATGGAATAACAACAGAATTCACCAGGCATGCGATAGACCACATAGAAAGGTTATTCCAACAGAATAATAAAGAATGGAATAACAGAAGAATTTCACCATGTATGCGGTACTTTACAATAAACAGGTTATTCCAACAGAATAATAAGAACGGAATAACAAAAGTTCTCTTCATGAATACGAAAGAAAGAATACCCCTTATGAGTTCAACAAATAATATTCCCTGCCTTAGAAGAAACTAGATATTGGAGTAGTGAAGTAGCAGAATACTTTTCTTCTTTCTCTCTATAGTTTCTCTCTCTAGAGTTTCAGTGAATTCGTAAGAAATAATGAAGGAATGAACTTCTATTTATAGGATAATGGACTGAATAGTAACTAATTCATGAACGGTCCAGATTAATTTACTTTTAAACGAACGGTCCATATTGGTTTACTATTAAAACTTAAAGCAACGGTCCAAACTAATTTACTATTAAAACTTTAAACCAGCGATCCATATTGATTTACTATTATATCTTCAACCAACGGTCTGAAAAATTAGCACATCTCCTCATGGAATAATATTGTACCCAAAAATGATTTGGACCAAAAAGAAATATATCTTACGGGTGAATAGTACCCCGTGAATAGTAACTCGTGAAAAGTAACTCATGAATAGTAACTCGTGAAAAGTAACTCGTGAATAGTAACTCATGAATAGTAACTCGTGAATAGTAACTCATGAATAGTAACTCGTGAATAGTAATTCGACACGAAAAGTGCCCCAAATACCCGATTGAACAATATAACCTCCAGACATCAATTATTATCCAAACAAATGTCAATTTCTACTAACACAAATAATTTCAACACAATGGAACTATAAAATTCATCTTTAATCAACACGAACTTATTCATCATTAATATTATAATTCATAATATTTAACAACCAGGTCGTTCCCAGGAAAGAGGGGGCTTTCCGATAAGGATTTCTGCTTATTGTCGCGCAATTTGGTGACCAAACCTCTCTTTGACAGAACTTCTAGACATTGTCAATATTGCAAATAATAATATGAATAACTTTGTCATCTCAATTATTGATTTAATAATATATCATATTATGTAGATGATAATGTAACAATAATTGAATCAATAATATGAGAGATGTGATGCAGCAATAATTGAGTATAACTGAGTGACTTCTAACGTAAGCATCAATAATCAATACAGTGTGCTAGTATGCAACCACGCGTATTACTGTACTTTTACTACCGGGTAGTTCAACATTTTTAACGGTAACACCTCCGCCGTTATTTTTATAGAAAGATAATTTTGTCGTTTTCTAACTACGACCATACTTTCGTTGTGGGGTCCACCAATGATTGTGTCGCCGTACGAATATTCTTTGTTAAAACGAATATTCCCCGACCAATCTAATATTATATAACCACTTGCTTACTTTGCAAAATTTATAAATATTACCCACAACTATAACATTATATCAAATCCACACCATAATATTCAAAAATATATTTCGAGAAAATTATTCTTTAATCATAAAAGTTGGGGTCTTACACTGTCTATCCCAAACCTCTTCAGAGTTAATCACTTACCATCATCTTCATTTAGCTATTTTTATGAATTCCCACGATGGTTGGAAATGATACTTCATCCAATAAATCAATTTTCAGTTGCAGAATCCCAAAATTATGTAACTGAGGAACCAAATGCAGTCAACTTTATTTTGTTCCCATAAACCACCAACTTTACGATCCCTGACTCTAGTCCCATCATAGAGTCCCAAATAGAAATCGTAGAGTCACATATTCCAAACATAGAAACTCAGGCCCCTCCATCAGACATACTATCCTCCTCCTCTAATGACTATTTTAGTCTTGATCTTGATCTATACTCTTTGCAAGATCAATCCCAGAAAAGATCCCCTCCGTTCAACTATCCTCAAACCAATGACACTCTTCCAAATCTGCCCACAAAAGATGACTTGAAAGAAGTGTCCAAGAACATGGTCAAGAACATTGAAGAAAGCCTGTACACTCACTCAGACCTCATTCATCTGCGGCTGAATCAAATGATCAATGATGCAAATAATATCGCTGGCACTCTAAATGCTGAGCTTACAAAGAAGCTGAGGGAAATTATCCAAGAAATTCTTCAAAGCATGAAGGATAGAGATGAGATTCATTTCCAGATAGCTACCAAGCAAAGAAAGGTTGTTCTTGAAATGCAAAAAAATCAAGAAGTCCAAAATAATCTCATGCTGGAGAACATCATAAACCTGAAAGCTTCAGTCAAAGAATTTCAGAAAGCTTATGTGAATCAGGAACAGCAGACTGACATTGTTCTCACTGCCCTCCAAAATAAAGAAGCTAGATCAGAAATCCAGATCAAGGAAAGTCGAGAGGACATTGCTAAGACACAAAGCCAACTAAACGAGCTTGTCCAAGGAGTAAATCGACTTTCTGCAGACATTCGAACCCTTGATGCGGACATAAAGGGGGACAATAAAGGAAAAGGAATTCAAGGAGCACAGGGAGATCAGAGCAGAGGTAGAGGAGGTCAAGGAAACCAAGAAAGGGGAAGAGGACAATTTTCACGAAGCCCTCCTACAAGACAGTTCCACCAACAGACTCGGCGATCAAGAAATCAGACTCAACGATCTGATCAGCAGGAAGTCTTGATGGCTCAGCCTTTAAGAAGTCAAGGGCCAATTACCAGCTCACCAAATGTGACCACCACATGCCTAAGAATGCCAATTGGAGATCTAGCATTCATGAATAGGCATGATCACAACCCGATAGTAAGTCCAAGTGAACTGGAAGAGTTAGCCAGAAGGGATGAAGCTAGCGGGAAAAGAAGGGCTGAGGAGTATACCAATCCTCCAAGGAAAAGGTCAAAGAAATAGAGATAAGTTAAAACTTTAAATTCTTATTGATGTAAAGCTAAACTGCAATATTTCTTGAACATCAATAAATTCATGCTTATTCTCTAGAAATTTCAGCTGCTCACTGAAATACTAATAATCATGACAATAAATCTCTTTGGTTATGTCAACATCAAATAGGGGGAGATTATTGGGAGAATGCATATTATGATTTGATGTTTTAATGTATATGCTCATGATTAGTTGTAAAGTCCTTCAAGTAAGATATGTACAAGGACTTAGTGATAGATCCAATTTGTTAGGTTGATCTAAGCTCTTAACGTGTATCATTCTTTCATAGAATGTATAGATAGAAAGATCAAAGCTGTTAGGTTGATCTTGAGATGTAATAGATAGGCTTCAAAGAAGTCAGAGTGTATAAATCTGATCAACATTGCAGAAGTCAAGGCAGAAATGTAGAGCTTCAAAGATCGTAGTGTGCCTACCTTGAAGGGCCTCTTCGGAAATCGTAGAGTGGTCTCAACGTTTACCAAGCCAACTCAATGATCGTAGTGTGCTGAAGGAAACGTAGAGTTTACAAGTCAAAGATCGTAGAATGCTCTCAGAAATGTAGAGTTTACAACCCAAGCAAGCAAAGATTTTAGTGTGCAAAGACTTCAGAGAAATTGTAGTGCTCTCGCCTCATAATTTGTGTGAAGATAGGTTCCAACAAAAGAGGAATGGATTCTAAACACTACAATACTCACCAGTCCCAAAAACATAAGAAATATCCTTAGTATGCAGCAAAGAAGCGTATTGAAGAAGCTAAGAAAAGTACCATTGGTAAGGGGGGAAAACACCTTTTCAGGTGTTAGGTGAGAAAGCAGTCTGCAGTGTCAGTGGGCCAGAATGCAGTTCAGAAGATGTGCAGAAATGTCTCCATCAAAGAACAGAAAAGTCAAATGCATTTAATGCTTCAACGGATGGATCCAACGGATAGTTTTAAAGATCACATATATACAAATCAAGTAGATATGTGCAAGAACAAGCAAGCATTGAACAAACAACGTGAACAACTCTCAAAGCTCAACTCTACGATCTGAGAAATAGCAAAGCTTGCTCAGCTACTTAGTTCTTTTGAACAAGTGCTTAAACAGCAATTGAGTAGCAACCATCAAGAACTCAACATCTATCAATCAACTGAAGAAGAGTACCAAGTCTGCTGGATTTAAAGAGTTCTCAGTGAACTGTAAGAGAACCAAGTCTGTTGGACTTGAAGAGTTCTAAGTGAACTGTAAGAGAACCAAGTCTGCTGGATTTGAAGAGTTCAAGAGTGAACTAAGAAGTTCCTAGACTGCTGGTCTAGAAGGAATCTGTGTGATTCAGAAGTTGTAAAAGACATCCGTAATGGATTTCCTACTCGTTGAGTAGAAGAGTGGACTAGGAGCTTTAAGTGCTCTGAACCACTTAAAACGATTGTGTCTTTTACATTCATACTGTGAAACCCCAGATTTTATGAATAAAGAATTAATTTTCTCGAAATAATTTTTTTTATATTATGGTGTGAATTTGAGATAATGTTATAGTTGGGGTAATATTTATAAATTTTGCAAAGTATGCAAGTTGTCATATTATATTCGATTGGTCGGGGAATATTCATTTTAAACAGGAAATATTCGTACGATGGCACAATCATTGGTGGACCCCACAACAAAATTATTATCGGATTGAGAAAACGACAAAATTATTTTATTGAAAATAACGGCGGAAGTTTTACCGTTGATACTGTTGAACTACTCGGTAGTAAAAGTACAGTAATACGCGTTGTTGCATAGTAGCACACGGTATTGATTATTGATATTTATGTGAGAAGTCACTCAATTTTGTTCAATTATTGCTACAATATTTGCTGCATAGTATCTCACATTATTTGATTCAATTATTGTTGATTTAGAAGTTTTGTTTTATTCGTAATAAAATAGAAACATCTTTTTATATAAAACAGAATACTTTATTAAAGTTATTCTATAAATAGATTATATTATATTCTATTATGCATAGTGTTTTGTATTGTAAAATCTTTTTATATAAAACAGAATACTTTATTAAAGTTATTCTATAAATAGAATATATATTATATTTTATAATGCATAGTGTTTGCATAATGCCCGCATAGTGTTTGCATAGTAAAAATCTTTTTATATAAATAGAATATATTATATTTTATTTAAAAGATTTTTCTTTAAATATGGACCGTCAGATTAAAGTAAATCAATCTGGACCGTTTATGGATTAGTTACTATGCATTCCATTTTCCTATAAATAGAAGTTCATTCCTTCATTATTTTCTTACGATTTCACTGAACTCTAGAGAGAGAAACTATAGAGAGATACTATAGAGAGATAGAAGAAAAGTTTTATGCTACTTCACTTCTCTTATATCAAGTATTATTTTACGGTAAGGGATATTATTCTTTTGTATTCAAGAAGAGAACTTCTGTTATTCCATTTCTTTATTGTTCTGTTGGAATAACCTGTATACGCGGGCTACCCTATACTTGGTGACATTCTTCTATTATTATGTCTTTATTATTCTGTCGGAATATCCTGTCTGTGCTATATGCCAGACCTGATTCCATTTTTATTATTCTGTCTTTATTATTCTGTCGGAATATCCTGTCTGTGCTATACGTCGGACCTGGTTCCATCATTTATTATTCCACATTTATTATTCTATTAGAACATCCCGTCGGTGTGAATTTCACCTGACCTGGTTCTGTTATTATTATTCTCTTAAAATAACTGTCTATGCGAAGTACCGCAAGCATGGTGATATCTTTTGTTATTACATTCGGTATTATACTCAGTTGATTAAAATATTAACTTCTATACTCCATGAAATTAGTGGAATATCCTTGATATTTGCGCTTCATTCAGTATCTTTTCGTGGAAATATTCTTCTGAGCATTCTTGAATTTTACTCTATAAAGCAGTATCATGTTGACAATTTGGACGTTATTGGTTCCTGAACAAATTAATTCTTGAACTTGTTTAATTGAATTCTTATATCATTGTCATCATCCTCATGTTTATGTTATGTTGAAATTCATCTGTGGCCTGTAGTGCAGAGATGGACTTGGTATGATTATGACCAGGGATTATTCGGTATAATCATGACCGTAATATTACAAATGATGTGAAAATTAAAAGTCCTCATTGGTTCGTAGTGCATTGATGGACAGTTTTTGGTATGATTATGGCTATGGATTCTCTTCGGCCAAGGGAGCAAAGATGAATTGTTCTATGGCATGATCAGGACCGTTGATGAAAACACGATTACTTTTGGCCCGTAGTGCATGAATAATTCGTGGTCGTGATACTAAAGAATATCTTTGGCCTGTAGTGCAGGGATGATTTAATGATGTGGATTATTTATTGAGCTGAGTCTGAGCGATAAAAGTGATGAAAAACTTTTTAAATCATAAAAGATAGTAGATTTTATTCTCTACTTGACTCTTTTAATGGATTGCTTGTTCCGCTGCAGTTAAACTTGATGTCTATTGTATTTTATCAGTTTAACATTGTTGGAGGCTAATGATAATTTATTCTGCATTATCTTAGTCATAATATTTCTAACTGGGCTAGTTGAGCTCACCCTTTCTTTCAGTGTTCTCTTCAGGAAATGAGAATATAGTTGGGACGAGTCGGGGAACGGAGTGATGGTCCAGAGGATAGCATTAGTAGTCCTCACTATTTTGTGAAATAGTGTGATAATAATTGTAATGAGGACTCCTTTTGAGTTTGTATAATCTCTAGTAGACAATAATTGTATTCAAATTCACAGTTTATGTTTTATCGTATTGTACACGACAGTTGTATTAGTAAGTTGTATTTGAATTCTGTACCATGTATCTGGCGACCCAAGATGGGTGATGTATACCTAATTTTGGGGGCGTCACAGTTGGTATCAAAGCTTAGGGATATGACCCCTGGCTAAGATATTAGATAAGAACTAGGAGGAGAGAGACGGGGAATTCCTTCGCTAGTATGACCTACCTAAGTTTATTTGGTATTTAATTGGTCGGTCAAAGTATAGGGATAATATGTGATATATTAATTAACCCTTGTTTTGTGGCAGTGTTTGAAAATGGCATCCGAGAATGTTGAGATTATCAATGGAGCACAGGAGACTGTTGAGTCTCCACAGATCAATAATCAGGATAATGTGCAACCAGAGGACAATACTCCTCATGAAAATAATAACACCGATGAAATGGTGAATGATGGGATGGTCAAAGACTTTATACAATTCATGCAACAACAGGCGAAGGCAGCTCATGTCCAAAATGCAGATAAAAATACTGATAACTCTCGGACGGTCACCGCTAAGCAGTTTAAGGAGCAATTCATGCAACAACGGGCGAAGGCAGCTCCTGTCCATAATGCAGGTGGAAACAATGGTAACCCACGGTTGGTCACCGCTAAGCAGTTCAAGGAGCTGGGACCACCGGAGTTTTTGGGAAAGCCAGAACAACTTAAGGCGGAGACATGGATAAAGCAGATTACCAAGATATTTGATGTCTTGGAATGCTCAGAGGAGCAAAAGGTTCCATTCACCACCTTTATATTATGTGAAGAAGGTGATCATTGGTGGGAATCTGTAAAACGTACCCAGCCTGACGCACTCAAGATGTCTTGGGAGAAGTTCCAAGAATTATTCAACGACAAGTACTTTCCTGAAAGTATTCGTCACATAAAGGAGGTAGAATTCATCAAGCTGGAACAAAACAATATGATCGTGTCGCAGTACGAGGCTAAGTTTGTGGAGTTATCCCGGTTTACATCCCATTTGGTCGATAATGAGGAGCGAATGACCCGAATGTTTTTGCGAGGTTTGAAACCCGATATACGTCAATACCTCATTTCTCACAAACTTTGTTTATATTCAGATGTTGTGAATAGGGCTCAGTTATTGGAGCGCGATAATGAGTCAATACATCCAAAAAACAATGACCAACAACACGATAATAATCATACCGATGGCAACGATCATCGGAACAACGATAACCATCGTAGGGGATATTATCATGCCAAGAATGGTAACCATTTCGTTGGTAATCATGGCCAAGATAATAAGAATGGACATTTTAAGAAGAGAAGGTTCAACAATGACGAGAAGACATCGGCACCAACACCCGTTTCAAAGGAGGAAGAACGCCCATCGGTCGTATGTTTCAAATGCGAACAAGAGGGACACATCCGTCCAAACTGTACGCAACAATCCAAAGCGTGTTTTAATTGCGGAAGAGAAGGTCACCTAGCTCGATTTTGTCGTATGGTGAAGTCAAGTCCAACTGGGATAGTGATGCCAAAGAATGTTCCAGACAAGCCAAAGCCGGTAGTTTAAGAGAGAGCGTTTTTTTTCTCGTGATGATGAACCTGAATAAAATTATCACGGGTAAGTTAATCATAAGCTCTTACAAAGTCTATACCATGTTAGATACCGGTTCTACTCACTCTTTTATTTCACCTAGTTGTGTTCAATGTTTGTACTTAACTCCGGAGAAGTTAAACTTTGATTTATCTATTAAAACTCCATTGGGAGAAACCTTCGTTACCTCCACTGTTTATAAATCTTTTTTGATTCAAATTGATACTTTCACGTTACCTGTCGATCTTATTTCTTTGAAAATACTTGTCTTTGATGTGGTTTTTTTTTAAAACGATTGGTTAACTACTCATCATATTTTTCGTAAGGTTGTTAGCTTTCATATTCCTAACCAACCTATTATGCAAATTCAAGCAACCAAACCACTAAATTCAATCATTGTCATATCAAGCCATAAGTAAACAGCCCCGATCCTTTTGTTGATGACTTCCTGGTGTGGAATGCACCGAAGCCAGACTTTCTGTAGGCGACGTTGTGAATGACGATGACAAGTTGATAGGTATCATTGTGAGGTGCTATCTAGGTTAAGGAATTGAAGTCACAATTTGTATCAATGTGACATACTATCCAAGTCTTGGATGAGAGTAACAGTTTTGAATGATATTTCTATCATTAATAAATCTCTTGACGTATTCCTGAAGACTTCTTAGCCTACCCCAGAGCGTGAAATCGAATTTTGTATTGACATCGGTACAAAACCCATTTCTTAAACCCTCAAATATTTCTTCAACCAAAACGAACGTATAATGTGCCAAAGACGTTGACTCGAGCTATTGAAGATTACTATCGTACCATTCAATATCATCGTGGAAGAGCGAACGTGGTAGCTGACGTGTTGAGTAGAAGATCGTATGTGTTTACAAGTGCGATGTTGTTAACACAAAGACTCATTTCGTATAACTTGCAAATAATGAAGATAGAGTTAAAGACTCTAGGGACCCACGTGAAGATAACGAATATACGAGTAAAATCGACTTTAATCGATAAAGTTAAAGACGCTCAAGCTACATACCCGAATCTGATGAATGTGAAGAAGAAGGTTCAAGATGGCGTTATTCTAGAAGCAAGAGTTACTGAAGAGAGGAAATCTCAACCCTTGATTTAATTGGCCCATTTGAAATCCTCAATTGAGTAGGAACTGTGTCTTATAGACTCGTTTTACCGCCAAGTATGTCGCGTGCTCATAACATTTTTAACGTATCAATGTTACGTAAATATGTGGATGACCCTAACCACATTATTAATTTAGAATCGGATGAGATAGCGGATGATTTAACGTATGAGATCTCGTGTTAAAATCTTGGATAAGAAGAATCGTATCCAACACTCAAGGGTTATACCTCAAGAGTTAGAATCTGAAATGAAGTCAAGGTATCCTCACCTGTTCGGCATACCAGGTATGTACGTAAATTTTGAGGGCGAAATTCCATAAGGAGGGGAGATTGTAAAACCCCAGATTTTATGAATAAAGAATTAATTTTCTCAAAATAATTTTTTATATATTATGGTGTGAATTTGAGATAATGTTATAGTTGTGGGTAATATTTATAAATTTTGCAAAGTATGCAAGTTGTCATATTATATTCGATTGGTCGGGGAATATTCATTTTAAACAGGAAATATTCGTAGGACAGCACAATCATTGGTGGACCCCACAACAGAATTATTGTCAGATTGAGAAAACGACAAAAAATATTTTATTGAAAATAACGGCAGAAGTTTTACTGTTGATACTGTTGAACTACTCGGTAGTAAAAATACAGTAATACGCATTGTTGCATAGTAGCACACGGTATTGATTATTGATATTTATGTGAGAAGTCACTCAGTTTTGTTCAATTATTGCTACAATAGTTGCTGCATAGTATCTCACATTATTTGATTCAATTATTGTTGATTTAGAAGTTTTGTTTTATACGTAATAAAATAGAAACATCTTTTTATATAAAACAGAATACTTTATTAAAGTTATTCTATAAATAGAATATATTATATTCTATTATGCATGGTGTTTTGCATAGTAAATTTTTTTTATATAAAACAGAATACTTTAGTAAGTTATTCTATAAATAGAATATATTATATTTTATTATGCATAGTGTTTGCATAGTGCTCGCATAGTGTTTGCATAGTAAAAATCTTTTTATATAAATAGAATATATTATATTTTATTTAAAAGATTTTTCTTTAAATATGGACCGTCAGATTAAAGTAAATCAATCTGGACCGTTCATGGATTAGTTACTATGCATTCCATTTTCTTATAAATAGAAGCTTATTACTTCATTATTTTCTTACGAATTCACTGAACTCTAGAGAGAGAAACTATAGAGAGAGACTATATAGAGATAGAAGAAAAGTTTTCTGTTACTTCACTACTCTTATATCAAGTATTATTTTACGTTAAGGGATATTATTCTTTTGTATTTAAGAAGAGAACTTCTGTTATTCCATTTCTTTATTGTTCTGTTGAAATAACCTGTATATGCGGGCTATCCTATACTTGGTGACATTCTTCTATTATTCTGTCTTTATTATTCTGTCGAAATATCCTGTATGTGCTATACGCCGGACCTGGTTCTATTTTTATTATTCCGTCTTTATTATTCTGTCGAAATATTTTGTCTGTGCTATACGCCGGACCTGGTTCCATTATTTATTATTCCGCATTTATTATTCTGTTGGAACATCCTGTTGGTGTGAATTTCACCTGACCTGGTTCCGTTATTATTATTATATTGAAATAACCGTCTATACGAAGTACCGCATGCATGATGATATCTTTTGTTATTCCATTCGGTATTATACTTAGTTGATTAAAATTTTGACTTCTATACTCCATGAAATTAGTGGAATATCCTTGTTATTTGCGCTTCATCTAGTATCCTTTCGTGGAAATATTCTTCTGAGCATTCTTGAATTTTACTCTACAAAGTAGTATCATGTTGACAATTTGGACGTTATTGGTTCCTGGACAAATTAATTCTTG
This sequence comes from Panax japonicus, assembly GCA_020205505.1. Classification (NCBI taxonomy): domain Eukaryota; kingdom Viridiplantae; phylum Streptophyta; class Magnoliopsida; order Apiales; family Araliaceae; genus Panax; species Panax japonicus. The sequence goes on from CM035113.1 coordinate 25,853,994, forward strand.
AACTTGTTTAATTGAATTCTTATATCATTGTCATCATCCTCATGTTTATGTTATGTTGAAAGTCATCTTTGGCCTGTAGTGCATAGATGGACTTGGTATGATTATGACCAGAGATTATTCGGTATAATCATGACCGTAATGTTACAAATGATGTGAAAATTAAAAGTCCTCATTGGCCCATAGTGCATTGATAGACAGTTTTTTGTATGATTATGGCTATGGATTCTCTTCGGCCAAGGGAGCAAAGATGAAATATTTTATGGCATGATCAGGACCGTTGATGAAAACACGATTATCTTTGGCCCGTAGTGCATGGATAATTCGTGGTCGTGATACTAAAGAATATCCTTGGCCTGTAGTGCAGGGATGATTTAATGATGTGGATTATTTATTGAGCTGAGTCTGAGCGATAAAAGTGATGAAAAACTTTTTAAATCATAAAAGATAGTAGATTCTATTCTTTACTTGACTCTTTTAATGGATTATTTGTTCCTCTGCAGTTAAACTTGATGTCTATTGTATTTTATCAGTTTAACATTGTTGGAGGCTAATGATAATTTATTCTGCATTATCTTAGTCATAATATTTCTTACTGGACTAGTTGAGCTCACCCTTTCTTTCACTGTTCTCTTCAGGAAATGAGAATATAGCTGGGACAAGTCGGGGAACGGAGTGATGGTCCAGAGGATAGCATTAGTAGTCCTCACTATTTTATGAAATAGTGTGATAATAATTTTAATGAGGACTACTTTTGAGTTTGTATAATCTCTAGTAGACAATAATTGTATTCAAACTCACAGTTTATGTTTTGTCGTATTGTACACGACAGTTGTATTAGTAAGTTGTATTTGAATTCTGTACCATGTATCTGGCAACCCAAGATGGGTGATGTATACCTAATTTTGGGGGCGTCACACATACTATAACTACTATATCTGCCATAACTGCTATAACTGCCTCACTCTCATAACTCCACTACTTTGCAAGAGAGATTAAAACAAACATAAATTCCGCTAAGTTTTAATCATCATTAACTAACAAGTTTAAAATGAAAAGATTTTTTAAATATCTATTCAACCCCCCCCCCCCTTCTAGATAACTATTGTGCCTACTAGGAACTAACATATACTATTATCAATTACATAATATCAACTATGCAATTTGACTTATTATTTTTGCACTTATAAATTGTAGATATCAATGGCAAACAACAACAATACAAGTAGTCTTTCACTACGATCAGTCCTTGAGAAGGACAAGCTGAGTGGAATTAATTTCCTTGACTGGCATAGGAACTTGAGGATTGTCCTCAAACAAGAGCGCAAACTATATGTCCTTGATGGGCCCATTCCTGCAGCACCAGCTGTCACTGCACCACGTGCAGAGCATAATGCTTACAAGAAGCATCAAGATGATGCTCTGGACGTGAGTTGTCTCATGCTAGCAACCATGAACGCTGAGCTTCAGAAGCAACTGAGTTGATGGATGCTTATGAGATGATCGAGCATCTCAAGAAATTGTTCGAAGGGCATGCTCGACAGGAGAGGTATGATACAAGCAGGGCGTCGTATCACTTCAAGATGGGTGAACGTGATCCAGTTGGTCAACATGTACAGAAAATGATTGGGTATATTGAGTACCTTGATAGGTTGGGTTTTCCAATCACTCCGGAATCCCAAACTGATCTTGTTTTGCAATCCTTGAACAGCAGCTACTCTCAATTTGTTATGAATTATCTTATGAATGAAATTGAGAAACCCCTTACTGAGTTGTTGAGCATGTTAAGAACTACCGAGAACAACATGAAAAAGGCAAGACCCGCTCCCATAATGATGGTGCAAAAGGGGAATGCAAAGGGAAATTAGAAAGGCAAGAAGAAAATAGGATATAAATCTTTTGCCAAACCTAATTCCAAAACCAAACAGGCTTTAAAACCTAAAGGCGGGGTGGCTAAAGAAGGTGAGTGTCACTTCTGTGGAAAACCTGGACACTGGAAGAGGAACTGTTGTGCTTATTTGGAAGATGTGAAGAAAAGGAAAGGAAGTGCGACTTCTGATTGAGGTATATATGTTATAGAAGTCAACTTGTCTACTTCTACATCATGGGTATTGGATACTGGATGTGGTTCTCACATTTGTGTTAATGTGCAGGAACTCTGAAGGAGTAGGACTTTGGCAAAAGGAGAGGTTGACCTACGAGTGGGGAATAGAGCAAAAGTTTATGCACTGGTCGTAGGAACTTATCATTTATCTTTCCCCACTAGGCTAGTTTTAGAATTAGAAGATTGTTATTTTGTGCCTGCTATAAGCAGAAACATTATTTTTGTTTCTTGTTTGGACAAGAAAGGTTTTTCATTTATAATAAAGAACAATCGGTGTTTGTTTTACTTAAATGATATATGTTATGGTGTTGCACAATTGTTTAATGGTCTGTATATTCTTGATTTAGAAATGCCTATCTATAACATAAATATAAAATGATTTAAATCAAATGATTCAAATCCGACATATCTCTGGCATTGTCGTTTAGGCCATATAAATGAGAAACGCATATCCAAACTCCATAAATATGCGTTTTTGGATTCATTTGATTTTGAATCATATGATAAATACGAGTCTTGTTTATTAGGCAAGATGACTAAAGCCCCTTTCACTGGACACAGTGAATGGGCTAGCGATGTATTGGGACTTATACATAGTGATGTATGTGGACCCATGAGTTCGTTAGCAAGAGGTAGGTTTCATTACTTCATTACATTTACTGAAGACTTCAGTAGATATGGATATGTGTATCTTATGAGACACAAATCCGAATCCTTTGAAAAGTTTAAGGAATTCAAGAATGAAGTTCAAAACCAATTTGGCAAAAGCATAAAAGCCCTTCGATCCGATCAAGGAGGTGAATACTTAAGCCAAGACTTTGATGACCTTCTAAAGGAGTGTGGTATTATATCACAGTTCACTCCACCTGGAACACCACAATGGAATGGTGTATCTAAAGGAGGAATCATACCTTGTTGGACATGGTACGATCAATGATGAGTCATATAGATCTTCCAATAAGCTTCTGGGGTCATGCCCTAGAGACAACTGCATTCACACTTAACCGTGTTCCTACAAAGACGGTTCAAAAGACATCATATGAGATGTGGACTGGGAAACGTCCTAGTATATCGTTCATGAAGATTTGGGGTTGTGAGGCTTTTGTAAAATGTCTGAATTCTGACAAGCTCGGACCCAAATCTGAAAAATATAATTTTGTGGGATACCCAAAGGAAACAAAAAGGTATTATTTCTACAAACCTTCTGAGAACAAAGAGTTTGTTGCTCGAACTGGTATTTTTCTAGAAAGAGAATTTGTCTCTAAAGGAAATAGTGGGAGGAAAGTAGAACTCGAAGAAATTCGAGAACCACAAAATATCATTGAACCTAACTCGAAGAAATTCGAGAACCACAAAATATCATTGAACCTAAGTTGGAACATGAGCAGGAACCACAAGATATTGTGGAAAGTAAACTTACTCAAATTACACAAGGCATTCATAGATCTGGTCGGACACGCCAAGAGCCCGAGAGATATTATGGATATCTTGTGATTCAAAACGGCGATGTGATGCTCACAGATCAAGATGAGCCTGCTTCCTACCAAGAAGCTATGAATGGACCAGATTCTGAGAAATGGCTTGAAGCCATGAAATCTGAGATGGACTCCATGTATACTAACCAAGTATGGACTCTGGTTGATCCACCCGAAGGGGTAAAACCAATCTGGTGCAAGTGGATTTTTAAGAAGAAAACTGACATGGATGGTAACGTACAAACCTATAAAGGTCGACTGGTAACAAAAGATTTCAAACAGGTTCAAGGTGTTGACTATGATGAAACCTTCTCTCCAGTAGCAATGGTTAAATCCATCTGGATATTACTTGCTATTGCAGCCTTTTATGATTACGGAATTTAGCAAATGGATGTCAAAACTATTTTCCTTAACAGAAATCTCCTTGAGGATGTGTACATGACACAACCTGAGGATTTTGTCACTCCAAAGGATGCTGGAAAGGTATGTAAACTGCATCGATCCATTTATGGATTAAAGCAAGCCTCTCGGAGTTGGAATCTTTGATTTGATGAAGCAGTCAAAGAGTTTGGCTTTACAAAAAATGAAGTGGAACCTTGTGTATATAAGAAGGTTAGTGGGAGTCACATTGTATTCCTAGTATTATATGTTGATGACATATTAATTATTGGGAATGACATTCATTCCTTATAGGTTGTAAAAACATGGTTAGGAAAATGTTTCTCCAAGAAAGATTTGGGTGATGCTGCCTACATTTTAGGTATCAGGATCTAAAAAGATAGATCGATAAAAATGCTCAGCCTAAGTCAAAGTACATATATTGATAAAGTGCTAAAATGGTTCAGCATGCAAGAGGCGAAAAGAGGAAACTTACCCATGACTCGTGGTGTAAAGATCTCTAAGGCCCAATGTCCTAAATCAAAAGATGATGAGGAGCGTATGAGAAAGATCCATTATGCTTCGATAATTGGATCTATCATGTATGTAATGATATGTACTCGTCTGGATGTCTCGTATGCTTTGAGCATGACGATCAGATACCAGTCGAATCCAGGTGAAGGTTATTGGACAGCAGTCAAGAATATCCTCAAGTATCTAAAGACGGCTAAGGATTCATTCTTGGTATATGGAGATGAAGACGAACTGGCAGTAAACAGTTACACAGATGCTAGTTTCTAGACTGACAATGATGACTATAAGTCTCAGTCAGGTTTTATGTTTTACCTTGATGGTGGTGCTGTTAGCTGGAAGAGTTCGAAGCAAGAGACAGTAGTCGATTCTACAACAGAGGCTGAGTATATTGTTGCTTCTAGTGCGGCCAAGGAGGCTGTATGGATTAAAAAGTTCGTCACTGAACTTGGTGTTGTTCCAACCATTATTGATCCGGTTAAGCTATACTGTGATAATAATGGAGCCATTGCACAGGCTAAGGAACCTAGATCTCACCAACGATCCAAGCATATACCTAGGCGGTACCATCTCATCCGTGAAATCATTGATAGAGGAGCTGTACATATAGGAAGAGTGCCAACAGATGATAATGTTGCAGATCCACTGACCAAGGCTTTGTCGCAGCAGAAGCACGACGTATCACACTAGTTCTATGGGTATTAGATAAATGAGTGAATGGCTCTAGTGCAAGTGAGAGACTGTTAGAGTTTATGCCCTAGAGGACAATTATTTGATATAATTGCTTAACATTTGGATATTATATTTAATTGAATAAATGAATAATTTTATTATGGTTCTATTTACTGCGTTATATAAATGTTAACATAATAAAATTCCTTAGAATAGTGATACAAATTATATAGTTTCAAGTATGTGACTTGAACATGAGATTATATAATTACAATTAGTATCATTGCTCTTAAATGTCCCTAGTTGAGTATCATTGTTGATGGGACAATAATGATGCATTGAGACTAGTATGTGGATTGACTGATGACCAAATCTCATTGGTCATAAATATATGAGATATTAAGTCGATGCATATGTATGTGTTAGAGAACGATGTACTGGACAAACCCACCATGAGAATTCTATGTTGAGCATTATGTGAAGTGTCATTAGAGATTCTCATAGTGACAATGATGTAATGGTCCTCCGACCTGAAATCACTATATTACTACATGAGAATTTATGTATTTTGATATCATCAAATGTCACCTTTAATAAGGTGGACTATAAAGGTGATTATTGGGTACATCATGAATCGTGTGAGGAATATGAATGATCTAGATGGAATTTAACCCTTCTATTTATTAGGGGTGATATCCATAGGTCTCTTGATTGAGTAGGACTATGAAATGCATGGCCATGCTCAAATAGTAATTTGTTTCATATAGTCTACTCGTTGATCAAGAAAAACTCAGATTAAATTATGAAGAGTATGACACATTCCATGACTCGAGTTTAATCTAGGATATTAAGGTTAAAAGGATTAAATTGCATTGAAACATTGGTCACAAAAAGGTTGCATCGAATCATCGATCTTATTATTACTTGGGTAGCAGTGATGCATTACTAGATGCCGCTCACTGTTTATAATTTTATAATATGATTTTAAAATTATTGTCAACGTAATAATAATCTATAGGGTCACACACAAAGAACGTAATTAAAAGGGAATTAATTTAAATTGTAAAGATTTAAATATGTCAATATGATTGATAGAATTCAAATTACAAATTTAAATTAATAGGATAATTTATATATAGGTATATTAATTAAGTAAGACTTAATTAAGATATATACATATATAAATTCGGATTTTATTAGATTTGGGTTTTTGATTAATTCCTATTAACTACTATATATATGATATATAGCATCCATTTTAGGTAACGAATCATAACCTAAAAACCCTAGCCGCTCTTAGAGAGAGACTAGAGAGAAATTTCGAAAATCCATTCCTTTGGTGGCTAGTACCGCAGCTCCCTTCAATTGCAGAATCGTGAGACGATTCACGAGCATTCGTGTGGATACCATAAAGATGTTGTTCCGTTGGATTGCATTGGAGATTCAAAGTGGTTTCAGAATATTCTATAATCGGTATAAATTCTAAACCTCTTAATTAATTTTATTTTCGCATGGATCCTGTTTCAGGGTTTTGAAATTGCCTTTAAATTAGTTTATTAACGCTGCATTTTATGTGAATCCCTCAAATCCAGGTTCTTTCAAACCTCAGATCCGGTCCGCCACGATACTACTATCGTCAACTATTTATATCTCTTAATCATAACTTAATGAATATAACTTTAATTATTACATAGTTTAGAATATAAATTCTTTCCATTACCAGGATCTGCACAATGACCCCAAACTTTTATAAGTTTCACAACTTGGTCATTTACTATTCCTGTTTTACATTACATTTGATATTATATAAATATGCGAAATAATTTAAACTTTTTCAATCTCCTTTGAAAATAAATCTTCATATCTTAACTTGAATCAATTACATATCCTTGAATCAAATTATGTTATGATTCATTCTATTCGAATTACTGTATAAATTTTTACATCTCGATTTGAATTTCTCTATGTATCACATAGTACAACTTAATATGTATTACACATTATAAACTACTATCATGTACATCTATTAGAACCTAAACATGGTCCAAGTGCATCTAGTTAAATTAGACAAATCAATCTCCTTTGATGTAATTGAACTTTATCAATCTAGTAGCATGTAACCTTTACCGTGTGTCCTTAACCTGCAAAAGTGGTTATTTGCAAGGGCGAGCTCGACAGCCCAGCAATTCTAACAGTTTTCATGCAGCACATAGCATATAACAGCATATTCAGTTCATGCATTCATAATCAATTAATATTAACTACGTATGTTACTTCACACATAACATGCATAGAAATTTACTTCACAACATATTATCAAAGATCAACTTTCACATTTCATACATATCTCATATGCATTTCATATATATATCAACATTCTCATGGCATAATATAGCTCAATTAACAGTTATAGATTTCATATATCAAATAGGAACTGAAAGACTTGCCTGATTCGTAGTTTATCAACTACGACTTAACTTCTTAAAGCTTATCTGCACTGCGTGTATTCCTACACAGTTATATAATCATGGATTCATATCCATTAGGCATACATTTCATACGTTCAATAAATATTACATCGTTTCTTAATTAGGTTTGTAAAACCTCCATTTCACTTTCTCATCATACTTTTAGAATTGCTATGTATGTATAGGAGTTCTTTAACCATCCGTACTTGACATCAACTTCAAATACATTTATCACTCACTTGACTCGCTATGTGTTCGACACATATTTAAGTTTATAGATATGTGATCTACATCGTTCATATTCAAACTACTTAGTTTCATAATGATTTATTTCAATCTATAAAGGTTAACAACTTTCTTTAACAAGATTCGATGTTATAAGCTTTTAAACCATATATTCGTACTAATAAGCCTCTACTAGTATGCTTCACATAGACATAGCATAGTTCATTATTTGAAAACGTATTTTAAACCACACTTGAAACGTCCAATTCATGCTTAGCTAAAAGATGAACATAATCGTCATGTCTAGGGGCATAAGGCATTCCAGTTCACTTTTAAAAGTTATTCTAGGCCAAGGTAAAGCAACTAGGTGCAACTTTTAATCTTATTTCATAGCTAACTAATCCATGAATATATGTTATCATGTTTAGAACCTTAAGTGCACAAATTACTTTAAGTTCGTTCTTAAACTTTCAAGTTTTCTTTTGAAATCATTTTCAACTAAGCTATTGTAAGTTGATAATAAGTAAAGCAACTTTAAATCACTTCTCATTTTTAAGTATACTCATAACTCAACAAGATGTATGTGTTAAAATATCATAACTTCAAAGACTCAAGGTTAGTCAATATTCATTTTCAAAATCTCCAAGTTTCTTTTCAAAACACATATTAAGCCATGCTAAAGCATTCTATAATGAGTAAGGAAATATTATATGTCATGTCTATTATCAGGCTTATTTATGTTTTATCACTTAGAATAACATATTCCATCGTCGTGAACACTATACTTGCGTATGTGCTCGATCGACGCCCTTTGATGGCCTTCGATTACGTAACAGTCACAAAGATGACTATTTTGACCCTTCCTAATAACATCAAATTGAATAACTTAAAGAAGAAAAGTTATAGGTCTATTTGTTCTCGTTCCGGATCATCTTGAATTTCCTCAATCGGAGTTCGTATTAAAACCATATGGCCGTTTTAACGGGGATCTTGCCCTATAAATAGCCCTTCGGGGCGGGCCTAGCTATTGTAAGTGGGAAATTTCATGCCCTGCTATGAGCTAACAAGCTAAACTACTTTCTAACCTTCATAATTTGAGTTATACATGTCCAAATTAGTTCGTTTTTGATTCTATGGATTCGTAATTCATGGAACTACAACATACTATAATACCCATCAACTAACATAAACATTAACTAACCTAAATATGAATCTATAACTCATGTTCATGCAAATCTTTATGTTTTGGACAATTTAGAGAAATCATTCACTACGAATTCGTTTCTAAACCAAATTGGTTCATTTAACTTTTGTTGATTTCGTATTCAACCATATTAACATTGTCTAACATCAATTCATGGATTATAACAACCCTTAGCCATCAATTTTATGACTCACAAGCTACTTTTTCTAAGAACTTTGTAAAACTTGAATTTAAGAACATAGTTTAAGAATTATACCTCTTGAAGCTAAATTGAAAATCCATGAATTTTAATTTCTGATTTCTCCCAACTTCTCAACCACTCACTCACTAGAATTCTCAGAATTTCAAATGTGAAGAATGAAGAAGGGGGTTGTTGATCGATTTCGCAATCAATGAATACGTGCAAGTATACACGGTCAACAAGTAATAAAGTGAAAGTAGAGTATCGTTCCCACGAGGAATTATTTAATAAAAATCACCAAGTACTAATTCTGAACCAAACTAATTTTATTTAAACAATCTCAAATCGTTATTTTTCTAATTAAGAAAACTAAATTAATCAATTAAAACTAGATTACTCTAAAATTAATTCAAATAAATAAAGATTAAGCCTTCAATATCCCCAATTATGAATTATAAATCAATTATTCAATTATCCCAATTATTATGTCTACTGAATTGTTAACAGGAATTCTCAAATGCCAAAAGTCCTTTTCCAAGTGATCAATTGCCTTCTATTTAATCCAGATTAATCTTGATATATTCCTATGCAAAACAATTGAATTAAATTCATTACAATTCCAATTCCTTATGTGTTACATGCGGCGAACAGATATTTCCATTATATTCACAAACCTAATTATTCACTGTGCAAATAACTAAGTCATATGATATCATGCCCAGTTCTAACCCTAGAATTCCTCTTCCAATTCCTTCTAGAGTAACAAAGTAATTACTGATCCAATAATTAATCAATAAGCACAAGACAAGATAAACAACTCACTTTAACATAAATAATTGGAATATAATGAATAACTAATTTATAGTCATAAAAAGTTCAATTGAAATCTTAATAAAAGAGTTAGTTCATAATTAATGAATTAAAACAAAGAATCCACAACTGAATAGACATTAAAAGATAAAAGTATGAGAAGAGAAGAGAATATAATCTGTTGTCAGCAAATCTGATGCTCCCCTCTTGCTCTTGCTCTTGATCTTCAATGGTCTCCAAGTTGCTTCAATCTCCAAAACTAATAAGAACTAGGGTTATGTTCTAATATAAAGGAGTGTTTATCTAAGCTAAGCTATGTAATCCCTTCTTATTTTATGTCTTACATCATGTATTTATAGGTTACAAGTCTAATTTTTAGCTTAGGAACAAACCCAATCCAATTTGGAGTCAAAAAGGTGTCAAAATTTGCCCAAAACGCGTCCAGGCCGCATCAAACCCTTCCCCCAGCGCCCCAGCGCTGGGCAACGGCGCTGGAGTCTGTCCCTTAGCCCCCCGGCGCTGTAAAATACACTAAAAACCGCGCCCCGGCACTGGCCCAAAATCTGACATTTTCTGCTCCGACGTCCTTTGGGAAAACGGACATAACTTCTTCGTCCGAACTCCGATTTAGATGATTCAAGATGTTCTGGAAAGAGGAGAAGTAGATCTACAACTTTTATTCTTGAAGTATTTCGAAATAATGTTCGGAGCTATAGTAAAATTGGCTCTGAAGTGTCTGTTATGTAATTGGCAAGTCGAAAACGCGAATCTAGCCACCCCGAACGTCGATCCATGTAACTTTTATCCCAATTCCTACAAAACAATATAAAACATGCTTGAATAGACACAAACACATAAAAACATCCTAAAAGACTCGAGAACAACAATAAATTAAGCCCGAATGTATCCAATTCATGTGTATAAAACTCACTCATCAAATATCCCCAAACTTAAACCTTTCTTGTCCTCAAGCAAAAACACAAAAATGTTATGCAATGCAATGTAATGAAACTAATCTATATGCCTACGAATCCAACAGTAATGACAGAAACAAGTCTATTCAACCGGCCTTAGAGAAATCAAGTAAACATGATAATACATCATATTAAAGCAAATCAGTAATTTCCCAATCAATCATCAAATCTTAGACTGTTATCACTGATATAGTGCGTGTGTGCTCCACAATAATGTTAACTAATATAAAATCAAATTTAATACATAATAGATATCTTTGAAGGCATCATACAGTGTAAATTCACAAAATTAACAAACAAGCTAGATCCAACTAAAGTCAAACATCCACCAAGTTCAAGAGTCCAATCCGGGATACTTATGCTTTACTTTTCATTACGGGGGTTTTTTTTGCTCTTTTCCCGTTTTATTATTTTTTTTTAACCATGACTGTGCAATGTCTCATTCCATTAGGCTAACAGTGTCACCCCTTAGCGAGCTTTCGACCAACGACTCCCAGTCCATATAAGACCTTAGGGCGCTAGGTTTTAAGATACCCCTTCGGGCGTACTTACTCAAGTAACAAAGGCCCCAAAACAAAACTAGCCACGATAAAAAAAATTTCTTTTTCTCTTTTTTTCTCTTTTTTTAGATGGTTGGTGAGTGCGTTTTACGCTCCATCTCACGCTTGTGTTTATGGGGAGTGTTTCTCCTCAACCCACCACAAGACTCAACATGTTTTTTTTTAAAGCTTATATACCCCAAAATTTCCCCCCAAACTTAAGTTTTTATCAAAATTTAGCCATCTTCACCTATTCATGTCTTTCATTCCTTCACACTAGTATTATACTTAGGAAATCCATTATGTATCAATTTAAATTTAATCAGTTAACATAGCTGTTATTAACGTGCTAACCTTGATTATACTAGTTTCAAACAGGAAAAGATTCAATTCATAACAAGAAATCACATCAAAGCCTGAATATTCAATACTATACTTATCTACTTAACTCCAGTCTCATCATTGGCCAAAATAGACTTTTACTATCTAACAGTTGGAATCATGCAAATATAAACTAACTGCAATAAACATAGTAAACTAACTACTATTTTTGTGATTTTTAAATTTTTTTTTTAACAAAAAACTGAATGCAAAAACTAAATTTAAATAACCCAAAAACATAACGAACTACAATGTAAATAACTAACTATATGCAATACGACACTAAAATGCCCCCAAACTTAAACTAGACATTGTCCTCAATGACTGAAATAGAAAAAATTAAAGCAGAGGACTTCCCTGAAAATATAGCAATCTTCCTCCTTGTCCGCTAAGTTTGGAGAATAGGCTAAGCACGTGGAACAAATTGGGCACCACACTTGAATTTGACTTGAATAACCTGTAAAACCATGATAGAAGCAATTTTATTAAATCCTAAATAAATGCAAATTCAAAACTACTAATATAAAACTTAATAAAAACTAAAAATAAAAATTAAACTTGGGTTGCCTCTCAATAAGCGCTTGTTTTATAGTCTCAGCCTGACTTTGTCTGGTCAATGCTAGTCCAATTCCTCTTCGAAAGTTGAGGAACCCTCCATCCATCGGAAATAATATAGCTTTTGGTAGGTTCCCATTTACGATAGCCATTGTATTAAAGTCACCTAGCATGCTTTCTTTAGATAAGATCACATTCAACAACGTCCAACATCTAGGTGGTTTTTCCATTGTGTCTGCGAATATATTCTAGGCATTGAGGCTTGTCAGACACAACAATTTCTTCTTCTATCTTCTCCAGCTCATCGCACCATGGTTTTAAATATGTACTTGCTTTTACATCACAGAGAGTATTGCCGACGACATGACTACCAATCGGACAAGGTTTTGCAAATCTAACCAGACTCTTGAACTGTGGAGGAGAAGGCACTTGAGGCATAAATAACATTGACTCATCATCATTGATTCTCACAATTAGTTCTTCACCGACCTTGTTGTCATTATCCCCACTTGTCTCCTCTTTTTCATCTCGTGGCTCATCCAGTTGTAGATTTGGCTCAGGCTCTCCATCAGTCTCGGAATCCATGTCATAGGTCCAGGTGTATTGAGGACGGTTGTTCAACGCATGTGCTATCTGTTCCACTTGATTTTTCAGATTCTTTAACGATGCCCCATGGCATTGCAAAGTAAGATCTACTTGATTCAATTTCTTATCTTGTTCCTCGTTCTTTTTGTCAGAAGCTCTAATGAATTTTTCCAAGGCTTCTTCCAAACTTGATATCCTCTCTGGTTGTTGAGTCGGATTTTGAAATCCGGAGGTGTTTTGTTGTCTAGGTGGTTGAGCTGCAGCTTGATTGTTACTCCATGAAAAATTTGGGTGATACCCCCAATCCTGATGATAGTTGTTGGGATAGACATAATTATTGGGGTAATCACCACTATACTGTACCGGCTCGAAACTGATGGCGCATTGATAACTCGTATGATTTCCAGCACAATAATCACAAGTAACCGCCATACTTTGACGATGCTGAGCTTCAAAAGCATCAAACATCCTCGAAAGTGTCTCAATCTGTGCTGACAATGCAGAAAGTTTCTCGAGTCTTTCAATCTCCGCTCCCCTTGGTTGAGTCATGTTTGTGTATGGCCATTGATACACAAAGCCATCCATGGTACCTGAAAAGAGAGAAATATAGGAAGAGAATTAAAAATAAAAATAAAAATATTTAAATTAAGACTAATTTGATTGAAATTAATATTGGTAACTAATTATTAAATTAATTCCCCGGCAACGGTGCCAAAAACTTGTTGATCGATTTCGCAATCAATGAATACGTGTAAGTATACACGGTCAACAAGTAATAAAGTGAAAGTAGAGTATCGTTCCCACGAGGAATTATTTAATAAAAATCACCAAGTACTAATTCTTAACCGAATTAATTTTATTTAAACAATCTCAAATCATTATTTTTCTAATTAAGAAAACTAAATTAATCAATTAAAAGAGATTAGTCTAAAAGAAAGCAAATAAACAAAACTAAGAATTGATAGAATTCAGATAAATAAGAATTAAGACTCCAATATCCCTAATTATGAATTATAAATCAATTATCCAATTATCCCAATTATTATGTCTACTGAATTGTTAACAGAAATTCTCAAATGCCAAAAGTCCCTTTTCCAAGTGATCAATTGCCTTCTATTTAATCCAGATTAATTTTGTTATATTCCTATGCAAAACTAATTGAATTAAACTCGTTACAATCCCAATTCCTTATGTGTTACATGCGGCGAACAGATATTTCCATTATATTCACAAACCTAATTATTCACTGTGCAAATAACTAAGTCACATGATATCATGCCCAGTTCTAACCCTAGAATTCCTCTTCCAATTCTTTCTAGAGTAACAAAGTAATTACTGATCAAATAATTAATCAATAAACACAAGACAAGATAAACAACTCACTTTAACATAAATAATTGGAATATAATGAATAACTAATTTATAGTCATAAAAAGTTCAATTGAAATCTTAATAAAAGAGTTAGTTCATAATTAATGAATTAAAACAAAGAATCCACAACTGAATAGACATTAAAAGATAAAAGTATGAGAAGAGAAGAGAATATAATCTGTTGTCAGCAAATCTGATGCTCCCCTCTTGCTCTTGCTCTTGATCTTCAATGGTCTCCAAGTTACTTCAATCTCCAAAACTAATAAGAACTAGGGTTATGTTCTAATCTAAAGGAGTGTTTATCTAAGCTAAGCTATGTAATCCCTTCCTATTTTATGTCTTACATCATGTATTTATAGGTTACAAGTCCAATTTTTAGCTTAGGAACAAACCCAATCCTATTTGGAGTCAAAAAGGTGTCAAAATTCGCCCAAAACGTGTCCAGGCCACACCAAACCCTTAGCCCAGTGCCCCAGCGCTGGCAACGGCGCCAAACTATGCTCCCAAGCGCCCCGGCGCTGGAATTAAACCTAAGAATCGCGCCCCGACGCTGGTCCAAAATCTGACATTTTCTGTTCCGACGTCCTTTGGAAAAATGGCCATAACTTCTTCGTCTGAACTCCGATTTTGATGATTCAAGATGTTCCGGAAAGAGGAGAAGTAGATCTACAACTTTCATTCTTGAAGTTATCCGAAATAATGTCTGGAACTATAGTCAAATTGGCTCCGAAGTGACTGTTGTGTAAATGGCAAGCCGAAAACGCGAATCTAGCCACCCTAAACGTCGATCCATGTAACTTTTATCCCAATTCCTACAAAACAATATTAAACATGCTTGAATAGACACAAACACATAAAAACATCCTAAAAGACTCGGGAACAACAATAAATTAAGCCCGAATGTATCCAATTCATGTGTATAAAACTCATTCATCAAATACCTCCAAACTTAAACCTTTGCTTGTCCTCAAGCAAAAACACAAAAATAGTTATGCAATGCAATGTAATGAAACTAATCTATATGCCTACAACTCCAACAGTAATGACAGAAACAAGTCTATTCAACCGGCCTTAGAGAAATCAAGTAAACATGATAATACATCATATTAAAACAAATCAGTAATTTCTCAATCAATCATCAAATCTTAGACTGTTATCACTGATATAGTGCGTGTGTGCTCCACAACAATGTTAACTGATATAAAATCAAATTTAACACATAATAGGTCTCTTTAAAGGCATCATACAGTGAAAAATCACAAAATTCACGAACAAGCTAGATCCAACTAAAGTCAAACATCCACCAAGTTCAAGAGTCCAATCCGGGATACTTATGCTTTACTTTTCATTACGGGGGCTTTTTGCTCTTTTCCTGTTTCACTGTTTTTGTTTTAACCATGACTGTGCAATGTCTCATTCCATTAGGCTAACAGTGTCACCCCTTAGCGAGCTTTCAACCAACGACTCCCAGACCATATAAGACCTTAGGGCGCTAGGTTTTAAGATACCCCTTCGGGCATACTTACTCAAGTAACAAAGGCCCCGAAACAAAACTAGCCACGGTAAAAAAAAAAAAAATTTCTTTTTTTTTTTTGATAGATGGTTGGTGAGTGCTTTTTACACTCCATCTCACGCTTGTGTTTATGGGGAGTGTTTCTCCTCAACCCACCACAAGACTCAACATGTTTTTTTTAAAGCTTATATACACAAAATTTCCCCCCAAACTTAAGTTTTTATCAAAATTTAGCCATCTCCTCCTATTCATGTCTTTCATTCCTTCACACTAGTATTATCCTTAAGAAATCCATTATGTATCAATTTAAACTTAATCAGTCAACATAGCTGTTATTAACATGTTAACCTTAATTATACCAGTTTCAAACAGGAAAAGATTCAATTCATAACAAGAAATCACATCAAAGCCTGAATATTCAATACTATACTTATCTACTTAACTCCAGTCTCATCATTGGCCAAAATAGACTTTTACTATCTAACAGTTGGAATCATGCAAATATAAACTAACTGCAACAAACATAGTAAACTAACTACTATTTTTGCGATTTTTAAATTTTTTTTTAAACAAAAAACTGAATGCAAAAACTAAATGTAAATAACCCGAAAACATAACGAACTTACAATGTAAATAACTAACTATATGCAATACGACACTAAAATGCCCCCAAACTTAAACTAGACATTGTCCTCAATGACTGAAATAGAAAAAATTAAAGCAGAGGACTTCCCTGAAAATATAGCAATCTTCCTCCTTTGTCCGCTAAGTTTGGAGAATAGGCTAAGCACATGGAACAAATTGGGCACCACACTTGAATTTGACTTGAATAACCTGTAAAACCATGATAGAAGCAATTTTATTAAATCCTAAATAAATGCAAATTCAAAACTACTAATGTAAAACTTAATAAAAACTAAAAATAAAAATTAAACTTGGGTTGCCTCCCAATAAGCGCTTGTTTTATAGTCTCAGCCTGACTTTGTCTGATCAATGCTATCCAATTCTTCTTCGAAAGTTGAGAAACCCTCCATCCATCGGAAATAATATAGCTTTTGGTAGGTTCCCATTTGTAATAGCCATTGTATTAAAGTCACCTAGCATGCTTTCTTTAGATAAGATCACATTCAAGAACGTCCTGCATCTAGGTGGTTTTTCCATTGTGTCTGCGAATATATTCTAGCATTGAGGCTTGTCAGACACAACAATTTCTTCTTCTATCTTCTCCAGCTCATCGCACCATGGTTTTAAATATGTACTTGCTTTTACATCACAGAGAGTATTGCCGACGACAAGACTACCAATCGGACAAGGTTTTGCAAATCTAACCGGACTCTTGAACTATGGAGGAGAAGGCACTTGAGGCATAAATAACATTGGCTCATCATCATTGGTTCTCACAATTAGTTCTTCATCGACCTTATTGTCATTATCCCCACTTGTCTCCTCTTTTTCAACATCTCGTGTCTCATCCAGTTGTAGATTTGGCTCGGGCACTTCATCAATTTCGTCATCCATGTCATAAAGCCAAGTGTTTGGAGGAAGGTTGTTTATGACTTTGGTTATTTGCTCTATCTGATCTGCAAGTTTTAGAATTGACCCTGTTTGATTAATCCCTCTCTCCGGCGTGTATGTTGGATTTGGAGTAGAGTATTGGTCTTGATAGTTGTAACTCCATGAAGAATTCAGGTGATACCCCCAAACTTGTTCATAATTATCATATGCATATTGTTTGAGGTAGTGACCACCATATTGTATCGGCCCAAGATTGATGGTACATTGATTATTCGGGTGATTGCCAGCACAATAGTCACACATAACTGCCATCCTTCGACTCTGTTGGGATGCGATAACGTCCAACTTCCTCGAAAGTTCTTTAATTTGTGTTGCCATTGCGGAAAATTTCGCGAGTCTGTCAATCTCCATTCCCCTTGGTTGAGTCACATTCGTGTATGGCCATTGATACTCAAAGTCATCCATGGTACCTAAAATGAGAGAAATATAAGAAGAGAATTAAAAAAAATTGTTTAAATTAAGACTAATTTGATTGAAATTAATATTGGTAAAAAAAATATTAAATTAATTCCCCGGCAACGGCGCCAAAAACTTGTTAATCGATTTCACAATCAATGAATACGTGCAAGTATACACGGTCAACAAGTAATAAAGTGAAAGTAGAGTATCGTTCCCACGAGGAATTATTTAATAAAAATCACCAAGTACTAATTCTTAACCAAACTAATTTTATTTAAACAATCTCAAATCGTTATTTTTCTAATTAAGAAAACTAAATTAATCAATTAAAACTAGATTATTCTAAAATTAATTCAAATAAATAAAGATTAAGACTTCAATATCCCCAATTATGAATTATAAATCAATTATCCAATTATCCCAATTATTATGCCTACTGAATTGTTAACAGAAATTCTCAAATGCCAAAAGTCCTTTTCCAAGTGATCAATTGCCTTCTATTTAATCCAGATTAATCTTGCTATATTCCTATGCAAAACAATTGAATTAAATTCATTACAATTCCAATTCCTTATGTGTTATATGCGGCGAACAGATATTTCCATTATATTCACAAACCTAATTATTCACTGTGCAAATAACTAAGTCACATGATATCATGCCCAGTTCTAACCCTAGAATTCCTCTTCCAATTCCTTCTAGAGTAACAAAGTAATTACTGATCAGATAATTAATCAATAAGCACAAGACAAGATAAACAACTCACTTTAACATAAATAATTGGAATATAATGAATAACTAATTCATAGCCATAAAAAGTTCAATTGAAATCTCAATAAAAGATTTAGTTCATAATTAATACATTAAAACCAAGAATCCACAATTGAATAGACATTAAAAGATAAAAGTAAGAGAAGAGAAAAGAATAGAATCTGTTGTCAGCAAATCTGATGCTCCCTTTTGCTCTTGTTCTTGATCTTCAATGGTCTCCAAGTTGCTTCAATCTCCAAAACTAATAAGAACTAGGATTATGTTCTAATCTAAAGGAGTGTTTTATCTAAGATAAGTTATGTATTCTCCCTTTATTTTATGCCTTACATCATGCATTTATAGATTACAAATCTAATTTTGAGTTTAGGAACAAACCCAATCCTATTTGGAGTCAAAAAGGTGTCAAAATTCGCCCAAAACGCGTCCAGGCCGCATCAAACTCTTCCCCCAGCGCCCCAGCGCTGGGCAACGGCGCTGGAGTCTGCCCCCTAGCGCCCCGGCTCTGTAAAATACACTAAAAATCGCGCCCCGGCGCTGGCCCAAAATCTGAGATTTTCTGCTCCGACGTCCTTTGGGAAAACGGCCATAACTTCTTCATCCGAACTTCGATTTAGATGATTCAAGATGTTCTGGAAAGAGGAGAAGTAGATCTACAACTTTTATTCTTGAAGTGTTTCGAAATAATGTCCGGAGCTATAGTAAAATTGGCTCTGAAGTGACTACTATGTAATTGGCAAGCCGAAAACGCGAATCTAGCCACCCCGGACGTTGATCCGTGTAACTTTTATCTCAATTCCTACAAAACAATATAAAACATGCTTGAATAGACACAAACACATAAAAACATCCTAAAAGACTCGAGAACAACAATAAATTAAACCCGAATGTATCCAATTCATGTGTATAAAACTCACTCATCAGGGGTCTCTTTTTATAGAAGAACCATGAACCAAGTTTGGGTTTTGCTCCATGAATCAAACCAAAGAAAGAAAGAAGAAGCTATTGGGTATAGAAGAGTTGGTAATTGGTTGGTAATATACATCATTGTGCCCACTCTCTCCATGATCATTGCCTAGCAAAGCTTGGAAGAAAAAGGAGGAACATAGGCTTTAGCCTTTGTTCTATACGTGGCTGAGGTTTAGCAGTAAATGGGACACTAAATTTGGGACACTCCAATATAACCCAGCATTCCATATTATTATTAGCATACTTAGGTTTATATGCCACACTAGGCATATCTCACAAGCTTATCCTTATTCTCATTACTTATTCATTTCCCACCACATTACTATAATCAAATTATGTACTTCGCCATAACATAACATAAGATGTTTTTTATCTTGTTTTCTCTAAATATAGGAACTAATCATAATAAAACGATTTACTCATTTTCTTAAGATATTATTCTTAATATAATATCTTTGTATTATAAAAATATTTACATGCACGACACACGTACACACTATATATAGAAAATAAGTTTATTTCCTATTATGATAAATTGTTTACATCAACTTATATAGCAAATATGTTTTAATATATTTACCATATTACTTAATCCCACGCATTACCTTGTACAAAGATATATAAGGTAATATCAAAATAATATTCCCCTTTTTATTAAAATAATCATATGCTAGAATTTATTTTAATATCCTTTAGTAGAAATATAATATAATCATTTCTCTTTCATTTCTACAGATTGCCTCAACACAATTTCTTTAATCTATACATTTAACCATAACTTAATATTAATCAATAAATCTCTAACCAATATTTATCTAAAGATATATCAATTTTCTTCTCTCGTCAACAATGTACATATATACAAGTCTAAACCTAGAACACATCGAGTCTTTAATAGTATTCAATATAGTACACTAAGTGGTTTTCCACAAACAACCAACAATTTAGTTTCTGTCTCGTCTACCCTGTTTTCACAGTGAGTTAGATCGGTTACTAATTCGTATATACCTCCGCTCTTTGAAGGAATCATTTAGCCCAGCTCTTATACATCCACCACTAAAGGGCACGGTTCCACTGCCTTAGACTTGACACTTACTCGTACATATACTCAAGAAATTGATGATTATCAAAGATATTTAATGTCACCAACTTACTATGATAAAATAATTTCACATAAATTATTTAATAGCGATAGATAATTTCTATCCATCTTCTTTACTTCAAATAACTCGCCTCTTCAATAAATAACAAATATATAATAATATTATATTTATTAAACACATAAATCACTTATTGCATAGTTTATATTACCCCATGCAACACCATTCCACATACCTCACAATACATATATATGCATTCTTATTCAAACCCTTCTCATGCCTTAAGAATTTTATTTACTAAATTCTTATTTTAATAATTTCTAAAAATTCGGGTTCTTACATTTTATGTGCCAAAACCCAACAACCCTTTCATTGGGGAAGTATGTTTCCAAGGGTTTGAAATCCCCGGAGGTGCGGCGGCCAGTTGATCCGCAATTCCTTGAACTTTAATGGACTTTTGAGAGGATCCATGCGGGATATGAGATGGGTGGTGTGACTATGGATGTAATGTTGTAACCTCATGGAAGCCCATACTAAAGCACAACAAGTCTTCTCAATCAGAGTGTACTTGTATTCACTACTGCTGAATCATTTGCTGAGGTAGTAGATAGCTCGCTCTTAGCCTCTATCGTTTTTCTATCCCAGCATGAAGCCCATGGCATTGTCACTTATGGATAGATACATTAACAGGAGAACATCATCCCTAGGTGGCACTAAAATATGAGCTTTGACTAGCTGCTCTTTGATTGTTAGGAAGGACTTCTGGCACTAATTATTCCATTTCATGGAAGAGTTCTTCCTTAACAACTTGAAAATAAGCTCACAAGTTGCTGTGAGTTGGGAAATGAATCAGCTGATGAAGTTGATCTTTCTCAATAATCCCCGTATTTCCTTCTCTATCTGCGGAATGGGCATTTCCGTGATGGCCTAGATTTTGGTGGGATCTAGCTCAATCCCTTTGTGGCTGACTAGGAATCCTTAGGAACTTGTATGATTTAATGCCAAAGGCACACTTGGATGGATTCAACTTCATGTTGTACTTACGCAACCTGTTGAAGAGTTTTTTTTTCTTTTTTTTCTTTTTCATTTTTTTTATGAATTAGATCATGGAAAAGAGCCATATGGCTCACTGATAGGTAGCTCCGGCATTGATGAGGCCGAATGAAAATCATCAGTAGCAAAAGGTTCCCCAAGGAGTGATGAATACAGTTTTCTCACGATCCTTTTTAGCAACCATGATTTGATGGTACCCCGCAAAGCAATCCGTAAAGGAGTACATGTCATACTGAGTTGTATTGTCAATGAGTATGTGGATGAATGGGACGGGAAAGCTATCTTTGAGACAAGCTTTGTTCGTATCACTATAATCCATACAAACTTGCACCTCTCCTCCGGGTTTCGGCACAGGGACTATGTTGGATATCCAATCAGGGTATGTTGACGCCATGATGATGTCGACTTGAAATTGTTTCACAATTTCTTCTTTAAGTTTTAACCTCCACTTAGGTTTTAATCGCCTGAGCTTTTGCCTGACTGGCTTGAATACTCCTTTAATGGGAAGGCGATGAATGACAATGTTAGTGGATAAACCGACCATGTCTTCATGAGACCATGCAAACACATCCTCGAATAGGGTCAATAGAGTAACCATGTCATTCCTTTGGTTTGGAGTGAGGTCCTGTACCAATTTAGATTTGTTTGGGGTTTTCTAAGGTTCCGAGGTTAAAAGTGGTTGTTTGATCAAGATTTGTCTTTGACCCATTCTTTGATCTCCTGAGGTATCTCATAGTCCTCTTATAATTCCATCAAGTCTGAGTCCAACTTTACATCAAAGTTACAGTGAAATAACACGGGTCAAATCCCAAGTTTGGAACAAATCTCGGGTCAAATCCCAAGTCCGAATCGAATCAAATCCATCAAAATAAGGCCTCAAACTACTAGCCCAATAGTATCTTCTTGGGTCATCTTAGCCCACCACAAGCTCCCAAAAGGTTATGACTTGAAGGTACTATTGGTAGTAACTTATTTCCTTATAAGCAGACAAATTTTTCCCCTATCTTTCGATGTGGGACTTGGGTGTTACAAACTCCCCCTACTTAAATTTCTGACGTCCCCGCCAGAATCCAATCACACACACGGCCCAAAGATCTTTGCCTCTCTAGCCATTGTGGGATAATACCGGCTGGCTTCGTGTCCCCACCTCCGGACCTCCATCTCTCCATTGTGGGATATACCACCAGCCTTCGTGTCCCCACCTCCGACAACCCGATCGGATGACCCGACCCGAGCTTTCGAGAGTCAGCTTTGATATCATATGAAACAACCCGAGTCCGGAACAAATCTCGGGTCAAATCTCAAGGTCCGAATCGAATCAAATCCATCAAAATAAGGCCTCAAACTACTAGCCCAATAGTATCTTCTTGGGTTATCTTAGCCCACCACAGGCTCCCAAAAGGTCATGACTTGAAGCTACTATTGGTAGTAACTTATTTCTTTATATGCATACAAATTTTTCCCCTATCTTTCGATGTGGGACTGGGGTGTTACATACAGTCCTTGTGGAGAATAGGTACCTCATGAGCAAGTTTAGGCACATCTAACATTAGAGTCCTGAAACAAAATTCTTTCACTTAATATATGAAATTGTCCAATCATACAAAGTGTTAGCATGTAATGACAAAAATAACTGCTAATACTATACAGAAAAAGTAAGCAAGCATTGCTATCTACAAGGAGGAGAGAGTTTCTTCCCTTTTTACCCTCGTTGGCAAATGCAAGGAGTGCTGCTCCAATTGCCAAGGGTGAAGTCCTGGTGGACGGCTGTGATGAAGGGGCTGTTATCGTCTTCCTTTTCCCGAATGATGACCATGATGACTAGACAATCATCGTCTGGGGTATCTTTATTTGTATTGTTCGTGTGGACTATGATGCGTATGTTTGATAAGTGCCTGACAATGTCCTGCTTACGCCTCCGGTCCTTTTCCTCCGCCTCTGAATCCGGTATCAAGACTTCTTTTCCTTTGACCGGTATTGGCTTAGGGAATAACATAGTCATCACATGGGCAGGAACCCTTATTGAAGTCTGTATAGATCCAGCTCTTGTAAGCAATAGCCTTGAAGATGAAGGAACATGTGTATGCTCTTCTTTAAGAAGGGTGACTTCAGGGGTTTTGTTGGTTTTGTAGAACTAAGATTCAGGTACAGGAATTTCTTTGTCTGGTCCCTGAGTTCCTCCATGTGCAGAGGATTCTGTATGTATGGGCATTCGTGGACCCTGAGTGGATTTGTGCAGTTCTTTAAGCAGAACACCCTTCTCTGTAATTTGGTTGCTTAGTTCTTCGAACTCCTAGCGTGAGATAGGAGTAGGACTAGGCTGACCAGATGAAGCCATGATTGGCTGTAGGCTCGTTGCCTTTTTGGATTTCGAACGGGTTACTGGACCAATTATATCCCTACAAAAAGACTTATGTATTTTAGTCTTACTGAATGTAGCAATATTAAATAATGTGTCTGTGTAGGAGTGTCGTCCTACGAAACAGATGTTAGTTGACAAGATAGCATGTCAGGTTTTGATATAAAGGGAAGGCATGTACACATATTCCTTCTTTTTTTCCCATTACATTGAGATTTACATGGAAATGAAATTATAAGTAATTGAATTTACAAGTAATTGAAATGTGAAAGTATGAAAAGACTTTCCTCCGCGTTTGGTTTATCAGAGGCTGACCTATCTTAGGTTACTCTCGTGGTTTTTCGGCATGAAGGTTCCCAAATCATCGCAATTTACTTGACGGTAAATTAATCTGGTCTTTCAACTAGAGCGAATTTGGGTGGTGTCTTTCCTGAGCCTCGTTGAAATTAGTCTTCCTACAAGTCCAGTAATCAAACACCGACAGGATAGCCTCCTGATGGAGGAACCACACAACATACATTCACATACAACGTGTCTCACCGTATGGAAATGATGATATGTGCAAAGCACTAATATCACAGGCAGATATAGTGCTGAAGCACTAAGTTTAATAAGTAAATGCATTCGTACACATTCATTCAAATATAAATGCAACATCCACATGCAAGAATATAACTAGTTTTGAAAAGTTTATAGTAGCGGCTTAAGCCTTCTTACTGGATTTGTCCCCAGCAGAGTCGCCACCTGTCGACGTCGGGATTTTTATTTGTCCCTTTTATGTTCTTGTCTTTTGGTGTTCTCATGTTAGGTGAGATTTGTTTGAAAAAACAAGTTGTGAAAAGGTCCGACATTTATATGTCGACGATTTGACTGTAAGAGTCGCCAGTTGGTTTTTTAAATGGTTGTACCAACACAACCAAGAAAAGGTTTGCACATTGACCTAGTGATGTGACATTGCTTAACGGGTCTATGAAACCTAGATTCATTAGGGTCCGGGGACTTGGTTATGCGGAGGGAAGGTGTTAGGCACCTCCCGGCATCTGTGTTGCCACGGTGATCGCCACTTTTCAAGAAACTGTTATATGAGTGTGTGTGTGTAGGGGGGGGTCAATGTGCTGTTATTTGGAAGTAGTGTGAGGCCTCGTTCGCACCTATATACACAGGGTTTGAATTTATATAAAAATTCAGTTTTAAACAAGATATAGCAATGATGTTTTGTAAAATTAGGTTTTTCAAACCCTTATGCTCAATAGTAATTGAGACCTTTTATGTAAGACTCCAACTTTTATGAATAAAGATTAGTTTTTCTCGAAATATATTTTTGAATATTATGGTGTGGATTTGTTATATTATTATAGTTGTGGGTAATATTTATAAATTTGCAAAGTAAGCAAGTTGTTATAAAATATTCGATTCGTCGGGGAATATTCGTTTTAGTAGGGAATATTCGTATGACAGCACAATCATTGGTGGACCCCACAACGGAAGTTTTGTCGTAGTTAGAAAATGACATAAATAACTTTTCATAAAAATAATGGCGAAAGTTTTACCGTTAAACTGTTGAACAACCCGGTGGTAAAAGTACAGTAATACGTGTGTTTGTATAGTAACACACAATATTGATTATTGATGCTTACATGAGAAGTCACTCAGTTATACTCAATTATTGCTTCAGTAATTACTGCATAATATCTCTCATTTTATTAATTCAATTATTGTCACAGTATCAATATTTTTTATATTATTAAATCAATAATTTAGACGACAAAGTTATTCATATTATTATTTGAAATATTGACGATGTTTAGAAAGTTCTGTCGAGGAGAGGTTTAGTCACCTAATTACGCGTCAATAAGGATAAATCAGTATCGGAAAGCCCCTTCTTTCCTGGGAATGATCTGGTTATTAAATATTATGAGTTATAATATTAATGATAAATAAGTTCGTATTGATTAAAGATGAAATTGATATTTTTCATTGTGTTAGGATTATTAGTGTTAATGGAAATCGACATCTATTTCGATAATAATTGATGTCTGGAGGTTATATTGACCAATCGAGTAATTAATCGGATAATGAGCAATTAATTTCTATTAATTCACATGCTTATAACTATTTGTTCAAATGTATGTACTATTGATTCACATGCATGTACTATTAGGGGAGGTGATGCAAGATTGATAATACTTGCATGACTAAATTAAAATTAGAGGTATAGATGAAGGTACTATACCGTAACTATTTTTTTTACATGTGTGTACTATTAATTCATATGATGTACTATTAGGAGAGGTGGTATAAGTTTGATAATACTTGTAGGACTAAATTAAAAATGAAGAAAAAGATGAGGGTATTATACTGTAATATTTTGAGCCCCAAAACATGCAATTATCGAAACTATATTTTCCTATAAATAGAAGCTCATTCTTCTTTCATTCTCACCAATTCACTAAGACTCACAAGAGCAATTATAGAGAGAGAATCTATAGAGAGAAAGAAGAAGAGAAGTCTGCTGCTGAGGTAAGGGATATTTTTTTTACAGTATTCATAAGGAATAATATTTTCTTCCATACTCTGTAGTATATGAGTAATTGCTTCTATACTCCATGAAATTAGTAGAATATCCTTGAAATTTGCGCTTCATCTAGTATCGTTTCACAAGGATATTTTCTGTACATTCTTGTTAAATTTTATGTTTTTCATGCCGGAGTACTATCCATGAGTAGTATTCACGGGGTACTATTCATGAGTACTATCCATGAGTACTATTCATAGGTACTATTCATAAAGTACTATTCATAAGTACTATTCACAAAGTACTATTCACGGGGTACTATTCACTCAGGTACTATTCACCAGGGATATTATTGATGACAAAAATTGATTTCTTTGATGTCCAAATCATTTTTGATACAATATTGTTAGTTCCTAGTTGGCACAATAGTTATCTAAAAGGGGGGGTTGAATAGATATTTAAAAATCTTTTCGTTTTAAACTTGTTCGTTGATGATGATTAAAACTTAGCAGAATTAATGTTTGTTTTAATCTCCTTTACGAAGTAGTGGAGTTATGAGAGTGAGGCAGTTATAGCAGTTTTAACAGATATAGCAGTTATCGTATGAAAATAAAAGACACAATCATTTTAAGTGGTTCAGAGCACTTAAAGCTCCTAGTCCACTCTTCTACTCCTCGAGTAGGAAATCCACTAAGGATGTCTTTTACAACTTCTGAATCACACAGATTTCTTCTAGACCAGCAGTCTAGGAACTTCTTAGTTCACTCTTGAACTCTTCAATTCCAGCAGACTTGGCTCTCTTACAGTTCACTTAGAACTCTTCAAGTCCATCAGACTTGGTACTTTTCTTCAGTTGATTGGTAGATGTTGAGTTTTTGATGGTTGCTACTCAGTTGCTGCTTAAGCACTTGTTCGAAAGAACTGAGTAGCTGAGCAAGCTTTTCTATTGCTCAGATCGTAGAGTTGAGCTTTGAGAGTTCTTCACGTTTTTTTTCAATGCTTGCATGTCTCTCTCATCTTCTTGATTTGCATATATATGATCTTGAAAACTATCCGTTAGATCCATTCGTTGAAGCATTAAATGTGTTTGACCTTTCTGTTCTTTGATGGAGACTTTTCTGCACATCTTCTAAATTGCATTTTGGCCCACTGACACAGCAGACTTCTTTCTCACCTAACACCTGAAAAGGTATTTTTCCCCCTTACCAATGGTACTCTCCTTAGCTTCGTCAATACGCTTCATTGTTACATACTAAGGATATTTCTTATGACTTTGGGACTGGTGAGTACTGCAACGTTTAGAATCCATTCCTCATATGTTGGAGTTTGTCTCCACATAAATTGTGAGGCTTGATGTTTCTGACACAAGACAGATGATACTCTACGATTCAGATCGTGGTACTCTACGATTAAGATTGTGGTGACTTGTCGCCTTGGTGCCTGATCTAATGCTATCAGCCGAGAGAACTACCATTTCTCTTAAATCTTTGCACACTACGATCTTCGCTTGCTTGAGTTGAAAACTCTATATTTCCGAGAGCACACCACGATCTCTGAGTTGGCTCGGCAAACGTTGGGACCTTTCTATGATTTTCGACGAGGTCCTTCAAAGCAGGCACACTACGATCTTTGAAGCTCTACGTTTCTGCCTTGACTTCTGCAATGTTGATCATATTTATACACTATGAATTCTTTGAAGCCTATCTATTACATCTCAAGATCAACCAAATAGCTTTGATCTTTCTATCTATACATTCAATTACAGAATGATACACGTTAAGAGCTTAGATCAACCTAACAAATTTGATCTATCACTAAGTCCTTGTACATATATTCCTTTAAGGACTTTACAAATAATCATGAGCATATACATTAAAACATCAAATCATAATATGCATTCTCCCAACAATCTCCCCCTATTTGATGTTGACATAACCAAGGAGACTTGTTGTCATGATTATTAGTTTCTAGATGCATTTGTAGGAAATTTAAACATGACTTAGTATTTCAGTGAGCAGCTGAAATTTCTAAAGAATAAGCATGAATTTATTGATGTTCAAGGAATATTGCAGTTTAGCTTTACATGAATAAGAATTTAAAGTTTCAACTTATCTCTATTTCTTTGAACTTTTTCGTGGTGGATTGGCATACTCCTCAGCCCTTCTTTTCCTACTAGCTTCATCCCTTCTGGCTATATCTTCCAGCTCACTTGGGCTTACTATCGGGTTGTGATCATGCCTATTCATGAATTATGGATCTCCAATTGGCATTCTTAGGCCTGTAGTGCTCACATTTTGTGAGCTGGTAGTTCGCCCTTGACTCCTTAATGGCTGAGCTATCAAGACTTCTTATTGATCAGATTTTTGAGTCTGATTGCTTGATCGTGGAGTTTATTGGTGGAATTGTCTTGCAGGAGGGCTTCTTGAAACTTGAGTGTGATATTGTCCTCTACCCCTTTCCTGGCTTCCTTGACCTCCTCTGCCTCTGCCCTGGCCTCCTTGGCCTCCTTGAACTCTTTTCCCTTTATTCTCCCCCTTTATGTCAGTATCAAGGGTTCGACTATCTGCAAAAAGTCGATTTACTCCTTGGACAAGCTCGTTGAGTTGGCTTTGTGTTTGAGCAATGTCCTTTTGACTTTCCTTGATCAGGACTTCAAATCTAGCTTCTTTATTTCGGAGGGCAGTTAGAACAATGTCAGTTTGATGTTCCTATTTACATAAACTTTCTAAAATTCTTTGACTGAAGCTTTCAGGTTGATGATGTTCTCCAGCATAAGGTTATTTTGGGCTTCTTGAGATTTCTGCATTTCAAGAATAGTCTCTCTTTGTTTGGTGGCTATCCGGAAGTGAATCTCATCTCTGTCATTCATGCTTTGAAGAATTTCTTTGATAATTTTTCTCAGCTTCTTTGTAAGCTCAGTGTTCAGAGTTCTGAGGAGATTATTTGCAGCAGTGATCATTTGATTCAGCCGGAGATGAATGAGGTCCGAGTGAATTTCCAGGCTTTCATCTATGTTCTTGACCATGTTCTTGGATACTTCCTTCAAGTCATCTTTCGTGGGCAGATTTGTGAGTGGATCACTGGGTTGAGGATTATTGAATAGAGGGGATGTTTTCTAGGATTGATCTTGCAGGGAGTAGATTGCAAGATCAAGGCTAAAATATTCATTGGAGGAGGAGGATGGAATATCTGATGGAGGGGCCTGGGTCAGGATGTTTGAGTTTGGTGACTCTACGATTTAAGGTGGAGACTCTGCAATGAGGCTAGAGTCTATGAATGTAGAGTTGATAGTTTGTGGGAGCATTATGAAGTTGACTGCATTTGGTTCCTCAGTTACAGAATTTTGGAATTCTGCAACTGGAAATTGATTTAGTGGATGAAGTATTACTTCCAACCATCGTGGGAATTCATAAAATTGGCTGAATGAGGATGATGGCAAGTGATTAACTCTGAAGAGGGTTGGGATAGACAGTACCTCAGATTTATCCTTTGAGGAAGAGTTGTTGGTAAGTAACTTCTTGGCAAAGTTGAATCTTCCTGGGAATCTATTGGCTAGTACTGAGATGGCCAGATACTCTTTGAAGCTCCAGAACATGTGGTTCCAAGAGTTTAGGATTTGGGCATGATGATATGGCATCATGGGTAGGTAAGAGAACATCTGATTGTAGAGATAGGGTCTATACCCATCTTTGCCCACGCCAGTGATCTCAAGGTCATCATCATCTTCTTCCCCTTCTCTGTTCTCGTTAGAGGATTCCATTATCTCAATGGCCTCTTGATGTTCTTGCACTGATTCTTCTTCATTTCTGGCAGGGACCTCTTCTTCTGTCATGGAGATATCATGAGGCTCCCCCTCAACCTGATCATCTTCTTGTAAGCTCAAAAACTTACCCTCAGCTGGAGCATTTTCTAGAGCTTCAGGTATCTCCCCCTCAGCTGGTGTATTCTCTATCATGAGAACTTCAGGGATCTCCCCCTCAGCTGGAGCATTGTCCTCTTGGCTTGCTCTTGACAGATCCTTTCTGGCAACCATACTCTTGTCTTCCTTCTTGAGCACTTTTTCATTTTCAAGGATGTATTTCTTAACCAGCTTTCTTCTTAATTTTCTAGGCTGAGCCACAGCCTCAGGGACTTTCTTGAATAGCCAACATGTTTGATGCAGCTACTTGCTTGCCTGATATGTCTGGTCTTGTCTCTACGATCAGTAGAGACTCTACGATTAAGGAAATGGATGGCTTTTTGGGTTTGTGGCTGATTTTACTCTTCTTCAGCAGTTGAGATATGGTGGCACTATCTTCTTCAGCCTCAGCCTGCTGTTGCTTCTTTCTCAGAATCCTTAGAGTCTCAATGTCAGAGGACTATATTGGTTTATCAGTTGTGGATCCATGGGGTTCTTCTTCCATCCTTGCCTTAAGCTTCCTCTTGCCCTTGCTTTTTTTGACAAGGACAGAGGGCTTTTCTTTATTTGTTTCTTCTTCTTCTTCGATTTCCTTGACAACAAACATGTTTCCTGGAAGGCCTGAATCCTTCAGGTCACCAGTTCTTCCACTGGACTCGGTCATCATGCGTACATACTCAGCTGGGTTCCTTTTCAAATTTTTAAATAGTTGATGGATCATTCGTCTATTTTGGTTGATAGCTTCTCCTTCTTCGTCCCCAATTTTGTTACCCAGAGTAGACTGTAGAATGATACTTATGAATCGCCCGTAGAGCATCTTTTGAGGGCTTTTTGACTTCTTTGAGTTGATGATCCACTTTCCAATCCATTCGAGCAATAGGGCTCCATAGTTGAGTTGTATTCCATAACACATGGCAGTCATGAGCTTGAGTTGTACTTCATTCACAGAGTCATGACCTGAGCTCTTGTAGCATATACATTTTCCAACAATATCATCTAGAAATTCATACTTCTGTGGAAACTCCTTCTTCTTGTATCTTTTCACAGAGGGGAGTTTCTTGTGATGCATTCTTTTAAGACCCTCTTGGAAGTCTACGCTATCTATGACTAGATACCCTTCATTTTTGAGACCTAGGGTGAGGTTGATGTCTTCGGCCTTCAGTCTGATTTCCACTTCTTTTACTCTCATAGTGATGGTGTTGTATTCAAACACACCATTCCTATAGAACTCTTTTACTAGCTTGGGGTAGATCAATGTGTCTGTACTCAAAGCTTCTTCGAGACCCGCCTTCTTTAGTAATGACAGAGTCTTGTGAAATTTAGGTACAACTGTTTTGAACTCGTCGAAATAGAGTCTGTAGCCAGAGATAACACTGGAAACCGCCATTGATTTTCTTGCAAGAAAAGTGATTGACTGAGCTTTCTTCTGATTTAGGGTTTCTGGTTAGAGAGAATGAGAGAGATAATCTTTTGAACTTCTAATTTCAAAAAGACGATTTCAAATAGTACTTGTAACTTCCCTCTCTCCTTTTTGCTTAGTGGGACAGGTGTCGACTTTTGCTTGGCTCTACGAGTTTGACTGATAAGGATTGTACTGATTTGCCATTGGCTCCTGCAGAGCTGATGTGTCCTTAGGGAGGACTACGATCATTGAGGTAGTTTTGTGATCGTTGAGTCTGATTTGCATTTGTCGAGTCTGAGCTACGATCGTCAAGTCTGTCCAGCATTTGTCGTGTCTGAGCTACGATCGTCGAGTCTGTCCAGCAATCGTTGTGTCTGAGCTACGATCGTTGAGTCTGACCGGATCCTTGTGATAAGTTTTTGACATAGCATTCTTTTAAGGTAGCTCAGAAAGGGCCAACCTCTTGGAGTGAGTCAAGGGTTAGGTTTGTTCCTGAAGCGCTTATCAGAGAGATTGCTTTGTTATGAAGCTTATCATCAAAGGATTCATTAATTCTTTGTTGATGGGGCTTTTGTCATTGTTGAGTCTGCACTACGATGGTAGAGTCTTTACTACGATTGTTGAGGTAATTTTGTTTCTTCAGCTCTACGATCATGGACTTCCCTTGATCATGTCTACAATTTTGAGTTTAGCCTTTGTATCTGTTATGGTTAGCACAATTTAGAGCACATATTTTATGGTTGTAGATTTAGCATGCCTAGCTCATTTATTAACTTATTAAATCTGGATTCATCTAGAGGTTTTGTAAAAACATCAGCAAGTTGATTTTCAGTAGGGATGTATTGTAAAGATAAAGTTCCATTTTGCACATGATCCCTAATGAAGTGATACCTTATTTCTATATGCTTAGTCCTAGAATGCATAACAGGATTATGAGTTATTTATATGGAACTTGTGTTATCACAGTGAATGGGAATGGATTTGAAATCAAACCCATAATCAGCTAGCTGATTTTTCATCCATAGGATCTGAGCACAGCAGTTGCCAGCAGTAATGTATTCAGCTTCTGCAGTTGAAGTAGACACTGAGTTTTGCTTTTTGTTAAACCAGGACACAAGGTCTATTTCCTAGCAATTGACAGGTGCCACCGGTACTCTTTCTATCTATTTTACAGCCTGTAAAATCAGCATCTGTGTATCCTGTTAGTTCAAATGAGGATTCCTTGGCGTACCAAAGCCCCAAGTAAGGTGTACCCTTGAGATACCTGAAAATCCTTTTTACAGTATATAAATGAGATTCTTTAGGGTTAGCTTTAAATCTAGCGCATATGCATGTTGCAAACATTATGTCTGGTCTACTGGCAGTTAGATATAAAAGAGAGCCTATCATACCTCTGTATTGAGTTATATCAATACTTTTACCTTTTTCATCTTTGTCAAGCTTGGTTGCAGGAGAAATTGGGGTTTTCATGGGAGAGGATGATTCCATGCCATACTTCTTGAGAAAGTCTTTGATGTACTTGGCTTGGTTTATGAAAATTCCTTCATCAGTCTGCTTTACTTGCAGTCCAAGGAAGAAATTCAGCTCACCCATCATGCTCATTTCAAACTTACTCTGCATTAGCTTGGAGAATCTCTTGCATAACTTTTCGTCAGTAGAACCAAAAATAATATCATCAACATATATTTGAACCAATAAGACTTTGTCTTTATTGTGACGCCCCCAAAATAGGTCTAATCCACAACCCATTCTGAGTCACCAAATACATGGTACAGAAATAACTACAACTTCATTATTACAATTGTCGTGTAAAATACGACAATACATAAACTGTGAGTTTAAATACAAATATTATATTCTAGACAATATCCACACCCAAATAAAGTCCTCATTACAATTATCGATACACTATTTTACAAAATAGTGAGGACTACTAAAACCACTGTCTTGAACCATCACTTCACACCCCGACTAGTTCCCGTTATATTCTCGCCTCCTGAGAAGAAAAATGGAACAAAAAGCAAAAGGGTGAGCTCAACTAGCCCAGTAAAGAATATTATGACTAAGATAATGTACAACAAATTATCGTTAGTCCTCAACAGGGAAAAATCTGATAGAATACAATAGACAACAAGTTTTAGATCAACAACTGCAGCGGAAACAATAATTCATTAAAAGAGTTAAGTAGAGAATGAAATCTAGTATCATCTATGAATTTAAAAGTCCATCATCGATATTTTATCCCTTAACATCAATCAATATACATCTTGAATCAAATAGTCATCTTTGCACTACAGGCCAAAGATATTAATCAGTCGGCCATGTTCATCTCAACACATAAAATCATTCATCTTTGCACTACAGGCCAAAGATATTCATCATAAAATCATTCATCTTTGCACTACAGGCCAAAGATATTCAGTAATATCATCATTTAGGACTGAGGATGATGAAAATATATTTTAAAGAAAACGAACCTAGTGAGACAAAAGAACAAATATTAAGGATTCGTACTTCGGTTTATCCATGTTTAAAAATATTCCATAAAAAACTATTGTGGAGCAGAATTCAAAAATGAAGATCAAAACATAGATCCAATCAAAGATAGGAACCATAACATACAATCTTGGACACAAAAAAAAATTAATTTTTTCTGTGAATAGTGTCGTATTTGTGAATAGTGTCGTATATGTGAATAGTGCCGTATACGTGAATAGTAACTCCGACACTAAAAGATAGAAATTCCATAAGAAAAATTATCATGCTTCGTGAATAATACTCATGAATAGTAACTCGTGAATAGTAATTCGTGAATAGTAACTCGTGAATAGTAACTCTGACATAAAAAGACCAGAATTTCACAAGAAAAATCTTACCAATATCACAAGAAATAATATCATTTTTAAAAAAATAATATCCCTTACCTCGAAAAGACAGTACTTCTGACTGGAATACTGGATATAGTGTTGAAGGGAACTTGCACCGTATAACAACACTCAAAGTATCAAAATACTCACAAGAATACACTCGATAATATAGAGAGAGAAAGAGAGAGAAAACTTCAGTTTCTGGTGTGATTTTCAATTCTAACCTAAGCACCCTATTTATAGGAAAATACTTAGAACACCAAAGCAGAAAATTTAATAAATAATAATATAATTAAAAAAATTCAAGCACACATTTGAAATCTGATTTCAGCTCATTTAAATCACATGTGAGGCCAACTTAATTGCAAAAAACGTTTTTCTTTAAAAAAAATTAATTAAAACTTCCAAAAATCAATTATTCTGGAACTTCAGAACTTTAATAATTCATAATAAATAGCCCTTTTGTCAGAAAAATTCGAGCCTCATGTCTTTTCCCTAGGAAATTCCATTATCTACAACTTTGCAGAAGAAAGTTTTTCCAAATTCCAAACATAAATTAACCGAAATCCACAAACGGACGATTTTACAGGCTATAATCAAATTTCAGTCAAGAAATGGGGTACACCGACATGTTTAGCATGTTTTTTAACATTTATTGCAACAAAAATACTCTTCCTCCTCATATACTCATATATCCCAATTCATTGTAAAAATATCATCATTATTATATTATAATAATATAATAAAATATTATTTTATCATAAAAGATAAAATATCGATTTTCAACCATTGTCACTTTAAAAATTTTCTCCATCTATATCCACATAAAATGAATATTTTCCTTATCATATAAATTAATAATTAATTATTCATAAATAATATTACAGAATCACAATACTGACAACCAGGCAGTTCCCAGGAAAGAGGGGGTTTTCCAATAAGGATTTCTCCTTAATGGCGCACAATTAGGTGACCAAACCTCTCCTTAGACAAGACTTTCTAGACATTGCCAATAATTTTATCTAATAATATTATTCAGATAATATGAATTATTGCTCCGATAATGGAAAATATTGTGTAGTGACAATTATTGAAACAACAGTAATATAAAATATCAACACAGCAATTATTGAATCAATAAAATAAAATACTGAACAGTAATTACTGTAACAATTATTGAGTGGTGCATTCTTACGTAAGAATCAACAATTGGTGCAATACTGTGTGCTACTGTGCAACAACGCGTATTATTGTGTTTTAACCACCGGGTATTCCAACAGTATTAACGGTAACAACTGCGCCGTTATTTATAAACAACTTATACTTGTCATTTTCTTCATCCAATCGCTTTCCGTTATGGGGCCCACACAAGACTAATATTCCTCGACAGTAAAAATATTTCACGACCAAACGAATATTCCCCGACAATAATGAATATTTTATAACCACTTGTTTATTCAAAATATTTGCGCATTTTACCCATAACTAACCACATTAATCAAATTAATCCTTACTATTTCAAAATAATAAATAAAGGAAATTCAATTATATAAAAAAAAATTTGGGGTCTTACATTTATGCTTTCTAAGAAATAATGTGGTATCTACTCTACCTCTAGTGAACTCATTTTCAATCAGGAAGTTAGTTAGCGTTTTATACCATGCTCTAGGTGCTTGTTTAAGACCATATAAGGCTTTGTCTAATATATAAACATAATTGCAAAGAGATGGATTGATGAAACATGGAAGTTGCTCTACATAGACTTTTTCGTGGAGTTCTCCATTTAGGAATGCATTTTTGACATCCATTTGAAAGACTTTGAACTTCATGTGAGCAGCAAAGGCAAGAAAGATTTTGATGGCTTCTAGTCTGGCAACAGGTGCAAATGTCTCATCGTAGTCAATGCCTTCTTCTTGAGAGAAGCCCTTTGCCACTAATCTTGCCTTGTTCCTGGTTATAACTCCATCTTCATCCATTTTGTTTCTGAAGACCCACTTGGTTCCAATGATAGGATGACTCTTTGGTCTTGGTGTCAATCTCCATACTTTGCTTCTTTCAAATTGGTTGAGTTCTTACATGGCTTCTATCCAACTGGAGTCTTCCATAGCATCCTCTATCTTCTTTGGTTCTATTTGTGATAGGAAGCTTGGATAAAAGCATTCATTTTGGGTGGCAGCTCTTGTTTTGACTCTAGCACTCGGATCTCCAATGATTAGATCTTGAGTGTGATCTCTGGCCCATCTATTTCCGGTTGGGACATCTGTCCTGATGCCTTCTTATCTTAAGTCTTCAAGATCTATTTCTTCTTCTTGGTGTGGAGGTTTGTTGTCTTGCATAGACCTCTCTACGATCTAATTTTTATGCTCAACGATTTCACTATCTGGCACTACGATCGTAGTGTTGAGCTCGACGACTTCATTCGTAGTGTCTGGACTATCGGTCGTAGTGTCTTGAAGCACTATTTTCTCTAAGTATGTTTCATCAAAGATGATGTGAATCGAGACTTCAACACTCAATGTCTTCTTGTTGAACACTCTGTAGGCCTTACTGTCTGTGGCATATCCAAGAAAGATTCCTTCGTCTGACTTGGGCTGAAATTTTGTCAGGTACTACTTTCCATTGTTGAGAATGTAGCATGCACAGCCGAAAACATGAAAGTAGTTGACACTTGGCTTTCTTTCTTTCCACAGTTCGTAGGGCATCTTCTTGATCATAGAGTGTATCAGTGATCTGTTCTGCGTGTAGCAGGCAGTGTTGATAGCTTCTTCCCAGAAGTATTCAGGCAGATGAGCTGTTGCTAGTAGAGTTCTTCCAACCTCTATCAAGGTTCTGTTCTTTCTTTCAGCTACTCCATTTTATTGAGGAGTTCGTGGAGTTGAGAAGTTATGACTGATGCCATTGTCTATACAGAACTGGTCCATTTCTGAGAAGTCGAATTCTCTTCCATGATCACTCCTTATGGCCTAGATTTTCTCTCATTTCTCGTTCATCACCAGTCTGAACATCTTGATTAATTGGGAGCGCATTTTATCTTTTGAAGTTAGGAAGAATACTCATGTGAATCTGGTGTAGTCATCGACTATAACTAGAGAGTATCTTTTTCCTCCAAGACTAGTTGTTGGAATTGGCCTAAATAGATCCATGTGGAGAAACTGAAGGGGCTTGTCGATAGAGTTGGCAGTTTTGCTCTTGAATGAGCTTCTGGTTTGCTTTCCAAGCTGACAGGCATTGCATGGCCTTTCTTTTACGAAGTTAAACTTAGGTAGGCCAGCTACGAGATCTTTTGATGCCAGTTTGGACATGCTTTTGAAGTTTAAGTGAGATAACCGTCTATGTCATAGCCAGCTCATTTCTTCAGATGCTTTTGCCTAGAAAACATATTGTCTCGTCTGAGCTTAGTTGACCAAGATTCACTGTGTTGACATTTCCTTCTCTTGTCTCGGTTAGATTTACAGCAAAAGTCTTCAGATCTCTAACTTGACACTGGTTATTGAGGAATGTTACTTGGTGACCCTTGTCGCAAAGCTAGCTGATGCTTAGAAGGTTGTGTTGGAGACCTTCCACATATGCTACTATGCTAAAAGATACAGCAACATTGCCAGCAGAGTCGTATCCTCTTGTCTTGCCCGAGTCGTTGTCTCCAAAGATGACTGAGGGACCCTCCTTTTCTATGTAGTTAGATAGAAGGGTTGTGTTCCTTGTCATGTGTCTTGAGCATCCACTGTCCAGATACCAGGTTGTAATCATGGAGCTCTTTTCCTATCATAAAGTTTAACCTTCATTTTGGTACCCATATTTGTATGGGTCCTATTTTGTTAGTTCCCTTGGGGGCCCAAATCTTTTTGATCTTGGGTATAACATGCATGGAATTATAATAATACTTGGCAGCCTTGTGACCAAATTTATTGCATATAAAACATCTAGTGTGATGCATGCCTGTGTGTGTATGATAATTCATCCTCCATTTGGACTTGTGTGGTTCTTTGGTTATCTTTCTGTTAAACTGATTCTCCTTCTTCCACGTGTCCTTGGGTTTCATAAATAGTGATGAGTGTGCCTTACCTCTACTGTACCTTCCCAGTTGATTCGTAGAGTTGGTCTTGCTTGACTATACGATTCTTCTAGGTTGGTGAGTAGAGGTTAGGTTACTCTTCTCTTTTATGAACCCTAGGCCAGCATGAGATCCTTTACTCCTTTGACTATGAATGGAAACAGTAGAACAAGGTTGAACTGGTTCTTCCTTCTGTGAGGATTTCACAAAGGTAATGCTTCTACTAAAACTTGAGGCATTACTAGTGCTAGTTTCCTTTGTCTTTTCCATACGTGGCTCTGAGATGGATTCCCCAAAGCCTAAGTCTATTCTGTCGAATGTACTTCTCTGACTAGTGAGCAAGGAGTCCATGGATGATGAGGATTTGTTCCATGTAGAGATAGTCTTTTCTAGTTCCTCAATTTTAGAGGTTAGATTAGACTCTCTTTGTGCATTAAGTTTATTTGTATGTTTTAAGATCTCATTCTTAGCCTCAAGCTTGGAGAGAAGGTTAGTACTTAGAAGGGGTGTTTCAAGCTCTTCTTGAACTTTCTTCTTCTCTTCTTGAAGGAGTGAATGATCCTTAGATAAAACTCTGAACCACTTCATGTATTGATGTAGATCAGTGGTTATGCCATGCAGTGCAGTTCTTAAATCATTTATGTCTACATCAGGAGAGTTGAAGTCAGATACCTCATCGAGGCTTACATCATGTATGTTGGAATTTTGTTTGTCCTTTGCATGTTTGGCCATTAGGCACAGATTAGCCATTTGTGGTTCTTCATCATCTCCGGAATCAGGATTGGAGTCATTGTCTGAATCACTCCACAATCCTCCAGCTACCAGACCTTTGTCACTCTTCTGAGGCCTTTTGTTGCCTTTGTATTCCTTCTTTACATGTGATTTCTTCTTTAGTTCTTCTCTTAGAGGTTTATTGCAGTTGGCAATGAAGTGGCCAGGCTTCTTGCAGTTTAGCATAGATCATTCATTTGCTCCTGGCTGCTGTAATTGCTGACCTTCTTTGGCTTGCTGGTTTTGCCTTGACGCATGAACCTTCTTAGTCTTTTTACCAGCATAGCAAAGTCTTCATCATCATATTCATCATAATCAGATTCTATCTCAGTGTTAACCTTAGATGCACCTTCAGTTGCCTTGAGAGCAACACCCTTATCCTTCCTTCTTTCTTTTGATAGGGTTTCAGCTCGTTGAGTCAGCTCCAGTTCGTATGTCAGGAGATTGCCATATAGCTATTGAACTATCATCTCGTGAAGATTCTTTGACTCTCTTATAGCAGTGGTTTTGGCATCCCACCTGCTCGGTAGGGCTCTCATGAACTTTATGATCAGATCTTTGTTTGGATAGATCTTCCCATATGCTCGTAGAGAGTTGAGCAGAACGTTGAATCTCTCATAGGTGACAGTTACATTTTCTCCTTGAACATGAGCAAACATCTCATACTGCTATGTCAGGAGTGATTGTTTGTTTTCTCTTACTTCTTTAGTTCCTTCGTGTATGATGAGCAGTGCTTCCCAAACCTTCTTTAGCTATTTTTTTGTTGACAACGTTTTTGAACAGATCGTCTTCTAAGGATTGAAACATGATGTTCTTAGCCTTCTTGTCGAGTTGGACAGCTCTCTTCTCGTTGTCTGTCCACACCTCTTTGACTTTGATTTGTATTCTGTTTGGATCGTCAGTAGTTGGTGCAAGCTTCATTGGAATATAGGGCCCATTTTGAACGGTCTCAAATAGATCTTCATCTATTGAGTCCATGTATGCTTGCATCCTGACTTTCCATTTTGCAAATTTATCCTTGTTGCACATTGGTGGCTTGCTGCCTCCTCCAGTCCTTGATTTGCTTGGTATGTGTGCCATTGGATCTACTAAAGCTTATAAGCTGTAAAATAGAACATACTCTGATACCAATTGTTAGTTCCTAGTTGGCACAATAGTTATCTAGAAAGGGTGGGGTTGAATAGATATTAAAAATCTTTTCGTTTTAAACTTGTTCGTTGATGATGATTAAAACTTAGCAGAATTAATGTTTGTTTTAATCTCCTTTACGAAGTAGTGGAGTTATGAGAGTGAAACAGTTATAGCAGTTATGACAGATATAGCAGTTATCGTATTAAAGTAAAAGACACAGTCGTTTTAAGTGGTTCAGAGCACTTAAAGCTCCTAGTCCATTCTTCTACTCCT
Source organism: Panax japonicus (assembly GCA_020205505.1). Taxonomy (NCBI): domain Eukaryota; kingdom Viridiplantae; phylum Streptophyta; class Magnoliopsida; order Apiales; family Araliaceae; genus Panax; species Panax japonicus. The sequence goes on from CM035113.1 coordinate 25,895,088, forward strand.
CAAGTAGGAAATCCACTAAGGATGTCTTTTACAACTTCTGAATCACACAGATTCCTTCTAGACCAGTAGTCTAGGAACTTCTTAGTTCACTCTTGAACTCTTCAAGTCCAGCAGACGTGGCTCTCTTACAGTTCACTTAGAACTCTTCAAGTCCAGCAGACTTGGTACTTTTCTTCAGTTGATTGGTAGATGTTGAGTTCTTGATGGTTTCTACTCAGTTGATATTTAAGCACTTGTTCGAAAGAACTGAGTAGCTGAGCAAGCTTTTCTATTTCTCATATCGTAGAGTTAAGCTTTGAGAGTTCTTCACGTTTTTGCTTCAATGCTTGCTTGTCTCTCTCATCTTCTTGATTTGCATATATGTGATCTTGAAAACTATCCGTTGGATACATCCGTTGAAGCATTAAATGCGTTTGACCTTTCTGTTCTTTGATGGAGACTTTTCTACACATCTTCTGAATTGCATTCTGGCCCACTGACACAGCAGACTGCTTTCTCACCTAACACCCTGAAATGGTATTTTCCCCCTTACCAATGGTACTTTCCTTAGCTTCTTCAATACACTTCTTTGTTGCATACTAAGGATATTTCTTATAACTTTAGGACTGGTGAGTACTATAACGTTTAGAATCCATTCCTCATATATTGGAGTCTGTCTCCACTAAATCATGAGGCTTGATGTTTCTGACACAAAATAGATGATACTCTACGATTCAGATGGTGGTACTCTACGATTCAGATCATAGTACTCTACGATTCAGATCGTGGTGACTTATCGCCTTGGTGCCTGGTCTGATGCTATCAGCCGAGAGCACTACGATTTCTCTTAAATCTTTGCAAACTACGATCTTTCGCTTGTTTGAGTTGTAAACTCTACGTTGTTGAGAGCACACTACGATCTCTGAGTTAGCTCGACAAACGTTGGGACCACTCTACGATTTCTGAAGAGGCCCTTCAAGGCAGGCACATTACGATCTTTGAAGCTCTACGTTTCTGCCTTGACTTCTGCAATGTTGATCAGATTTAACACTACAAATTCTTCGAAGCCTATCTATTATATCTCAAGATCAACCTAACAGCTTTGATCTTTCTATCTATACATTCAATTACAGAATGATACACGTTAAGAGCTTAGATCAACCTAACAAATTTGATCTATCACTAAGTCCTTGTACATATATTCCTTGAAGGACTTTACAAATAATCATGAGCATATACATTAAAACATCAAATCATAATATGCATTCTCCCAACAAATATTATTCTTGAATTTTACTCCACAAAGCAGTATCATGTTGACAATTTGGACATTATTGAATTCTGGATAAATTAAATTATAAATCTTTAAAAATTTATCATTTGCTTTCTTTTTGAATTCTTATATCATTGTCATCATCCTCATGCTTATTTTGTGATGAAAGTCCTCTTTGGCTTACGTGCATAGATGAACTGTTGATTGGTATGATTATAATCAGGGATCATTCGGTAAAATCATGACCCGTAATGTTAAAAATGATGTGGTAAAATTCCTCATTGGCCTGTAGTACATCGATGGACAGTTTATGGTATGATTATAACCAGGGATTATTCGGTATAATCATGATCATTGATGATTACATGAATATCATTGGCCCGTAGTGCAAGGATGATTTGATGATGTGGTTTATTTAATAAGCTGAGTCTCAGCGATAAAGTTGATGAAAAACTTTTTAAATCATAGAAGTTAGTATATATCATGCATTACTAGACTCTTCTAATGGATTGCTTGTTCGATGCAGTTAAACTTGATGTTTATTGTATTTTATCAGTTTAACACTGTTGAAGGCTAACGATAATTTATTCTGCATTATCTTAGTCATAATATTTCTTACTGGGCTAGTTGAGCTCACCCTTTTGCTTTCATTGTTCTCTTCAGGAAATGAGAACGTAGTCGGGACTAGTCGGGGAACAGAGTGACGGTCCGAGATGGTGGCTATACTAGTCCTCACTATTTTATGAAATAGTGTGATAATAAATGTAATGAGGACTTTGTCAAGAATAAACATGTGAATGGTATTCCTATTCATATATGATTTGATTATGATATATATGAATGAATATGCAAGTATGTTTGCATGAAGAAAAGCTGTTAAGTCCTTTGATAGATAATAGAAATATATGTACAAGGACTTAGAATGAATTGATCAAAAATGTTAGGTTGATCCTACATAAGCAAAACGGCTTTGTAAAGTCCTTAAAAAGAAATGATGTACAAGGACTATAAATATAGAAAGATCAGGCTTGTTAGGTTGATCTTATGATGTAATAGACAGGCTTGTCTGATCATCGAGCACTGCACCAGAAGTCGTAGTCTGCCAGGAGAGTCAGAGTAAACTCAGGAGCTATCAAGGCAGAATAGGAGTATGCAAGATAGTGAGATCTCAGAGTTCGTAGACTTCCAGGGGAAACGAAGAAGGATCGTAGTGTGTCGAGAAGAGCCTCCTCGAGATCGTAGTGTACTGAGGAAGTCATGTTCTGAATCGTAGAGACAGCCTGCCTATAAGCCGAACGACAATCTGCCAAAGCTAAGTATGAAATGCACTGTACGATCTGAGTCGTAGACTCTAGCGATGCCAAAGTCAAAGACAAGGATCGTAGACCACACTCTGCGATCGTAGAGTCCACTGAACAAATGCAGAGATCGTAGTCGGACAAGATCAGATGAAGACAACAAGCTCAAGTCAGCGATCGTAGAGTGTACTCAACGATCACCAAGCTAATTCTAAGATCGTAGTGTGCAGAGTCAAAGATCATAGTGTGATCTCGGGAACGTAGAGTCTGCACAGCCGAAGCTGAATCGCAGAGTGCAGAAATCGTTGAGTGTCAAGATCTGATCTTCAGGATCGTAGTGTCTGCACAGCCAAAGCTGAATCGTAGAGTGTAGAACTACGACTCCAACAGTAATGCTCACAATGCTAAGTCAGAATCGTAGAGCAGATACGGTTCTCAACGAATGAGCACTCCCAGTATATCCAAAGGTACGAAGTCTCTGGTTGGCACTGCAAAGATGTAATCCACAGTAAGGGAAACCAGAGAGCACTCAACGAATGACATGCAGGCTAGCAGAAAAAGTAAGCACCAAACCAATCAGCATCAAGATTGAGTTGAAAGGCCGTTCGTGATGAAGTCTTCCACAAGATGATTCAAAGAAGACTTCAGTAGTTGACTAAGGAAAAGTCAGCTAAAGCAGTTGCTATCAAGAAAACAGAAGACAACGATCTTGGAAGCAACCAGGATCGTAGTGTTTGTCAGACAGAGAAAGAACTGATGGAAGGTGAACCGAGATACTGGTCAGCTTCTAAAGAGCAAGGCTAAAGTGATTAAGTGCAGGGTCAGTTCATTGATGATAAGTGAGCGGAAGATCACCAGGAGAAAGCAAGATGGACGCGCCACAAATCTGAAGTGTCTTGATATTCAGAAGGGAACCAGAGCAAGGAATTAGGCCATCAGTATCTGAGAACAGTCGAAGCAAACAGAAGTATTGAAGCACTACACAATACAAGGAAGAGGTGTTCTACATTGAAGATCCAATCAACACTCTTCTAAGATCGTAGTGTTGTCTCCATCAGTCAACAAGACACTACGATCAGGTCCCTGAAGACGTGCATCAGAATCGTAGAGCTCGGATACCTGAAGATTGAAGCATTGGCAACGGTTCAATCTGAAGGGTAATTCGGACAAATGTTTATTGAGAGCATCGATGCAAAAGGACAACCTCTGATCAAGAAATCAGAAGAAATAAAGTCTTCGACCTGCCCAGGACAGTAAAGTGATACATCTGACAGGGTAGGTGAAATAGTAGACTGCAGAGTCAGAAAAAGTATGTCATATCACATCAAGCAGTCTACATCAAGCAACTTGAGATCTGTGAAGACATTTGAATAGCTTCCAACGGCTACTTTCCAACGGAAGGTTTGGGAAGATGTATAAAAGTAGAAGAGCTTGGACTAATCAAATCAAGTAATAGTGAGTCCAGAGACTCACTCTACGATCCACCAAGAACACTCAAAAGTCAGATCAAGCAAGAAGTAGAAGTGTGAGTTCTACTATGTAGAAGTGAGAGTTCTACTACATGAAGAGTGTTCTGAACTGAACTGCCGAGAGAAAGAAGAGCGTCATGCCATCTGGATGTCCATCATGGGAAGACTCTAAGTACAATAGAGAAAAGCTTACGGTCATCTTAGCAAGTCCATCATGGGAAGGCATCGAATAGCAAGAAGGGAGATCACAAAAGCCATCTTAGTGTCAAGCTTGAGAAAGCTTCTAGGTACCTTGCAGAAGAGCTTACAGTCATCCTAGAAGCCTCTCATGTGCAGCCATCAAGTACCAAGGAGAATGATCTCCAAGGCAGTTCATCAAAGGGGTCATCCTAAGTAGTTGAGCAACCTAAGAAGCTGAGCATCATGCAACACTCAACTGCTCTTCAAAGATGATCAAGCCGAAGCTGCTAAAGATAGAAGATGTTCAGAGCATGAAGACATCTTAGCAGCTCAGCACCAACAACAACAACAACAACAACAACAACTCAAAGAAGCCAGGGCCTGAAGGGTCCTTGTCCGGAGGGACTAAACAAAGCAGGGCCAAAGGGTCCTTGTCCAGAGGGACTAAACGAAGTTCCAAGCCTGCTGGGCTTGAAGAGTTCCTAGGGAACTAGAGAAGTTCCAAGGCTGCTGGCCTTGAAGAGTTCTTAGTGAACTGAAGTCCCAAGGCTGCTGGCCTTGAAGGAATCGTAGAGATTCAGGGTGATGCCCTTCCTTAGTGGATATCCTGCTAGTTGAAAGCAGAAGAGTGGATTAGGAGCTTGAGTCTCTGAACCACTTAAAACCCCTTGTGTCTTTTACATTATGTCATTTACATTATGTTTATAACTGCTATAACTGCTATGTATGTTTTAACTGCTTACAACTAAACTAACCTAACGAACAATGTTTGTATGATTATGAATATATCAATGAAGGAGGGGAATCTTTTACTTATTCCGTTGTGCTTGAAAAGATTCTATGTTTGTCATATAATCTAATATGAACAATACATCATAAACCAGAAAAGTATTTCAAAAGAAAAGGATCTATTCAACCCCCCCTTCTAGATCTATTGTGCCCTCTGGGATCTAACAGACTTCATTTGAGTTTGAATATTGTCTATGAGACAATATTCGTGTAAAAACTCTAAGCTACGATGTTGTCGTATTGTATAAAAGAAGTTTGTATTTGATTTATGTACCATGTATTTGGCGACTCAGAATGGGTGATGTATACCTATTTTCGGGGCATCACATTTTACACTTTCATTTTATTAAATGTTCGGCTGGATTGCTTTTATTTTCGAGATGTGAAGCATCTTCGAGAAAATAATGTACAAAGCAGTGTCCAATTCCTCATGGGCATGGGAGCCATCTAAGGAAATTCAAACACCGTGAATAAATTTACAAGCTGCTTACAGCTGAAAATGTCCGTCACGGGAACCAAATCTAGATTCAGTAGACTGAATCTGTTATCACATGATTCCTAGACTCATATGATGCCGCAATTTATATGAAAAGCAGTAAGCAGTTATATATATAAAAGCTACAAATATATATACAGACATGATCAACCACCACGAAGCACCTCCATGGGGGATCAAAAAATGTAAATAAAGCTGTAAAAACAAGATCAACCACCACGAAGCACCTCCATAGGGGATCGGAAATGTAAATAAAGCTGTAAAGACGATCAACCTCCACAAAGTAAACTCCAGGCGGGACGAAATGTAAAGAAAGAAGTAAAAAATGATCAACCGCCACGAAGTAAACTCCAGGCGGGATAAGATATAAATATATATATATATATATATAAAAGCGGTAAGCGCATCGGATGTAAAATTCAGGCTCATCGAACAGAGTTTGACAACAGTTCATATATATAAGTGTATATATACATATATAAAAACAAACAAACGCTCCGGATGTAAAATCCAGGCTCATCGAACAGAGTTCGATAATAGTTCATATATATATATATACAAAAAGAAATAAAAGTCATGGACCGAAGTCCGGGCATACACACGCAACACGACTCTCAACGTGAAGAACGGTGTGTGCAAAGATGAAGAGAAATGCTTTAAAATGTGTAAGAAGGCTTACAGTGGACTACCAAAGAAAACTTCAATGACTTTAAAGGGGTGAACACTCGGCTCCCGCCGGTAAAAATATAGCAATATATAAGCTCACAAGTGTTTATAATGAGAAAACACTCAGTTTATAGTGTGTACAGAGAAAATTGGACAGGGCTTCCTCGCCTTTTCTCTTACAAATATGGCCACCCCAAGCCCTCTATTTATATAGGGGGGAGCCGCAGGTGTACCTGCGGCTGCCCGGGGTTTCCCGGACAATGTGGGTCCCGTTGTCTCGAAGTGCGTGCACTCGAACAACGCGTTATTCGCTCGAACCTTCATAACTTTCAATCCAGGAGTCCGATGGAAGCGTGACATACCATTCTGGAAAGCTCTTTCCGAGAGCTATGTAATGACATAGGATTTAACCTTTTTTGAATCCAGGAAGATGGGTCCATGACCGAAATGGCATTTTTGGGTTTCCGTCAGGCAGACTGTTGAGCTGTTTTGCGTAGTTTGCCCTCGAAAGTTAAGATATGGTTCTTGTGGGACTTCTATTGAAGCAATTTGAGTTGAAATGGGTGTATTTGATGTGAGTTGAAATTGAGTTAGGAAAAATGACCAGTTTGCCCCTCTCAGTGTTATCTCCAGTTTTCATGCAGTTGTAGTAGTCTTTTCTCAGGGTTATCTCTGAGGTTGACCTGATATTGACTTTTACTATCCTCAGGGTTATCTCTGAGGTTGGATTGACCTCCTGGGGTTATCTCCAGGCTTTGAACTTGATCCCCCAGGGTTATTTCCGGGGGTTGAACTAATTTTCCTAGAGTTATCTCCGAGGTTGGAAACTAATTTCCCGAGGTTATCTCTGGGGTTGAAAACTGGATCTCCCTGGGCTATTTTCGGGGTTGGAATTTATGTTGTGGTCCTCCAGGATTATCTCTGGAGTGTGAAAAAGACACTTTTGTCCTCATGCATAATTAGTGACAGAAAAATGAAATTTCGAGTGTCTACAGGGGTGCTCAAAAAATTCGGTTTTTTCAATTTTTTACCGAACCAGATGAAATCGATACCGGCGGTACCGATTTTTTTCATTTTTGGTTTTTTGCGGTACCGATTTTTTGATTTTTTATACTTTTCGGTACCGGTAATGAAAATTTTGAATTCGATAAATACCAAAAAACCGAAAAGTTGAAAAGTTCCCAATATTTTTGCTTTTAGGATTTAGGTTTTTAGTAGAGGAAGGCTATTTAATATTTAATTTATGAATTTTGCAGTTTCATCTTTCTTTGTTTCATTTATTATAGAGGAGCTGCAGTGACAATGAAGAATATGTTAGAATCAAATGACTGCATCCATTCATTCACATAATTGCCAATCAAATGACTGCAGAGTGGCAATGAAGAATAGGAGTTGCAGTGACAATGAAGAATATTTCATGTTGTTCTTGTTAACTACCCCCCTCCCCTTCCAAAACGCTTGCTGAGCAAAGTGGTACCTGTTGCTCAGTTTGGAATGATTGGAATCGTAATGGTTGGTGAACAAATTTTTCCAAATTAACAAATTAACAATCATCAAAATATTTAAAATAGTAATCATAGTTTGAAAAATGCATCATTAACAATCATCAAAAGAATTAACCAAAAATTTCAAACTACAATTACTATTTACTACAACTATGATAGTTAAATACTCTTAGACTAACAATTGTAATTAGTATTTGTAAGAATGTTATTTACTAGTCTCATTTCTTAGTTTTAAAAAATTTGTTAATATAAAAAAAATTATTTAATTATTGCGGTATAACCGAAAACCGAACCGAAAAAATCGGTACCGATTTTGTACCGAACCGGTACCGAAACCGATTATTCGGTACCGGTACTGGTTCTTGATTTTCTAAGTTTTTCGGTTCGGTGCCGGTTCTGTTTTTTCGATACCGGTTCGGTTTTTTAACGATGAGCACCCCTACACATAAATACATAAGCTTATAAAAAAATGGGCCCCCTCAACTGTGGGCCCTGGACTGTTGCCCTGTTGGCCCTTGCTCAGGGCTGGCTCTGAACCCACCTTTGATTTCGCCTTCATGCCCAATTTTGATTTTTCCCAACCTGCAGTTTGCCTTCATGCCCCTCTATTATTCTCATTTTGAAAATTCAATGCTTGATTTGTCTCTCTTTGATGGGTTTATGTTTGAAGAATAAAAAATTTCATATCTGGAACGAACATTAAAGAATAGAGAGATGAGAGAGTAAATTAGAGAGAGAAAATGGGATTATACATGTATTAATTTGTTTTAATGGTAAAATAAAGTGAAATACGTTTTAAATTATAAAATACAGTGAAATACATTGCTTATCGGTGACACGTCAGCACTTAGGCATTTTTTTTTTTTGCCGAAATTTTTTTTTGGGTCACTTTTGTTTACTTAAGTGTACTTTGAGTATGTTAATATAAAAATTTTAACATTAGAGTCACAAGTGTAAAATGGGTCATACTACGATGGACAGAAGTGTATTTAGCCCCTAATTAAATGCAAATGTAATGTCCTAGAGCCTTGATTGAGAAGTAATTAATGCAATGACCATACAATTAATTCCTGGAGACTCAAATGTCTTTAAACCTTCAATTCTTTATGATCAAGCTCTCAAGAATTCTTTTGTTCCACCAAGTTTATGAAATTGCATAATAAAGGATTTAGTATAATATAAAAGTCATCATCAAAACATAAGGATAGAATGTGACCAAGTCAACAAACTTGGTGCACAATTTTTTATGTATAGTTTGTGCAAATAATATTATTTTAGAATAAAATTATAATTCTCATACAACTACCAAAAATAAAAAAAAATTAATAATAAATATATCGTAATTACTATTTACTAACATTACAATTTTATTATAGTACATAGACTATTGTATTACACTAAAATTTTACTCGGTGACTGCCCAAGTCTATTTATTAACCGAACTCATCACTAAGATTGTAAATGAACCGAGTCGAGTCGAGTATTAAATTGTTCAAATTTGATTAATAAAATTTATCGAGTATAAAATAAAGTTTGATTGAGACTCATTTAGCTACCAAGTCGAGCACGATTCCGAATCGAGTCCGAACAGTTTAAACTTTTCGAACGAATATGATCCGAGTATCAATAAAAAATTACAATTTGAGAAGGTTCGAGTTATTTATCGAACATTAAAATTTGTTCATATTTGACTCATTTATATTTCGAGTCGAACTCAAATCGAATTTTTAATCGAGCAAGTACGAATCGAGTCTGTACTGTTTGCTCATTTTATAGCATTAATGATGACATAATTAAATCATAAAGATATGACTTGATTTATTAGGACATAATTCTAAAGTGAATTTACTACCCCAAAAAAAGGAACTTTCGGTGAATTACAACAATACTTTATTAGGACATATATTTCCAATGAATTACGACAATACCCTTCCTTGAAAATACAGTTATTATTATATCCCACTCTCTGGAACCTTTCTCAGTCAAGATCCTGAAAGGCAGAGAGAGAGAGAGAGAGATGAATCTGCAGCAGAAGCATGGGAGTTTCAGCCCAAGAATGTTGAAGGTGGCAACAGGGATAATGGGTGTTTGTCTGGCCGGTTACATTGTTGGACCATCTTTGTATTGGCACACCACCGAGGCCTTAGCTCGCCGCTTCTCTTGCCCGCCTTGCATTTGCGATTGCTCTTCCCAACCCCTTCTCTCCCAAGGTACTCCCATTTTAGAGACAAAATTTTGATACGTCGTTTGTAAATTTTAAGAAAAAACTATTGCTTAGTGTTTCATAATACTCGTATTTCAATTTATTAATGGATATCTCTTGTGTTGAATTGATTGGATGTCATGTTAGATGATCGCTCCATTTGCATGTTATTTGGCATGCATTTTAAGACGCGTGGAGTCTTGGACTCATGGGCGATATTTAGTGATGTAATTTCTTTGCATTTCAAAAGTATAATTTTCAAAAAAAATATATTATCTAAACTAAATTTATATATGGCAAGCTGGGGTAAGAATTATAGTTTTACATATATGATGATATATACACATGCTCCCTCTATTCTAAATATAATATTATTATTGATATTTTGAAGATAATTTAAAATATGTTTTTTTAATTTAAAATTAAAAAATCATTTAATTTTGATTAATACTAAGTACAATGATTAATATGGTAAACAATCTAAGTAATAAATTTTAATCTTTGAATTCTCAAAATGACTTTCAAAGTCAATAATAACTTTATAATATTTTAAAATGGATGGGGCAAGACCAAAGGTGACAGTCTATTTGATGAATAAATGCACTCAATATTTTACGAGCTACCCTCTCTTTACAAGAGAAATATGCTTTCGAATTTTTCTTTTTGTGTGATCTGGACTAGAAAAAATCAGTATGCCATTCTTTTTTCTAGCTAATCTGAGCGATTACACATGTTTAACATATGTTCATTTGTTTGTATATATTTTCTGCAGGATTGAACATCACTTCCTTTACAGGTTAGCTTGAAATATATATATATATATATATATATACAACACTGATCAGGTCCGGACTCCCGGACCTGATCAAAAACGGACCCAATTTTTTTTTTTAAATAACTAAAAAAAATATTTAATATTTTATGGAATTTAAATTTTTTCATAATACAATGTTTTGGACGTGTTTTGAATACATATACCAAAAAATGGTGGTACAGTCTGCACAGACTGTACATACATGTTATGTTATACATACCCAATTCACACCCAAAACACTGTATTATGAAAAATTTCAATTCTATAATTTTTTTTTAATTTTTTATGTTTTAAAAAAAAGGACCGGATTTTTATTTTTATTTAGTTATAAATTAAAAATCATCTTTAATCTTAGTCATTAAGAGTGTTAAAATCCAAAAGTCAAAAAATTTGGTAAAAAACTTAGTGTCATTGATCTTTTCCCATATATATATATATATAGGGAAAAATGTATGTACACAGCTGTGTATTACACAGTAGGCTATGACGACGGTTTTTTGGGCTATAGCGACGGTTTCATCCGTCGTCATAGCTATTCTGGGCTATGGCGACAGTTTACCGTCGTTATAGCCCAAAAAATCTGTCGTCATAGGTCTACTGTGTAATACACAGCTGTGTATATACATATAGCTCATATATATATATATATATATATATATATAAGAACTGTATTCAAAGTTTGTGGCCTTCAACATTGTTTAGAACTTGGAAATCCCAGGGAGGGGAAAAAGAAAAGGGAATAAAGGTACCTTTAAAAAGTCTATTATCAATTTTAATGTCAAAATTTAGTACTAATATTATTATTATTATTATTCCCTTCATCCTAAGATAAAAATTCTTATAATATCAAGTTAAATGTCTACTTGCTTTAAATAATTTAATTATAATACCCTTAGTATTAATTGTCATATCTCTATTATCTATATATATTTATGCAGATTAGAAAACTATGCAATATGCAATTAAATGAGAATTTAAATATAGATAATTTTGTCATTTTATCCTTTTTTTTCCTTAATATGCCCAAAAAGTCTATTATGATTTTTATCCTGGATTATTTTTAAGCTTCATTTTTGAGTGATGCTTGTACAAGTACATGTATTGAATTCTCGCAATCAACATCCAAGTACACAACCAGAATTATTATGTCAGTAAATTGACACCAATGGTGTGGAATTACAATAAACAAGCACACTAACCTCACGTAAAGGATGTTAGAATTGAGAGCCTCAGTCTTGACCCTTAGCCTAAATACTCATCGAATGCAGTTTTATAATTACATTCTTCATTTTCCATCAATTGAGTACATTTCCATCTATCAGAGTGCATGAAGAATGATCCTGACATGAGTGAAGAAATGGAGAAGAATATAATAAATCAGTTATCAGAAGAATTGAAGCTAAAGGAAGCTGAAGCTCTGGAAAATCAGCAGATTGCTGACAAAACGTTGCTAGACGCTAAAAAGATGGCATCGCAATATCAAAAAGAGGCCGACAAATGCACTTCCGGGATGGGGACTTGTGAAGAGGCGAGGGAAAAGGCCGAGGCCGCGCTGAAAGCTCAGAAGGAAAATACAGCAATGTGGGAACTGAGGGCTCGGCAGAAGGGATGGAAAGACGGCGCCATTAGAACTCGTGTCAAAGTATTTACTAGAGGCAGAATGAAAATTGATGATAGTGAGTAGAGTAGATACTTAAGACCATGTTATTTATTTATTTATTTATTTGGTTAACTTATCTAGTTCAAATACACAGGTCCTAGTCAGTCCCATTTTGTAGGTCACTTTCAAATAATACAAGCAACGTGTCAAATTTTTTTCCTTAGGGCTAAACCTATAATAAAGGGAGACGCAAGGGATACTAGGGGAGACGTGCCACATTTTTTTTTTCCGAAGGGCCTAGGAAAAAATCTGAAAAGGAACCAGAAGAAAAACTAGAAAGAAACTGGGTATACTGTAAAAATTAATTTTATCATGTTAAAAATTGAAATGAAGAAACCTAATGTGGAGTGTTTTAATGATGTTTTGTACATTTTTCAAATATTCATTACAATTTTTTTTAACAGTTTGACTTTACTTGAAACTTATGAATAATGGATTTGCTTCAAGGGAGGTTTGTCTTGCTCTAGCTTTTATCCCATTTTAACTTTCCTCCCTCCTCCATGGTTAAAAATACAACAATTAAGGCTTTCGAACTTAAAAAACAAAAATAAATAAATAAATCTTAATAAAGATAAGCAGAGTGTCTATAATTTAAGAAAATCGGATATCATTAACTTATCAAAACATAATGTAATAAATGGTTAAAAAAGTCCCAACAATTTTTTAAATTTCATTCCTTTTCCTAAACTTGAAGGTAAATAGACAACAATGAGTAGACCGAATTTCTGCATCACTAATCAACTGCAATTTTCTCTGTTTCTTCAGTACATCAAATAAGTAAAAAAGAAACAAATCAATTATTGCAGAATATAAATATACTTTTATAACAAGGTGAAGTTATGGATTACAACATTTATAGGGTCAACTAAACAACGGTTCTTAACACGCATAAAATGCAGGCTTCAACTAAATAAAATGTCTTCCCCTAAATCCTAACAACTAAGGTCAAACAGCTCTAGTTTACATTTTTTATGTAGTGTGTAGTATTGAAATCTTTCCCAAGTATTGGTGGTGGTAAGTATAAAATTTTGATGTGCATGCACTTGCTACCTGATTGAACTGAGATGGATAAGATATTTGGTTAGTCGTGATGTTTAAATACCGGATTCTAAAACTTCAGCATTCTCCCGAATATCATGGTTGTGTGTTTATCAATGCAGAAGCATCAAAACGGCCGACCACTCCTTCACTCAGAAGTCGCATGGCGGCTCCTTTAGAGAACTTCCTGGCAATTAAAAAACAGGGAACCAAAGTAGAGTTGTTACTGCACCACTCTGTACGGTATTCAGTCTCATAGTACACGTGATTGATATCCTGCAAAATTGAAGCAACATAAGAAAAGTAACAGAAAACTAGTTAAAAGGCACAAAAGCAAAAAAACAAAATAAAATATAAAGTTAAAAAAATTATATGGACTTTTATTTATTTTAGATAAAAGAAGAAGATTTTATTGATTAAAAAAAGAGAGACTAGAATGCAGGACAAGTCCTCCCAAAAGAAATTAAAGAAAACATGACGCAACTTGCAAGCACAGATCATATGGAATTAGTTTACAATGCAACTAATAAAGAATCACTCTATAGAGCACTTGCATAGATCTACTGACCACAAACAAAGTCCCATTTAAAAGGTTTGTTGATATTAAGGATATATTTTTGTTTCATGCACTCTTAAAAATAACACACCTTTCGTCCCCAAAAGGATGACTTGAGTGGTAAAAAAAATTATCTTCAAAACGATGACAAAAATACTACATAAATTTTTATTTGGACAAAATTACCATCAACTTACTATCATATTTTACTTACCTCGATAGTCAACCAATCCCATTACTAATTCTCTATCCTACCCAAAACCCAATTAAATATATTAACCCATACAAATATCAACTCATCACACTATTCGTGGACAAGGGTAGATTGGGAAAACATATATACTCTCTCCTAGTTTTTTCACTACCTTAATGTGTGAAAATTATACTTCAATTATCCTTTTTGGGGACAGAGTGAGTAGGTTGTTAGTTTAAATTGCGGATAAAAATACGATAGCAAACTTGACGATATTGCGTCATTTAATACTACCATCATTAAAAAGTGTATTCATTTTATTGAACAAAAGAAAAATGCAAATGTAACTCTTTTCGTGAAACGGAGGGAGTGACAAAAATCCATAATTATTATAATCTTACAACACACAATTCTTATAGTACGATACATTACAATACAAGAGCATATTGATACAAAAGCAATCGTTAGCTTATCATAAAATGAGTCGTATCTTGTTTTACATCGCAGGCATCCAACAGTACAATACGATTTATGATACAGTCAATTTAAGTAGGTGGACCTGATAAGAGTTAAAATAGCACATTAAAACTTCTTTTTTCACTAGAAGAGGTTCACTCAATATACAAAATAATTCTTAAAATACTTTCTAGGATTCTTACCTTTTTCAAGACTTCGTTTCCACTTTCTTTTTTTCATGTCTTCATATTTGTATGGAGACATAAATACACGGTTTTGGAGTTATCTTTTGCTCTAAACTCGCCAATTTGGGGCTTAATTTCATGTTGAGTTTGTACTTGCAACGTTAAATAAGTTATTTATTTTCTAGTTTTCCTGAATAAATACTAAAACAATATATATTATTGATTAAGCCTCTAGCGTAAACTAATACTTCAAATTTGTTTAATAGGCTAAGTTGATTACTTTAACATCACACTTAGGCTAACATACTTTATTATCCAATAAAATGAGTTCTCTATATGTTTAACTGTATAATTATAGTGTTTTGTATGTCTTTCCATATCGTATGACACGATTCACAATATGATATACGATTCACGATTCAAAACTTTTTGATACACGATACGATTCACGACTTAACAACTATGCAACAAACATAGATATTAAGCATGATGACCTTAGTGTATCGTGCAACTCAAAGCATAAATAAAAATGGTAATATAGCAGTCAGGAATATGCACAAAAGAAGGAACGTGATCTATGTAATGGTTCTATCATTGTGCTTACGTTTTCGCCTATTCTTTTTTCCAGTGCAAAAGTGTACGTATTCTCAGTAAAAAGGAACAACGAAGATGATGGCAACTACTCACCTTTATTTTTTGTAATTGTTGAGGCCCCGCATTTGCATAGTTAAATGTAAATGGATGCCAACCTTTTGTTTCCATATTTGTCGTAGACTGATTCCATGAAGTATAGGTCACTGTTCTCCATTCAAGCTCACCTTCAAGATCACTCATCTAGCCAAGAACAAAATAACAAAGATAAGATGATTCCTAGTGTAACTTGAGATATTAGTGAAAACCAATTCATAAAGAATAATGCCATTTGCCCACACTTTTTGAAAAGGATACTTTTCAAGAATCTTATATAGACTAAAAAGACCTTATCAAAAATAAAGAGTCATTTTAATTATTGACTATTTCCAGTGCAACAATGGATGTATTATCTTAGAGACAAAATTCTTAAAATGTTCCTTCTGATTTGGACAAGATAAGAAATTATAGATGAGACATAAATAATGAATATTAAAGAACAGAGTTCACATAAAGTAACTTTCTCTATTACAGTAATTACATGTCAACAAAAAACAAAAACAAAAATTATAATTACAGTTGAAATTAAAAACAGGAAAATATTGCTTACAGCAAGTAATGTCTGCACATAGTGTTCATCTGGAATACAATTGTGTTGCTTCTGTAATTTCTGCATTCGATGTCGATGTCATAACCAAAAACATTTTAAATACTTGAAACAAGCAGAACTGCAGGATTGCATCTAGATAAGCAAACGCAAAAAAAAAGATAGGAACATAAGAGAGAAAAGAAAAAAGAACAAAAAAAAGTTTTTAATGCGATTATATCCCAGGTCGGAGAAGTTTTTTTCCTTTTAACATTAATAAAATCCTAATCTTATGTGATCCCATTGCAGGTCGAAGAATTTATCTTTCAGCCTAATTTAAGTCGTAACCTTTAAGAGCAGAGTCAGAGCCATAAATAATAATTAATATCAAGGCAGATGAAAAATAAAATTGTAGTGTTTACAAGTTAAACTTTTACTAGACTGCAAAGATATCCCACCAAAGATGTCCCAACCTCGTCTTCTGGACAAACACATTGTAATACAGATTAGATATTACCAAGGGCTTCATTTTCTTATAACGGTTTGTGGGCGCTGTTTGTCACACAAATATATATATATATATATATATATATATAGAGAGAGAGAGAGAGAGGCAAGATCTTAGACGGACCTTAAGGACGGACTAGCAACGGACCAAAAGAAAAAAAGCACGCGGGTCATAAAAAAGGAAGAATTCATTTCAAGCAAATCGTTCTGGTTTGTTCCCTCTCTCCCCAAATTCTGCCGATTCTCTCCCCAAATTCCCTCTCTCAAAGCGAGTCTGAAGGCGAGTCAGAATAGTAGCTTTCCCCGTTCCTCAGTGGGATCTAGGGCTTTTCAATTTCTCCCGAAAGGTAGTATTTTGTTTACTTTCTTTCACCGCACTCATTCGCACATACATTTGTGCATATAATGAATGATTCTGTGCAAGCTTGTATTTTGATGTATGGTGGTGCTGCTATTAGTATGTAATTAGCAAATTTAGGCTTAAAATTATGTGGGGTTGATTTCTTCCCCCTTTCTGTTTAAGTTGCGTAATTATGTGTCTCTACTTTGTTAAATAATTTAAAATTATATAATCATTATTAAATAATTTTTTATTTATTTAATATATTTTGGTTGTGATTTTCACAATTTTATCATATTCTAAAAAGTTAATTACCAAATTTGATCATTATAGATTTTAATCAAAATGGATAACGTGGAAGCAGAGTATGGGATGGGAAAAAATTTAGAGCGGGAAGAAGGGGGAATGTAGACTTTCAATTAGAGAGTGGGCTAAATGAGGAACAATATGTTGAGTTAGATCCTAATTTTTCAGATATGGGGTATAATCCTCAAGTAGCACCAGAGTTGAAACCAAAAATAGGTCAAGAATTTCAAACAATAGATGATGCTTCTAGTTTCTACAATGCATATGCAAAAGAGAGTGGATTTAGTGTTCGAAATTGGTCTGAAAAAAAGAGACAAGGGAAGTAGTGAGATCATAAGGAAAGAGTTTGTTTGTTGGAAACAGAGGAAGGCTACAACAGTAGCGAACATTGAGGCAACAAGGCGCAGGGGATCAATTAAAGAGGGTTGTAAAGCAAAACTTGCTATTGTGAAGACACCTTCAGACTTATTTGTTGTTAGTATATTTGTTGAGGGTCATTGTCACCCATTAACAACTCCACGAAAAACACATTTTTTGCGATCTCACCGCAATATATCGACTGCCCAAAAGGCCCTGACTCAACAGTTTCAGATGGTAAATATACCATCGCATCAACAATTCAATTTGCTTGGAGTGCAAGCGGGGGGTTTGAGAATATTGGTTGTACACAAAGAGATTTGTATAATCTCGAAAGAGATAAACGCAATGAGATGAAAGGACATGATGGACATATGTTGCACGAGTTTTTAATGAGTGAACATGGAAAGAATTCATCATTTTGTTTCAAAATTGAGTCAAATGATGAAAACATGATTACTCATTGTTTTTGGGCTGATGCAACCTCTAGACGGGCTTACAATTTTTATGGCGATGTAGTGATATTTGATACTACGTACAACACTAATCGGTATGTATTAATTTTTGCGCCACTAATGGGGGCTAATAATCATGGTCAAAAAATGACCATTCTTGAGTACAATAATATTTGCATGTGCATTCTTGAGTAATGAGATTAACCCCCATTATTGTTTGACCATGATTATTAACCCCCATTAGTGGCGCAAAAATTAATCCATACCGATTAGTGTTGTACGTAGTATCAAATATCACTACATCGCCATAAAAATTGTAAGCCCGTCTAGAGGTTGAATCAGCCCAAAAACAATGAGTAATCATGTTTTCATCATTTGACTCAATTTTGAAATAAAATGATGGATTCCTTCCTTGTTCACCCATTAAAAACTCGTGCAACATATGCCCATCATGTCCTTTCACCTCATTGCGCTTATCTCTTTCGAGATTATACAAATCTCTTTGCGTACAGCCAATATTCTCAAACCCCCCGTTTGCACTCCAAGCAAATTGAATTGTTGATGCAATGGTATATCTACCATCTGAAACTGTTGAGTCAGGGCCTTTTGAACAGTCGATATATTGCAGGTGAGATCGCAAAAAATGTGTTTTTCGCTACTGTTGCAGCATTCCCCTGTTTCCAACAAACAAACTCTTTCCTTATGATCTCACTACTTCCCCGTCTCTTTTTTTCAGACCAATTTCGAACACTAAAGCTACTCTCTTTTGCATATGCATTGTAGAAACTAAAAGCATCATCTATTGTTTGAAATTATTGACCTATTTTTGGTTTCAACTCTGGTGCTACTTGAGGATTATACACCATATCTGAAAAATTAGGATCTAACTCAACACATTGTTCCTCATTTAGCTCACTGTCTAATTCAAAGTCTACAGTTCCCCCTTCTTCCCACTATAAATTTTCTCTCATCCTATACTCTGCTTCCACGTTATCCATTTTGATTAAAACCTATAATTATCAAATTTGGTAATTAACTTTTCAGGATATGATAAAATTGTGAAAACTACAACCAAAATATATTAAATAATTAAAAAATTATTCAATAATAATTATATAATTTTAAATTCTTTAACAAAGTAGAGGCACATAAATATTTAGCCTAAAATTGCTAATTACATACTAATAGTAGCACCACCATACATCAAAATACAAGCTTGCACAGAATCATTCATTATATGCACAAATGTATGTGCGAATGAGTGCGGTGAAAGAAAGTAAACAAAATACTACCTTTCGGGAGAAATTGAAAAGCCCTAGATCCCACGGAGGAATGGGGAAAGCTACTATTTCGAATCACCTTCAGACTCGCTTTGAGAGAGGGAATTTGGGGGGAGAATCGGCAGAATTTGGGGAGAGAGAGGTAACAAACAAGAACGATTTGCTTGAAAAGAATTTGTTTCCCCCCTTTTTTTGTGACCCGCGAGTTTTGTTTCTTACTTTTTTATGACCCGCGTGCTTTTTTTCTTTTGGTCGATTGCTAGTCCATCCTTAAGGTCCGTCTAAGATCATCTCTCTCTCTCTCTCTCTCTCTCTCTATATATATATATATATATATATATGCAGCGGATCAGGTCAGGACTCCCGGATTTTGTTAAAATCCGGACCTTTTATTTTTTTAAACTAAAAAAAAGTTAGTTTTTTTGGAACTAGAATTTTTTCATAATACAATGTTTTGGGTGCGATTTGGATACATATAACAAAACATGTATGTACAGGTCTGTACAGACCTGTTTTGTTATATGTATCCAAATCATACCCAAAACATTGTATTATATAAAAATTTCAGTTCCATAAAATATTACTTTTTTTTAGTTTTAAAAAAAACAAAATAAAAAAATAAAAAAATAAAAAAAAGTCCATAACTATAGATAGATAAAATCATTTCTTCACAACCTGGCGCTTGTCCAAAGTTAACTTGCCCAAGTTTGTTTGGCAACAAACTCAGACCAGATATAGAATATCCTTCTTTATTTTTTTTGCTAAATCAGATATAAATATCCTACAATAACTATATCCACCAAATAAAAACTTGCACAATAATGAAGCATCGGTACAGATACGTGATACGGATACAACACAAAATAAGATAATGGCATTTTGGATACGTTGGGATACTTTGAAGTTTTATAAATTTTTATGTGGGGAATGATCCACATTTAAAGTTGGATGGGAGCCCCTATCCATCTAACTATGATCCAGCTGTCCATTCCAAAATTGACATTATCATAATAATTTTAGAACTAATTTTAGGCATTATTGACTAACATCAAAATTTCATACACATCAAACCGTTGGATCCACCGTTGGATTGACATCCAAATCAAACGTTGGATCTAACTCCGCTCACAATTATATATATATATGGGATCTCATCCCCAACAACCGGTTGTTGGGAGCAACCCATTTTTGGCAAAAAATGAGTTGCTCCCAACAATCGGTTGCTATGGATGGAATCCCTATATATATATTATATATATATGTGTGTTTGTGTGTATTCATCCCACATTTACTTGTAACAGCAAAAACTTGCATGATAATGAGAGAAACTTTGAATTTACGGATGGATCTTGGAGAGTTTGATTTTTTGCTTTGACTTGCGGATCGGAGATGGAAAGAAGAGTTTGGAGATGAGAGAGAGTTGGATAGAGTTGTATAATCTGAGAGCCTGTCACAATCTGAGATAATACTTAGTCATATCCGCACAACTATTGTGCAGTTAAGTGTTTTAAAATAAAGGTACCATCCGCACAATAGTTGTGCGGTAGCCGGTAGGTAAATAACCAATCTGCTAAATAATTCTCACAACCGCAAAATAGTTGTGCGGAGCTTCTTATATTTTAAAGTGGGGTGGTACAAAGGTCAATTTTTATGTGGGGCCAGAATCCACACAACTGTTTGTTAAGCTCCTAATAATGGTTGTGCAAATAGGCCTTAGGTTGGAATGAATAGCTGGATCACAGTTGGATGGATAGGGGCTCCATTCAACTTTGGATGTGGATCACTCCCTTTTATATATACATATATGTACATAATAAATAAATATATTACATAACCATAATCAAGTAGTTAACTTCAAATTTAAGTTCATTTAAAATATTAGCACTCATTATAACATAACCATAGCATACCAGCCACAGCATAGCATAGGATCCGAGTCCCCTGATGGCTGATACAAAGTTTCCCTAGAGTATTTGAAATCTTCCAACATGGCTAGTAATTTCTACATGTCTAGTTTCAAAAACAAAAGGAAAAGAAAAAAAAACAATAAAAATATAGGGAAAGCAATAAATATCATAGGAGCTACCTAACTACGTAACAAAGACAATTTGTAACTATTGCAATGTCTTCTATAAGTTCACATTTTTGAGTTATTTCTTAAGCCAAACTAAGAAAATATATTAGCTCGGAAAATGCTCACACAATTTTGTGTTACATCCTCTGAAGTATGTTTCGCCCCAACTGCCTTTATCATACTTCTTTACAAAGACTTCGAAAAGGGCTTGATTCTCTGTTGGTAATAACGTATTTTTCCAGGTGAGTAGGAGGTGATGTTCGTTACCTGATGAGCTGAATCAACTAAGCTACTGCATTCTGAGTAACTATAGTGAGGGCGACCAACCCACAGAGTAATGCTGAGTAACATTAAAGTATAGTCTGAACTACTATTCAAATCTAGTCATCCGAGTAAATAGAAATCAGCAAGTAATGCAACCAAAACACAATGTTTAGCTAATTCCCAATTTAAAGCATGGGCAGTTAAAGATCAACTCAACTCAACAAAACCTTTTTTTCCTTTCATAGAATCATTCAATTCATCCTATATATCCATTCTGTTCAATATATCAAGTTAATACTACAGCACGGACATTTCCTGGAGGTCAACAAATCAGTAACAGGGTAACCCAGACACACGGGCACGTTGGGACATGTCCGATATCTTTTTCTTTTTCTTTTTCTTATTTTTTATGAATTTCGGACACACTAGGGTGTGGGGACACATTGGGGACATGTTGGGGGCACGGTCTGACACTTTTCCAAATGCTAGATTTAGATGTGTATTATACAATATGCTAGAGATTTTGCCTGATAATTATTATACTTTATTAATAGTTAAATAAGTTTACTATACAAATACATTTATATTATAAAAAATATATAAATTCAACTTATATCCAGTGTATCTTATTCTCTTTCTTTATTTTGGGAAAATGTAGTGTCCCACGTCGTGTCATATCTGTGTCGCCTATCTGTATTGGTGCCTCATAGCTGAATAGTGTAGTGAATAGTACGATGCTACAATAATTTTTATTTTTTGCAATAATCTTCCTGCATCATTAAGAATATAACTGATAACATGATCTTTGACAGGAGTGGAGGTGTAAACAGACCTCCACATATTGAAAGTGAATAGGGTGTTCCACCAATTTTTTGTAAATATATAAAATATGAGAGTAAAAAATAGTTGGCAATTAAAAAAACAAAAACAAAAACACAGCCACACTTAAAAGCATACATACGTGTATATATGAAATTAATTTTCTGCCTACCCTAACTAGAATTGGGTAAAATGTTTTGTTGAGTTGATTCTTCAGGTATCAAACAGGAACTTTAAGTCCCCACCCTCTCCCTCCCTCCCTCCCTCCCTTATCTATAAATCACTTACAGAATTTTGCTTTCCTTTACTGGCATCAAGTAGTGGGCGTCTCTGCAAAGTAAAAGACATTTCAAAGTTATAAAACGAGTAAAACAAGATAAAAAGCTACTTTCAGTCAATTTCCCCTTGCGGGAATGCTTGGTTAGGCAGGAGAAGGATATGCTCAGCATTTAATGATATTAGAGCATCAGAGAGACTAGGATGGATGCTCTTTGTGCAAAGACATTAAAGAGAGAGCCTCACATCTGGCTTTTATAAGGTTAGAAATGATACTGAGATCTGTGTTACTCGGACTCGTGTGCGGGTGTCGGGTGCGGGTAAGAATCTAGGTGTCGGACACGTGAAGTCAAAAAATAGAGGATACGCGTGTATGGATCCAAATTTGGACACGGGTGCGGGGATACGGTATGTTATGATTTTTTAACAATAATGTTTCAAATTATATTACCAAGTTTTATTTTTGCTCTAGGGACTAAAGTGCAAAAATATAAAAAAACTGGGGCAAAAATAGAAACAAAACAATACTACAGGGACTGATATGTAGTCTTCCATGGGTTATTTTGAACTTTCAAAAAACCTGGGGACTAAATTAAAAAAATTTAAAAATTGTGGGGTACATAATTACAATTTTCCATGGATATTTTAACTCAGCTCTGATCTCACTCTCTCGCTTCTTCCTCTTCCTCACGGCTCTTCTTCTTCCTCCTCTCGCGTCTCTTCTTCCCAAACAACCGTATCCGGATTTATTTGGCTGAATCCCGTACGAATCCAGCACCCATACCCGTGTCGTGTCGTATAGACACGGGTACTCCGCCAAAAATGGCGAGTCCGAGTAACACAGACTGAGATACCTATTTAAAATAGTACTTCCTAAGTCCTCCAAAAGATGTCTTTAATTACAAAATAAAATTGTCACTCGAAAAATGTCTGAAGTACACAAGCCAAAATTAAATGTGTTATATACTTATATAGACTAATGTACTCTCAAAAGATTATTTGAGTGGGGTCCACTAGTTTTAACTCACTTTTAAGAGAGAGAGAGAGATTCATTAGTGTACTTGTGTGAAGTACACTAGGGTTAAACTTGAAATTTATTTTTACTCCTATACTTTGATTATCTTAATCTGTGTGAAAACTGAACTTAAACATCTTTTCGAGGGTGGAGAGTGGAGGGTGGAGGGTGGAGGGTGGAGGGTGGAGGGTGGAGGGTGGAGGGTGGAGGGAGTATTCAACTTCTCCAAAAGATATATATCGTAGAAATCAATACTTGGAAGTTTTGAGGTTTTCTTATCATAGAAGTTTTTATGCTTCTTAATACTGTGTGTACTTAGGTTCACCCCCTTTTTGGTGTTTTAACTGAATTATTTACTTCTCAAAAGAAAATATTTGGAAGTTTTGAGGGTCACAATAAGCACAAGAAACAGAAGATCATTCTAAAAATTACGGGTGCAAACATACAACAATGCAGTATATAGCCATCAGTTTCTTTTTTTTGTTTTTCTAGATTGTGGTTGATAATAAAAACATAAAAAGTTAAGACTAGAGACTAGAGACGGAGAAGGAGGAGGAGAAAGCTTTATATACCTTACAGAACTTCTTGAAGACCCGTAAGATTTTCTCATCAACCACAACCACTTCCGCATGTTCTCGAATCAAAGCTATCCACTGAAATTTCCAAAATAATAATGTTTTAGTACATGAAATACATATCCTTGGGAAAAGAGATTTCTTTTATCTCTCTTTCAAATTAATAACAGGACAAGAAAAATAACAACTAAGCTATTATCAAAAACATAAGAAGTAAAACATCGAAATTTATAAAAGGATCATTCCATTTTCTAGGACACCCCCATAAGAAGAAACTGTCTTCAAGGAACAGCTATTCGCTAGGTGCAATTTCAAGATATATGAGTTGCTATCCTCAATTTGTTCGCAAAGAAGACAGGATGCCCTTGCATCCATAATATGATTCAAATAATTAAATACCCATTTCAACAACCATGGAATTTATAAAACCAGAAAAGTTGAAAACCTGACGAGAGTTTGCAACTTTGTTTAAATGTTAGCACATTGTTTTAGGGACAACAGTGATATCAGAAGAATCCATAGTATTTAGCACTTGAAAATACATTAAGAAGCAATTGTACTTAAATCATAGGACAACAAATGTCCCACAATAGTATGAATAGCACTGAGAACTACCAAATTCTCTCTCCAAACAATCTAGCCCACAATTATAATTGATGGCACAGGATCATATACTTTTTTAATAAATAAGCACATACATACATACATACATACATACATACATACATATATATATATATACATATAAAGTATAACACACCTATATAAAGGCTTCAAAAGAGGATACCACCCAAGTTACTAAGTACACGGGGTACACAAAAGTATGAACAACAACCCAACAAACCCTACAAACAATGAACACAATCCAGACACCAAAAACCATCTTAAGCAACAATGCTAAACTCAACACAAAATCAATAAAAGATTGTATCTGACCCAGAAAGGATACCAAAAAGAAAATAGGAGTAAAGAACAAATATCTAAAATGAACAATGTAGCATTCTTTATTTTCAGAATATCTAGAGTTATTCTCCTTCAATTCTTCAAATAACCCACCACATCAACGAGGCACTATATCCTATCTCTTCCTGCAGTTCTATTGCTATTCTGTCCACCACACCCCTCTTCGAGGACCTTGCCAATTCAGGCATCCACTCGGCCTAGGAGTTCATCCCCACCAGCCTCACCTCCTTGATACATCCACTGGCCTTGTTCAACCACCTTGAACTCTAGCTTCTTCTATGCACCGTCATCGACCACATCAACCAACTTCCACCCCAACTGCAGAAGAAGCTTTCTCCTATCCACTCTCGTAATTAGTTTTTCTCTGCCCACATAGCTTTTCGGCACAGGTTCATACAAAAGACAAATAAACTAATATAATTCCTTTCCCAAATCAAGGCCCTTCCTAGAAGTCTTACCTCTCTCAGAAGGGCTTGGACAGAAGTTGGGGCATAGGATATTATGCCGGTTCATATTTCATGTTTATGATACTATCATATATAGCAATGACTCCACTTAATTGCAACCTAAATTATATGAAAATTTTCAGGAAAAAAAATATTAATATGTGAGAGTAAACATGCCATCAATGATCTAGCCAATTTCTCATTTATTTTCCTGCAAATTAGACAGTATAATGAACTAAAGTCATGAACTTTTTAAAAGTTCAACTGAGTGTATGTTCATCCAATGTGACGATAAATAAAATCAAAAGCCAAGATGCATAACCTGTGAGCCTTTTCGCCATTTGCTCTTTGGTATAACAGGTGACATCTTAGGATTGTAGCGGCCTTCCTTTTTATCAAGAAAGCTAGACCAGAAACATATTACATATAGAAAACCCATATTACAAAAGCATCCCAACATCAATGTAAAACTCGAAGATCTATTTGCAATTTAACCCAATAAAAATATGAGATGGTGGATGGCCACATCAAAAATCAAAGCCATCTGTTACCTGTCCACAAAACTCTTTGGCGAAGCCATCAGATATTTGTATATATAGCTAAAATTGTACAAAGGGACACAACTGCACAATAAAGAAACAAGACAATAAAAATTAGTTAACTAACTTTAAACAACTATGATATGAGAGCACTGCTGAGTAAAGAAAGTTAAAACATGATCAATTGTCTGGAGATGACCAAAATTTTTAAAAAACGCAATACTGAACTAAACAGAGCTAGTCGAAAGCTAAACCAATGTCCTAAAAGGCGCTAGGCGGGCGGCCAGGAGCCTGGGCGGGATTTTTTTATTTTAAGTCACTTTTAATATTTTATCTTACATTTATCCAAATAAAACAATAATATAAAACAAAACAATCTATAATAAATATAATAAAAGCTTTTGCTTAAAGTTCAAACACATATCCATATTATCAATGTCAAAATTCAAACGCAAACATGCAACTGTTAAAAGTTCAAACATATCTTTAACGTATTAGTTTTATTCATAAACAAGATTGCTATTAAATAATAAAATTTTAAATTCAAGATATCAATTCAATATTAAAACTTAAGAAATTAAACATAAATTTAAGAATTATATTGAATTAAACTAACTATTACAAATGTATCATCATTTATATAATTTGAAGTTGGTACAAGTTCAAAAAAAATACAAATATAATAAAATTATCAATTTTGACTAGATATTGTTCACTTCTTGTTGTGATTTGATATGCTACAACATGCATTATGAATATGGTAAATCATTAGAAAAATAAATATCAAGATCTGATTTGGGTAGTTATTAAAATAAAAAAAATCTCTCCACCTAAACCCCACCTAGCTCGCCTAGGCCTCGCCTAATTTTATGGAGGGATTTTTTTGTTGTCTTTGGCTTGAGTGAGGCGCCAGGGAGGCCTAGAGCCTAGCCGGGCGCCAAGGGGGGTCAAGGCGGACCTAGGCGGGGATTTTTAGAACACTGAGCTCAACTAAGCAAGGGAACAAAAAAAATTAAATGAAAAAAGAAAGAATAAACTAAATATTTGCATGAAATGGTAAGTTATAACCAATGGTATCTTTTTTTTACCACAAATCATTTCAAAGGACCCTGTGTTGCCATCTTTTACATCAACTCAATTAGAAAATTAAATACACTAAATCCAACTATTAGCATATTACTAAAGTCGTAGTAATTCAGTTGTTGGTCCTTTTGCTACCCAATAATTTTTCGAAAATTATAAAAGCTAAAATGAAGCTTAAGACCTAAAGCTGATATATTTTGTAAATAAAAGGCTAACGATGCTTTCAATCATTTTATACCTTTTTCACTCCTCCCCTCACCCTTCACTTCATCTCCATCTAACACATATTGCACTATAACTTTTAAACCAATGAAGTAACCTACTAAATCATTAGCTTCCACTAGCTTTTGAGAAGCTCTCTATACTAGAGTGTTTTTTTAATAACCATGTAAAAGTGGGAATTCTTCTCTGTATTTCCATTTTCCAATTTACTTCCTTAAAAAGGAAAAGGTTGAGCAAAATTGAAATCATTAGCAGAATTCCATCAGGAGTAAAACTGTGCGATATAAAGCTATCACCAGGGTTTTAAAGACTTATGATATCTTCCACAAGTCCAACTTAAACCATTAACAGAATCTGAAAATATATACACACATACATACACACATATGGAGATAACATGGTTAGACCAACCACAGCCAACTGGCTATGGCAAAGGTATTTCATTACTGCCATTTTTCATTTGTGTCACTTCACCAATTTCATTAGTGACAGTTTTGTCATTTTACATTTCATAAACAAAACGACATAGTTTTGTTTGTGGGTACATGTGTGTGCATATATATCAGAGATATTACAAATTTACAATCATAACATTCTGAGAACAAGAATAAATCCATGCTTTGAACAACTTCTAACAGTATAGACTGAAGAGGAGAACCTGTCTGATAAGAGAAAAAATCTTTGATTTGCTGGATCTCCAAGAGCTTCTCCTAGTAACAACCTCTCAGCTTCAATCATGCTAGATTCTCCCCAACCTACCTGCACCATCACCACTTATGTAATCCAATAAAACAAAACAATGAATTCATTTAACAGTAAAACAAATGCAATCAAAACAAATTACTTAGTTCCACTTGTAGCTGAGGAAGCGAATACATTAGAATTTGTTTGGAAGGAAAAATAAAAGAAGCTCAGCTCTAATTTTTCTTATCTTAAACATTTGGAGGAAAGAAACAAAGTAACAAAAATCTAATTCTAATAATACCTAGTAGAACCACCTAGCTCAATTCACAAAAGCTCTGGATTGTGTGGACCAAAAAATATAACATTAGCAAATTTAAAATTTTCTTTTTCCTTCCTCCAATTTTTCCTATCAACCAAACAATCCAACCAAAAACAAAAAAAAGGAAAAAAGGAGGAGAAGACATATTTATCACCTTAATGCTATTGATCAATTGTCGATTATAAAATAAAGCAGACCTCGTAGTCGATTCATCAAACACAAAACCAGGTTCCGAATGAATATAAATCGAAAAATTAGCCACCTCAGCATCCTGCAATACCCATAAACCACAACAAAAATCAAACAAAATCCAGTATGAAAAAACAAACACATATAGTACATGGTAAGCATTCTGCTATGCTCAAATACTCCAGAAATCACAAGTCACAACCAAAAAAAAACAATTTGTTATGATCCTAATTGCAAGGTATGGGACTTTGATGTGAGGTATTTATAAATTTTGGGCTCTCCAACCTTAACAGCTAGCTTTTAAGGTATGGCTCTCCCATGGTTTGTAACAATTAGTATCAAAGTCATGCACTACCTCCCGGATGTTTCAATCGTGCGGCAAGGGTGGTGACGTTGGTATTGCAGTGTTCACCCGGGGCTAGATTCGTCTAGCGCAAAGCCAACACACGTGGGCACTGGGACTGCGGAGCGTGCAGAAATGTTATGATCCTAATTGCAAGGTATGGGACTTGTGTCCTACATCTGGTATGGGACATTCTTTTATGGAGTATTTATAAATTTTGAACTCTCCAACCTTAACAGCTAGCTAGCTTGCTTTTAAGGCAGGGTTCTCCCATGATTTGTAACACAATTTAACCAAATAAGACAAACGAAACGTTGTAATATATATGAATGAATCTTTATGTGGCCAATTAAATAATCCAAAATTCATAACAAACGTTCCAACTTTCTAAATTTCTAAAATTTCGTACCTCGAAGAAGGTTTGCCAGAGGAAATCCAGAGGCAGGTTTTGACGAGAAAGAAACAGGAACGCAATTTTAGGGTTTCCATAGAATTCAACAGGAGTTCGAGATCTGCGAGAGAGAATATACGAAGAAGAAGAAGAGAGTTGGGACTGAGAGCGTTGAACTCTGAGTAGAGCCAATACACATAGAGTGATTGAGAGTATGATCACTAGCTTCCATCCGAACCAGAAGGTTTGGCGTATGGTTAGATTTGGCGATGAATGCTTCTTCATCATCATCGCTATTACAGTTATTTCTCCTCTTCCAATTCAAATTTATTCACAAACACTCAGGCACATGTGTATATGTGTGAGACTTAGAGGGAGAAATTGAATAGAGAGGGAATTTTAGAGAGAGAATATACATCTGAAACTGAAAGAGGGAAAGGGTACTTATAGTTGGTCATATATACTGTTGTACCTTGCTCACTCTGCCTGTCTGTACTGAAGCTCGGTGGAGAGGAAGATGTGTAGCGCAAAACGACGACGTGTGTATTTTATTGTATTTTCAGTTTTTTCTTTTCTTTATAAACTCAGTAATAAGGTGATAAAAACTTACTAATTTTCTAAAAAAAATCATTAAAAATTAAGTTTTATATTTTTTTCTTTTTCGTCCCAAACTCAAAAGCAAGAAACAAAATGTAAGAGCATCTCCAACAGTAATAATAAAAAAAACTCTTTAAATTGAAGTTTGTTGACCTAAGTAGTAATTTGAAGAACATTATTTGCTGCTTTCATATTTTGTGTCTCATCAATCTCTTCAATTCAATGAGTTATACATCAAACCCATAAAACAAAATAAATATTTTTAGCCTTTCATAAATGTTTTGAATATGAAGAAAGAAAATGAGGTTACAGATTTAAAGAGAGAATTAAGTTGCAAATTTAATGACTAAAGTTGAAAAGTTTGTTGGAGATAAATTTTTTGATGCGGATCACCTATTTAAATATTTAAAAGTCATTGAAAAACTGTTGGAGATGCTCTAAAATAGATCTAGCAAAAGAGGCCTAGGCCCGCCAGTAAAAAAATGGGATATGGACTTTATTATTGCAGCCCACGTAAAGTTGGGTCATTTTAGCCCGGCTCGTGAATTATTGTTTTAAAAAAACAAAAACAATGTTACTTGTGAGGGTTGAACACAAGATTTCCAAGTCATTAAATAAAAATTTAGATAAGATAAGGAGATTTGAGGGTCTGATTTAGTGTGCTATAAATTTAAATTTGTTGAAGAAGTATGATAAGTGGTGCCACTTTTTTATTGTTTTTCTTTTATCTCATACTAATATAATAATAACTCGAAGAAATAGTTGGGGTTAGCACCGGATGTTGAACTAATATTAGTATCAAAGCAAATATTAGGTGGTGGTGTGAGAATATTATCAAAAGTAAAAACTATATAGATATAATAAAAAGAAAGCACTACAAAATAGACTTAATTTACTTATGCACAACATTTACACATATTATAACAAGTTGTAGTTATGTTAGATTAAACTCTTATTTAATGACTTATGTCTTGTATTCAACCCTCACAAGTAGTTATATAGTCTTTATTTTTTTACTTTGAGTTAAATTGACAAATTGTGTAGTATGAAGAAAAAAAAAGAGGAAGAAGCCCGCGGGCTGGCCTGATTCGACCCAACCCGGCCCACGAGTCTCACAATTTCAGCCCACGAAAAATTAAGCCATTTTAGTCCGAATCAAATTTGACCCGGCCCGATCCGTTTGCCTGGTGTCCTCTAAAGTAAATAAATGAGTCTTGGGAAAGGAAATTTATTCTCTTTTAAGAGTTAACAAAGTTTTTGTGAGCTTTAAAATGATTGAGAGTGACAAAGAAAGGGGTCAGGGAATGTTTGTTTCTGTGTTTTTTATCCAAAAATAAATAGAAAAGTAAATAATATAAGTAATTTTTATATTTTGTCCTTGTATCCTCTCTATACAAACACAACAATTCGACATATGTTGAAATTCAAAATTTATGTTCTTTATTTAAATTTTAAAAATAACAATTTTTAGTTACTAATATTATATATACTTTATAAAATTTATACTAATATTATTTAAAATTAAATTAATTCATATTAAATTTAAAATTTAAAAAAATTTAATTTTAAAAATCAATATTAACCGGAAAGTGTATGGGTAAACTAGTCAGCTAAATATAGAAATTAAGTTTTATTTCGTTTTCCTTTATAGCTCACTAACAATAAGAAAAATTTGCAAATTAAATAAAAATTATTCCGAAAGTCAAAAACATATGTTTTAGCTTCCCGGAAAGTGAGACCTCGTGAGTTAACCTCCACTTTACACAAAAAGCCTCATTATTTAATTTGTCTTATTTTAAAAAAGAGGTTTATAAATTATAACAGATACATCATGATACCATCCCTATTAATTATTCATTCAATAATTTTAGAGATAAATATAATCAAATTTGAATAGCTTTCTTGCAAAACTTGAGTTTTTGTAGAGTTGCAGAATGATCTTAATAAAAATGTGTTTCTAAGAATATTCAAGTAAGAAGTGTTTTTCTTGCGAAACATGAGTTTTTGTGGGTTTCTTCGATTTACTGTTCTAATACTTTGTTTATACCCTTTTTTTAATTAAATAGTCTAATCCACTTAAATATATTAAAAGTTAAAATTATAAATTATTACAAACGATAAAAATATTACAATATAAAAAATTAAAATAATAATCTTTTCAAACATAATAGCATATAATCAAAAAAAGGAATTGTTATATCCACAACACTTTTTGTTATTTACACAACAAAAGTATCGTTGTAGATGTATAGTTGTAAAACCCTAACTTTTATGAATAAAGATTAATTTTTTCTCAAAATATATTTTTGATTATTATGGTGTGGATTTGATATAATGTTATAGTTGTGGGTAATATTTATAAATTTTGAAAGTACGCAAGTTGTTATATTATATGCGATTGGTTGGGAAATATTCATTTTAACAGGGAATATTCGTACGACGGCACAATCATTGGTGAACCCTACAACGGAATTATTGTCGGAATGAGAAAACGACAGAAATATCTTTTTATGAAAATAACGGCAGAAGTTTTACTATTAGCTATTGAAATACCTAGTGATAAAAGTACAGTAATACGTTTGGTTGCATAGTAACACACGATATTGATTATTGATGCTTACGTGAGAAGTCACTCAGTTTTGTTCAATTATTGCTACAGTAATTGATGCATAGTATCTCACGTTATTTGATTCAATTATTATCGATATTTTATATATTATTAAATCAATAATTGAGACGATACAGTTATTTATATTATTATTTGCAATATTGACGATGTCTAGAAAATTCTGTCGAGGAGAGGTTTGGTCACCTAATTGCGTGCCAATAGGGAGAAATCCTTATTGGAAAGCCCCCTCTTTCCTAGGAATGTGGTTGTTAAATATTGCGAATAATAATAATGATGAATAATTGTTGTTAAAAATATTGAGGGGTTTTTATGAAATATTTATTGTAAATTTTACTTATTATATGGACCTCCATTTACCATTTTTTAAAATAATCGGTAGAAAATTATTCATTATAAGAGGTGGAGCCCAGACGTGATAATGACTTGAGGTGGGGCCCACATGAAAAAAATGAAATTATGGGGGGAGGATTCACGGGTGATTTTTGGTGATAACAATGTTTTGTTTTATTAATTTTATTTTTTATGAAAAATAGAATATATTATATTTTATTATGCATAATATTTGTATAGTGTCTGCATAGTGTGTGACGCCCCCAAAATAGGTATACATCACCCATCTTGAGTCGCCAAAGACATGGTACAAAATTCAAATACAACTTAATTATACAACAGTTGTGTAAAATACGACAAAACATAATCTAAGAGTTTTAATAAGAATATTGTCATCTAGACAATATCCACACTCAATGGAGTCCTTATTACATTTATTGTCATACTATTTTATTGAATAGTGAGGACTACTAAAACAACCATCTGGACCGTCAATCCGTTCCTCGACTCGTCCCAACTATATTCTCATTTCCTGAAGAGAACAGTGAAAGAAAGGGTGAGCTCAACTAGCTCAGTAAGAAATATTATGACTAAGATAATGCAGAATAAATTATCCTTAGCCTTTCAACCGTATAACAACTGATAAAATATAATAGACAATAATTTTTAGATTAACAACTGCAGCGGAATAAGTAATCCATTAGAAGAGTCAAGTAGAGTATAAAATCTACTATCTTCTATGATTTAAACAATTTTTCATCAACTTTATCGCTGAGACTCAGCTTAAAAAATAAAATCGAATCATCCCTGCATCACAGTCAAGGATATTCATGTAATCATCAATGGTCATGATTATACCGAATAATCCCTGGTCATAATCATACCAACAACTGTTCATCAATGAACTACAGGCTAATGATGACTTTCACCACATCATTCGTCACATTACGGTCATGATTATACCGAATAATCCCTGGTCATAATCATACCAAGTCCATCTATGCAAGTAAGCCAAAGATAACTTTCATAACAATATAAGCATGAAGATGATGACAATGACATAATAATTCAATAAAACAAGTTCAAGAAAATTTTAAAGATTTATAATTTAATTTATCCAGAAATCAATAACGTCCAAATTGTCAACATGATACTACTTTGTAGAGTAAAGTTCAAGAATGCTCAGAAGAATATTTCCATGAAAAGATACTGGATGAAGCGCAAATATCCAGGATATTATACTAATTTCATGGAGTATAGAAGCCAAAACTTTAACCAACTGAGTATAATAGAATATATGAAACTGCAAATGGATTTTTGCCCGCCATGCGGTAATCCACGTAGATAAATTATTTCCACAATTTAATAAGGAATGAATACGAAGGATCATTCACCATGCATGTGATAGTTCACATAGACAGGTTATTCCAACAGAATAATAAAGAATGAAATAACAAAAGAATTCACCATGCATGCGGTAGCCCGCGTAGACAGGTTATTCCAACAAAATAATAAAGAATGAAATAACAAAAAAATTCATCAAGCATGCGATATACCGCACAGACATGTTATTCCAACAGAATAATAAAGAATGTAACAACAGAAGAATTCACCATGCATGCGGTAGCCTGCGTTGACAAGTTATTCCAACAGAATAATAAAGAATGGAACAACAGAAGAATTCACCAGGCATGCGATAGACCGCACAGACAGGTTATTCCAACAGAATAATAAAGAATGGAATAACAGAAGAATTCACTAGGCATGCGATAGAGCGCACAGACAGGTTATTCCAACAGAATAATAAATAATGAAATAACAACCCTTACGAGTATTGAAAGAAAATAACTCTCTTTATGAATACGAAAGAAATAATACCCATTACCTTAGAAGAAACTGGATACTAGAATAGTGAGGTAGCAGACTTCTCTTATTCTTTCTCTTTATAATTATTGCTCTTCCGAGACTTAGTGAATTGGTGAGAATGAAAGAAGAATGAGCTTCTATTTATAAGAAAATATAGTTTCGATAATTGCACATTTTGGGACTCAAAATATTACAATATAGTACCTTCCTCTTTTTCTTCATTTTTAATTTAGTCCTGTAAGTATTATCAAACTTGCACTACCTCCCCTAATAGTAAATGTAACGCCCGAGAAATTCGGATCCTTTGTAAAAATATTTGAAAGAATTAAATAATGAATAAAATAATATTATTTGTTATTATATGTGTTAATAAGATGTATGTCGTTCTATAACCTAGAAACGTCGGAAGATCGTAGTATTCGAACCACGTGAGAGAATTAAAGTGTTTGAATTTTTAAGACAAAAATAAGTGTTTTCCGAGAAAGTTTACAAAAAACACTATTCACCGTTTACCGCTCGGGAATTATTTTTGAACTTTCGAGAAATATGTAACATTAGAATATTGAGACGAAATGGATTATGTAATAATAATCTAAGTATGAAAATTGCAATAATTCGCATGTGGACTTAATTTAGGAAAATAGGTATTAAAACCTAATGAAATGAATTAATGTAACTTTGCATAAAATACAAGTCCATAGGCTATAAGGTGTAAACCTATGTAGGATTTATACTAAGCCCAAGTGATTAATAAGGTGAATCACAAACTATTATAGTGCAAGCCCAACAAAGAATTTGCTAGATTGATTACTAAGCCCAAAGGATGATCCAATGGGTAAAACAAGATCCATGGGGCAACCCATGGGTGAAGTGGTAACCAAGCACTTGGAGTGATGAGCAAGAACTTTAAGTAATGACCAAGGAATGGATAAGAGTTGTGGGCAACAAGTAATGAATAGTAAGGTGGTTAGTTTAAGGAAGTGGGATGACATAATGACTTAATTACCCTAACCTTGAAAGCTCTATAAATAACAAGCCTTTTTATTCATTTGAGGTTTGTTATTTCATCAAACTTCTCTCAAGATAAACAACTTATTTGTTAGAGCCCAAAAGCACTTTGAAGCTTAAACCTTCCATTGTTAGTTTTCAAAGAAGAAGTACTAGTTCATCAAAGGTAAATGATCTTGTCTTCTTCATCTCTATCATATTAGGAAGATAAGAGAAGTGTAATCTAATGAACTTAGATGCTAAGAACATAGGAGAAGTTGATAAGTAATGGACTTAAGCCGAATAAGTTGAATAAGCAACTTGAACTTAAATAAGTTAATGAACTTATGAAGAATAGCCTTTGTTGTCATAAGCATGAGAATTATAGATATTAAGGGAAATAAGTCTTTGACTTATGAGAATAAGTCAAAACCTACTTTGATAATAAGTTGGTGTAATAATTGACTTGAAATGTCTATATGTTGATTTAAAATCCACCTAGAATGATTAGTAATGAGGTTTCGCCGGAATTCACACGATTGGACGATAATCGTCGAATTCGTGAAATTCTCAGAATGGAAGTTGTATTTTGTGTTTGAAATCGTAAACGTTGGTTTTCAATGGAGACAAGTCATATTTGGCATTATAGAGTTGCAGACTCAAAAATGGCCGGATTCCGACTTAGAACGAAGAAACGAGCGTTGAACGTTCACGAACGTTTATTGTTTTCGTTAAAAAATGGACTAATAGGTGAAATTTTAGTAAACGAAGTTGAATAGATAAAATTCTTGAATGAACGCATAGAATATGTGATTTGTGACCCGTAGGCTCTTGAATGAACCAATTCAGACTTATAACGAAGAAGTTACGAGTCCGGGAATCTCACAAAATAAAAAGTCTGTGGAAATTTTCTGGTGCACAGAGCTAGACCATTAACCCGCGTCACAGCGCCAAGCTTGGCCGAGCAAAGCCATAACCTTCTGGAGAGTGGCGCCACAGCGCGACCATTAACACTGAGACTCGCGCCGCAGCGCCAAGTCCGGGTTCTAGGCAGTAATAGGTGACGCCGCAGCGCGATACCAAGTGTAAAAGCCGGCGCCACAGCGCCAGCCTCAAGACCAAGGCAATAATGAATGTTTACATATAGAGCATGGTTAGTAATTGATAAACAATTAAATGAAGATCTTAATGAAATATTGTTAAGACGTATTAACTTAAGCATGAACACTTAGAGTTAAGTTAAGCCAATTACTTATGAATGTGAGAATGACGTAATGGAAAGCCGAAACCTATAATAACAAATCTAATACGTAATTAGATTGTGAAGTAGGGTAAGATTCTTTAAGAACCGTGTATGATCATTCATGACCTAATGTTCTATGTTATGCTATCATCTAATGTAGAGACCTTAAAGACCTAAAGTGCACATGTTATAAACCATAGCAGATGCTAAAGGCAAGTACTCTAACCCTTGTTCCAGTTCGATCTAGGAAAATCTTTGTGATTCATGTATTCTTCGCATGAGTTAGTATATGAGGAATGTCAAAGCCAATCCTTTTGGCTAGACGTATGCTATGTTATTCTATCAAGTGTTGATAAGGATTTACCAAACTAATATTGTTGTGGTTTTCAAACGTAGATTTAGTATGCTAAAATATTTTGTCGTCAAACGACAGGCACGTGAGGTTGCCACAACTTAAACGTATACACGTTTAATTAATGTAGTTTTGATCAACATAGAGTACTATAGGCTTATCACCTAGACGTGCTCGTAAGCTATACCGGACTTACGAACTTAGTGCCGGGATGTCCTTTTCAAAGTACTTATAAAATGCTTACGGTTTTGAATCGGAATTGATGTTTTACTGAATATTGTTGTTGTAAAACGTTTTGAATGAAAAGAAGTGCTATTTTGAATTATCAATAGTACTTCGTAACTATTGTTCAGTTATTAAAGATATACGATTCCTATGTTTCAAGCATGCAATTTTATTAGAATTGTTGTACTTGTTGAGCTAGTTAGGCTCATTCTTGCTTGAACCATATGAATGCAGCTAAGACAGAACGGACCGAGGGATCCGGTAAAGATAAAGGGAAGGCAAAGGCGAACCCGTAGATTGCTTATGTAATCGTATAGGTTTTGTAATAAACATTTTTTTGATATATATAAGACATATCCGTTCTTTTGAGGCATTTCAATTGAATGTTTATGTGAACTGTAGCACCGTGTAGCACCATCTGTCGGGTTGGAAGATACCCAAATTTGGGAGAGTCATAGGTTGGTATCAGAGCCTTAGGTTATAAAACTTAAGGGGGAAATAAAAACCTTAAGTCATAGCCTTAAGAAAAGTCAAAGAATAGAAGATGGAAGTTAACCTTATAAAAATGCATCATATATGTTATGTGTTTTATTATACTGATGTTTACTAATCAAATCTTTGTGTTGTTATAGATGTCAGGTGAAAATAGAGATGTACAGGTAGTCAGCGAATGGTCGGTAAACCAGATAGAAATCATACCAAACCCCATAGCAGCAGATCTGGAGATAGTTGTGGTGGAGTCCGGAGACTTCGAAAGCTTAGACCTCATGTCTGTATTTGACGGCATGATAGAAGAAGAAGTGGAGGTAGTATCCTTCAATCCAGTGGCTATAGTAGCAGAGATAACTCCAGGGGAGTCGATGATGTCAATGTTCATGTCAGTGATAGATAGGAATGTACATTACTATCAGGAGGTCAAGGAGCTAAAGGCAGAGCTCCAAGCAGTTACAGAAGACAAGACGGACGTGGAGTCCATGTGGGAACAGGAACATGAAGAGAGAGTTTTGGCTAAGGACAAGGTCCATGAGCTAAAACAAGAGGTCTTTGAGCTTTGGAGCGAGCTAAATACCAAGAAACAGAAGATATGGAGAATGTCCTATATTCATAGGAGTTCTCATGAGGATTTTCAATTGCAGGTAGCAGGGTATCCTGTAGAGATAGGGCAGACGCGTCATACTATCAGTCATGATATTATTGTCGGTCATGCCAAGGCAGATTTCGAGAATGCCTTAAGGCAGATATGATCGAGTAGTTGCTAGAGTAGTTATGTATGTACATATTTATGTATATAGTAGTGATGTAAAGCCCTCTTTTGTATAATCAAGGGTAGTCTTTTGTAATTTCCAATTTTTGGAAAGCAATAACGGAAAAGTAATGTATCCAGCTTGAGCTGTGTAACCAATGTAGTATTATACTACAATGAATTAATAGAAGTTTTCAATTTCAAAAAATGTTGAGTAACGAATGTTTAAGTTATTGTTTAGCATGGAATAATAACTAACTGACAGGAAATGCATAATAACGAAATATGTGTTTATTGTAACAGCAAAATGCCGCCAAGAAGAGTACCATGTAACCAAGGGGCGAACACGAATCAACCGGATGGAGGTCCGGTTAATCCCATGCAAGAATTTTTGAACCTTTTAACTGCAACATTTAACCAAACTGGGGCTAATATCCCCGTGAATCCTGGTGTAGTACGAGCTACTACATTTAATAACTTTAAGAGTGTGGGTCCGCCGGAGTTCAAAGGAACTACGGACACTATTGAAGCTAAAACGTGGGTGAGGGAGATAGAGAAGGCATTTGTGATAGCAAATGTCGAAGAGGCCCAAAAGGTTGCTTTTGCAACCTACATGATGAAGGGAGAGGCCAAATTTTGGTGGGAGGCCAATCAGGAGAGAGCCGGAATAGATGTTATAACATGGGTGATGTTCAAGGAAATATTCTACTAGAACTACTTTCCCACGAGTATGCATGGAAGGATGGATATGCGGTTGTAGATTTAAAACCAGGAGACATGACGGTTCCCCAATATGCCGCCAAGTTTAATGAACTGGCAAGGTTTGCTCCACATCAAGTGGATACCGAGGTAAGGAAAACAAGACGGTTTGAGTAGGGCTTGAAACCCTGGCTCTATAACCGTATCTCTGTGTTCCAACGTACTTCCTTTGGAGTTTTTTTAGAGAAGTGAGGCATTGAGCTAATACCACAAAGATAAGAAAAGCAAGGGGAAGGTGGAGGGAGGAATGAAGGTTAAAGGTGCCAGCGGGAGTGACGAAGGGTATAAAAGGAAGGGAGTTAGCTTGGGGAATACCGAAGAGAAACAAGAAGATCCTAAGAGGGGGATGGAGGCCTGCAAGACCTGCAGGAAGACTCATTTAGGAGTCTATTTCAAGGGTAAGGCCGCGTGTTACAACTGCGGACATGAGGGGAATATTGCACCAAATTGTCCAAGCCCGAAGAAGAATCATAGGTGCTTTGTATGTGGGTCTATGGACCACATGGCAAAGAACTGCCCAAAGAAGGGGACATGCGGGAATAAGGTCGCCAATAGTGGTAAGTTAACTATTGGGGGTCCAGCGCAGCCGGGTAGGCCGATGGCCCGTACCTTTAATATGACCATCCAAGACGCGATGGCCTCAGGGGACGTAGTCGCAGATATTATTCCGATCAACAACTTAAATGCATACATGTTGTTTGACTCGGGTGCTACTTGTTCGTTTATCGCATGTGATTTTGCTAAACGACTAGGATTACTTCCCAAAAAGTTGCTTATACCCTTGAACATTAAGGTAGTAAACGAAGAGATAATTCATGTTGAAGATATTCATAGGAGTTGTTGCGTAGACATACGAGATTGTAAATTATCGGTAGATCTGATACCGATAAAGTTAGGAGAATTCGATGTAATTCTCGAAATGGATTGGTTGATAAATCATGGGGCAATTATAGATTGTCAAAAGAAATGCATTAGTATTAAAACATTAAACCAATCTCATGTAATATTTTACAGGAATAAATCATCGGGACGTTCGTGTTGTCTTACCATGACACAAACTAGGAAATTATTGAGGAAGGGGTGTGTAGGCTATTTGTGTCATGTGGTTGATACCCAGAGAGTGAGAGCGACCATGGAACAAATACCTATAGTGAGTGAGTTCGTGGATGTATTTCCAAGTGAGTTGTCGGGTCTTCCGCCGGATAGGGAGACTGAGTTCATAATAGATATTGTGCCAGGAGCGGCACCAATTTCCAGGGCTCCATATCGTATGGCGCCAGTGGAGATGAAGGAGTTGATGGTACAGCTACAAGAATTGTTGGACAGGAAGTACATTCAACCGAGTGTTTCGCCGTGGGGAGCACCGACACGGTCTGAACTGTTAGTTTAAGGAGGTGGGATGACATAATGACCTAATTACCCTAACCTTGAAAGCTCTATAAATAACAAGCCTTTTTATTCATTTGAGGTTTGTTATTTCATCCAACTTCTCTCAAGATAAACAACTTATTTGTTAGAGCCCAAAAGCACTTTGAAGCTTAAACCTTCCATTGTTAGTTTTCAAAGAAGAAGTACTAGTTCATCAAAGGCAAATGATCTTGTTTTCTTCATCTCTATCATATTAGGAAGATAAGAGAAGTGTAATCTAATGAACTTAGATGCTAAGAACATAAGA
Source organism: Panax japonicus (assembly GCA_020205505.1). Lineage (NCBI taxonomy): Eukaryota > Viridiplantae > Streptophyta > Magnoliopsida > Apiales > Araliaceae > Panax > Panax japonicus. The sequence goes on from CM035113.1 coordinate 25,936,417, forward strand.
GAAGTTAATAAGCAATTGACTTAAGCCAAATAAGTAGAATAAGCAACTTGAACTTAAATAAGTTAATGAACTTATGAAGAATAGCCTTTGTTGTTATAAGCATGAGAATTATAGATAATAAGGGAAATAAGTCTTTGACTTATGAGAATAAGTCAAAACCTACTTTGATAATAAGTTGGTGTAATAAGTCACTTGAAATGTCTATATGTTGATTTAAAATCCACCTAGAATGATTAGTAATGAGGTTTCGCCGGAATTCACATGATTGGACGATAATCGTCGAATTCATGAAATTCTTGGAATGGAAGTCGTATTTTGTGTTTGAAATCGTAAACGTTGGTTTTCAATGGGGACAAGTCATATTTGGCATTATAGAGTTGCGGACTCGAAAATGGCCGGATTCTGACTTAGAACGAAGAGACGAGCGTTGAACGTTCACGAACGTTTATCGTTTTCATTAAAAAATGGACTAATAGGTGAAATTTAAGCAAACGAAGTCGAATAGATAAAATTCTTGAATGAACGCATAGAATATGTGATTTGTGACCCGCAGGCTCTTGAATGAACAAATTCGGACTTATAACGAAGAAGTTACGAGTCCGGGAATCTCACAAAATAAAAAGTTTGTGGAAATTTTATGGTGCATAAAGTTGGCGCCGCGGCGCCAGCCCAAGGTCATTTAGTCCGCGCCGCTGTGCCGAGCTTGGCCGAGCAAAGCCATAACCTTCTGGAGAGTGGCGCTGTAGCGCGACCATTAACACTGAGGTTGCCACAACTTAAACGTATACACATTTAATGAATGCAGTGTTGATCAACATAGAGTACTATAGGCTGATCACCTAGACGTGCTCGTAAGCTATACCGGACTTACGGACTTAGTGCCGGGATGTCCTTTTCAAAGTACTTATGAAATGCTTATGGTTTTGAATCAGAATTGATGTTTTACTGAATATTGTTGTTGTAAAACGTTTTGAATGAAAAGAAGTGCTATTTTGAATTATCAATAGTACTTCGTAACTATTGTTCAGTTATTGAAGATATATGATTCCTATGTTTCAAGCATGCTATTTTATTAGAATTGTTATACTTACTGAGCTAGTTAGGCTCATTCTTGCTTGAACCATATGAATGCAGCTAAGACAGAACGGCCTGAGGGATCCGGCAAGGATAAAGGGAAGGAAAATGCGAACCCGTAGATTGCTTTTGTAATAGTATAGGTTTTGTAATAAATAATATTGATATTATGACAAAGACACTGTATTGGTTGTAAAGAACCTGGGGAATGTAAACATTCTTTTGATATATATATATAAGACATATCCGTTTTTTTGAGGCATTTCAATTGAATGTTTATGTGAACTATAGCACCGTGTAGCACCATCTGTCGGGTTGGAAGATACCCGAATTTGGGGGCGTCACAGTAAATAATGTGAATTAATAGTTCATTCATGTGACTTAATAGTATAATCATGGGAAAAAATTAATTACATTATAGTACCTTCATCTATACCTCTATTTCTAATTTAGTCATGCAAGTATTATCAATCTTGCACCAACTCCCCTAATAGTAAATCATGTGAATCAATAGTACACACATGTGAACACATAGTTATAAGCATGTGAATTAATATCAATTAATTGCTCATTTATATGGTGAATTACCCGATTGGTCAATATAACCTCCAGACATTAATTATTATCAAAATAAATGTCGATTTCCACTAACACTAATAACACAATGGAACTATCAATTTCATCTTTAATCAACACAAACTTATTCATCATTAATATTATAACTAACAATATTTAACAACCAGGTCGTTCCCTGGAAAGAGGGGGCTTTCCGATAAGGATTTCTCCTTATTGGCGCGCAATTAGGTGACCAAACCTCTCCTTGACAGAACTTCTAGACATTGTCAATATTGCAAATAATAATATGAATAACTTTGTCATCTCAATTATTGATTTAATAATATAACATATTATGCAGATGATACCGTGACAATAATTGAATCAATAATATGAGAGATATGATGCAACAATTACTATAACAATAATTGAGTATAACCAAGTGACTTCTCACGTAAGCATCAATAATCAATACCGTGTGCTACTATGCAACCACGTGTATTACTGTACTTTTACTACAGGGTAGTTCAACAGTTTTAACGGTAACACTTTCGCCATTATTTTTATAAAAAGATAATTTTGTCGTTTTCTAACTACGACAATACTTCCGTTGTGGGGTCCACCAATGATTGTGCCATCATACGAATATTCCCTGTTAAAATGAATATTCCCCGACCAATCGAATATTATATAACCACTTGCTTACTTTGCAAAATTTATAAATATTACCCACAACTATAACATTATATCAAATCCACACAATAATATTCAAAAATATATTTCGAGAAAATTATTCTTTATTCATAAAAGTTGGGGTCTTACATAGTGTTTGCATAGTAAACTTATACGAAATCAGAAAATTTTCGTGAGTTGCAACTGTTCGTCCGTGATTCTAAAAATTCAAATAGTATCATTTCCATTCTCATATAAATAAGATGCTTAGTTAGAATTGAAAATTACACCAGAATCAGAGAATTCTTCTTCTATAATATTGAGCATATTTCTTTAGAGTTTTAAGAAGCTTTGAGCGTAAAAAATAATGAAAGTTTTTTTCAAGAATATCCCCGCTATACCAGTTGGAATACTCTTCTTTTTAAGGTAAGAGATATTATTTTGTTCAATATTCGTAAGAAATAATATTTTGTTCCATACTCTGTAGTATATAAGTAATATTATTTCGTTTCAAATTCCGAATTCTATACTCATTTTGTTAAAGTTATAGCTTCTATACTCCATGAAATTATTAGAATATCTTTGATATTTGCGTTTCATCCAATATCTTTACATGAAAATATTATTCTGAGCATTCTTGACAAGTTTTAACTTTTTCATGCTGGAGTACTATTCACGGGGTTACTATTCCTGAAGTTACTATTCACGTGGTACTATTCACTCAGTTACTATTCACCTGGGGTACTATTCATGATAAAAATTGATTTTTTTTCGGTCCAAATCATTTTTGGTACAATATTATTTTTGAATGTTACTCCACAAAGCAGTATCATGTTGACAATTTGGACATTATTGAATTCTGGATAAATTAAATTATAAATATTTAAAAATTTATCCTTTGCTTTCTTTTAATTGAATTTTTATATCATTGTCATCATCCTCATGCTTATATTATAATGAAAGTCATCTGTGGCCGTAGTGCATAGATGGACTTGGTATGATTATGACTAGAGATTATTCAGTTTAATCATGACCGTAATGTTACAAATTATGTGGTAAAAGTCCTTATTGGCTCGTAGTGCATTGATGGACAATTGTTGGCATGATCATGACAACTGATGAAAACACGAATATCCTTGGCCAGTAGTGCATGAATAATTTGTGGTCGTGATACTAATGAATATCCTTGGCCGTAGTGCAGGGGTGATTCGATGATGTGAATTATTTATTAAGCTGAGTCTCAACGATAAATGTGACGTCCCCAAATTCGGGTACTTGAAACCTGAACTCGGTACTTCACGATATCATTTCTATGAGCGGAATAATAATACTAATAATAATAACAATAATATAAATATCAAACTTAATTTATATATATCAAAGTCTAATCCCAGGTACGCGACCTTTAAACATTCGTTACATGATAATTAATAGATATCATTGTCTTAATAAAGTCAAACTATTACATAAGATAACATTAGATTATTCTGTTTTCTTTCCTTTTCCCTTGTTCTGGCCTGAACATTCCGGTTGATCATGCTTAGCTGAAAACATTTAACTTTAAAGCAAGAATGATCATTTGATTGTCCAACAAGTAATAGCAACAATAAATATAAGCTGAAAGAATTAAATATTTTCTTTGACTAACAATTCTACAATGAATCAACAGTTGTGAAGTAAGCTGTGTTAGAGTTTATGCCCTAGAGGCCAATTATTTGATATAATTGCTTAACATTTTGATATTATATTTGATTGAATAAATAAATGATTTTATTATGGTTTTATTTACTGCGTAATATAATTGTTAACATAATAAAATTCCTTAGAATAATGATACAAATTATATAGTTTCAAGTATGTGACTTGAATATGAGATTATAATTACAATTAGTATCATTGTTCTTAAATGTCCCTAGTCGAGTATCATTGTTGATGGGACAACAATGATGCATTGAGACTAGTATGTGGATTGACTGATGACCAAATCTCATTGGTCAGAAATATATGAGATTCTAAGTCAATGCATAGGTACATGTTAGAGAACGATGTACTGGACAGACCCACCATGATAATTCTATATGGAGCATTATGCGAAGTGTCATTAGCAATTCTCATAGTGACAATGATGTAATGGTCCTCCAACCTGAAATCGTTATATTACTATACGAGAATTTATGTACTTTGATATCATCAAATGTCACCTTTAATAGGGTGGACTATAAAGGTAATTATTGGGTTCATCATGAATCGTGTGAGAAATATGAGTGATCTAGATGGAATTTAACCATCCTATATATTATGGGTGATATCCATAGGCCTCTTAATTGAGTAGGACTATGAAATGCATGGCCATGCTCAAATAGTGTTTTGTTTCATATAGTCTACTCATTGATCAAGAAAACTCAGATTAAATTATGAAGAGTATGACACATTCCATAACTCGAGTTTAATCTAGGATATTAAGGTTAAAAGGATTAAATTACATTGAAACATTGGTCATAAAAAAGGTTGCATCGAATCATCAATCTTATTATTACTTGGGTAGCAGTGATGCATTACTAGATGTCGCTCACTGTTTATAATTTTATAATATGATTTTAAAATTATTGCCAACGTAATAATAACCTATAGGGTCACACACATAGAACGTAGTTTAAAAGGGAATTAATTTAAATTTTAAGGATTTAAATATATTAATATGATTAATATTATTTAAATCACGAATTTAAATTAAAAGGATAATTTGTATATATGTATATTAATTAAGTAAGACTTAATTAAGAGATATATATATAAATTCAGATTTTATGAAATTAGGTTTTGATTAATACCTTTTAACTACTATATATATGATATATAGCAGCCACTTAGGAATACAATCAAAAACTTACAAACCCTAGTCACTCTTAGAGAGAGACTAGAGAAAAGTTTGAAAATCTTGTTCCTTTGGTGGCTAGTACCACAACTCCTTTTATTGCAAAATCGTTCGACAATTTGCGTGCGTTCGTATGGATACCATAGAGACGTGGTACCGTGAGGAATTGCGTTGGAGATTCGGAGCGTTTCAGAAAATTCAATAATCTATATAATATCTAAACCACTGAATTAATTATTTTTCGCATGGATCCTATTTTTAGGGTTTCAGAAATTGCTTTAAAATTCTAATTTCCGCTGTGCGTTTCTATTCCGAAACCCAACAAGCTGAACCAATAAAATCAACATATCAATTCTATATCAAAATTTTAAAACTACGTACTGACTATAAATGGAGAGCATTCGACAAACTATGAACTTTGTTTTTAATTTTCGCTAAGGTTTAGTAGAACTTCATCTGCAAACCGTCTTAACTTACGGGCGCGAGGGTGATCATCTCAATGTGCTATGTATTGATCAATACTACATACAAGAACGATATTATCATTCATCTTATCCACCTTAGGTGCACAAAAGTATTCCCATATTCGGGATGTTCATACTTAATTAGTAGGGAATCCGAACCAAAATAATCTGGTTGGAAACAATAAAGTTCTATATTGTTCAACAATATTTTTATGTCTAGCTGAATCAAATAACTTAGACGGCTTTTTAAGTCAACGTATACATACTGGAAACCAATGGGTATGTATCAACATGTGATTAAAAATAATGATTATCCAAGTGAGGACACTTGTCTAACCCTATATAGAAATTAACGAACAGAATAAATATCTGAATTATACAGTAATACTGTGTTGATAAACAATGATCGGATAATTTAATAACTTGTATGAATATAAAGATTGGATACATAATCGATAACAATATAGTTAATAATCTGTCATAATGATAATATAATTCTGAAACTTTCTTACTCATGTCCATTGCATAAAGTAAATGCAAAATTAGGATACTTGCCTGAGCTGCTGCTTACTATAACGCAACTTAGTTTTATCTTTTATATTGAAACCTATCATTAATAAGATCATTCGTTCGATTAGAATAATATATCATATCACATAGTACTGCTAATTGCAGTCAGCACATAACCTAATCACATTGTCACTGTGACAACCCGATATTTTCTGTATAAATAAATCTTAAATTTTTTCGTATAATTTTTTTTTATTTCAAGGATGAGGATTTGTACAAGATTATGTGTATATGTATTTATGTGGTAAATGAAAATATATTTATTACATGAATATTTACAAGTAAATTTATTTTAGAATTATTGATTATTATAAAGTATATTTTTATAATAATTAATTTTAAGATAAAAATGTTTTTATTAATTATTTTCCATAAATATATAATCATATATTATTTAAATAATATATGAAGTGATTTTTTTTAGAATAAATATAATAATTATTTTATTATATGAATTTTTGTACAGATTATTAAGTTAAATATTTTACCCTAATTGTTAAGGTTAAATATGAAAGAATAATCAGATATGGAATCCAAACCCTAATTTTGGATTATTGTCAAGGTATTAGAATAATAATATAATATTAATTATATTTTGATTTTTCAGTGCTATGAATGTGTACGGTATGTCCGTATTGATAATGGTTGGTCAATTACGGTGTATTTTGACCAAACCCTAGTAATAATGTTAAACCCTAATTTGAGATCCAAATTAGAATTGTGAGATTATTTTATAAGTGTGTTAGATAAATTATGTCGTGTATTAAATGTATTAATTAGGTAAACCCTAATTAAAATTCTGAAAAACCCTAATTGTTATAATTAGTAACCCTAATTTGAAATTAGAGTTTGAGATTGTTGGTAAGTATTGATAATGTGATTAATTAGCAAGTATTATGATTATAATTATTAAATTTAGAAACCCTTAGTAATTGGAAACCCTAATTGTAATTTGGTAACCCTAATTACCAAAAGAATAAACCCTAATTGCTAAATTAGCAAAGTCAACAATAATTATATGATCTAAACCCTAATGTCCATTTGTTAGATAATTACAAACTTACTTTAATTAACAAAGTAATTATTTTCAAAATTTTAGAAACTAAAATTTAGTTATTTTATTTTATTTTATTTATTTTTTTGTGCAAACCCTAGTTGAAAAATCCTACAATTTATGCTAAACCTTAGGGTTAAACCCTAAGGGTTTGCATGATTACAATTTTGCCATTAATTGGAAAAATTAAAAGACCAAAATACCCATTTTAGCATTAAAGAGGCTAGCTTATAGGTTTTGACATTAGGGGAGGTGGTTCACCAAACCAACAACTCCACATGCTCTTTATTTGATAGCAACAAGCAACAACTCAGCTCATTCATGCACCATGATGGCCTATATATAGATTGAGAGAGAGAGAAAAATCCTTTTGTTCACTATATTTTGCACAAAAACTTACTAAACTCTTTCAAGTCCTAAACCTCCAAAATTATCTAGCAATTCAGTCACATAAACAAGCCCCACGTCCATCCCTAACGAATCAGAAGCTTAGAAATCAAAATCGATCAAGAAGGTATAAAACCCTACCTTGAATTTCTGTCCAAAATTTGTTGTTAGATGTTGTGTTTAAGTGTTAGAATATATTGTTTATGTTGTCTAGAGATGATCTGGGTTGCTAGATGTTAGATCCATAACATCTAGAGGCTCGGATTTGAAGATTTGTCGAATCTGGGAAATTATTTTTTTTGTTCTCTGACATCGAATGTCAGAGGTTGTAAATTGTTGTGTGTTTATTATTTTTGTTGTTTAAGTGTTTAATTTTGTAGGCTTGTATGAGATCTTTCATCTAGTACAAGAATTAAAGTCAGATCTGTTGTGGATATGAAGTTATGAACGGTCAAACCTAGTTGACCGATCACAAAAAATTACTTTCTAGGCAGCCCAGAAAATTTCCAGAAATGTCTATGTTGTCTGAAAACTTTTTGAAGCTCTTGATCTTGATACTGGTAGTGGTTTATGACATAATGTTAGTTTGATGTTATAGCTGGACATATGGACTACACTTATATGCTGTCATATTACTCAGATCCTTAACTGATTCATAGATAATAATGGTCAAACGACCGTTGACCGTATGACCTGATGAAGATTCTGGGAAAACCCAGATCTTCAAGACCCGTTTACTGACCCCTTGTTTGACTGGCCATAATCTCTTTGATTCGGTGTTGATATGATGTTCTGATTGTATGTCGTTATACTCTGTCATGTGGTCTACAATATTGGATCAATAGATTACACAAAACAAGTCCAGGATGTTATAATTTAAAGCTGAAAACTAGCTCCCGCGTCTGTTCTTCATTTTCTGGAAAACCCAGAAAATGAAGAACATCGTTGTCAGACATTTGGCTAGCTTAGATCTTGCATTGTATTGATGTTATGGCCTAGATAAAAGTTGTATCATGTAGTATTACATCAATACTACATGATGAATGTCTAACATGATCCAGAAGCTTTATAATCTGTTAGATAATTGTGGTCAAAGGAGGTCACTCGGTAACTGTGTATGAAGATCTGGGCTGTATGAAGAACATGAAGAACACCTATAGCGACGGTTCTGTCGCTATATGTGGTCTTTAGCGACAGATATTTATATAATTTCCAAAAATTAATAAAAAAATAGAAAAAAATAGTTTTTAATTATTAAAAATATAAAATAAATTATTAAAAATTATTTTAAATTCTAAAAATTAGTTTTTAATTATTTTAAATATATTTCATAAATATTTAATATTTTTGGGATATTAAAAGAAATTAATTTATTTAATTATAATATTAAATAAATTATTTAAAAATAATTTTAATTCAGGAAAAATCATTTAAAATTATATTATGATATAAAAATATTTTAAGTTATTTTTAATAACTTTTAATATTATTTGATAATTTTCATTAATAAATTAATATTAATGATAATTAAGTTATTTATTAAATAAATTAAATAAATGAAGTAAAAAAATGATTTTATTATATTAAAAATCATTTTAAATAATAATAAGTTATTTAAAAATATTTTAAGTTATAAAATATAACTTTAAATATTTAAAGGTAAATTTCATTAATTAATTATTATTAATAAAATTAAAGTTATTTAATAAATATATTAAATAATTTAGTTTAAAAATGATTTTTATATTATAAAAATTATTTTAAATGAAAATAAAGTGTTTAAAGATATTTAAAGTTATAAACTATAACTTTTAATATTTAAAGGATAATTTATTTAATAATTTAATATTAATGATATATTAATGATATTAAATTTATTTAATAATTATATTAAATAAATAGTTTAAAAATGGTTTTAATTATTTAAAAATCATTTAAAAAGGATATTAATGATTTAAAAATATTTTAAGTTATAATTATTGACTTTTAATATTTGGATAAATAGTTCATTAATATTTAAATATTAATGGTAATTATTTAATAATGATTTTAAATGTTTTAAAAATCATTTAAGGGTATTATAAATACTTTAAAAATATTTTGAGTTATTATACATAACTTTAATATTTTGGCACTGGTTTCATTAATAGTTTAATATTAATTAAATATTAATGATAATAGAATTGTTTAATATTTAAATCATTTAATAATGATTCTGATATTTCAAATTTATGGTAAATGGTAATAATTATTTTATAATTATTATAAGGTCATTTGACTGTTATTTAATTAGTCTAAATGAATATTAGACAACTGTTTAGAGTCTTAGACTCGATAATTACTCGATAAAGATGTCGGTAGACCGACATGTTTCAGAAATTGATCTGGACTTAGATAATGTGATTAGTTAACTGTTTAAATGATTATTAAGGTTGTGTGACAATGTGATTAGGAATGAGTTGATGTTTGCTTATGAGTCAATGATTGTTGAACATGTGTAATAATATGAATAGAAAATGTGCTGACTGCAATAGGCAGTGTCATGTGTATGTTATGATATACTAATCAGTAAAATGATCTGATTAATGATAGGTCGTGATAGAAAAGATAAAACTAAGTTGAGAATAGTAAGCAGCGCATCAGGCAAGTATCCTAACTTTTCATTTTTTTATGCAATGGACATAAGTAAGAAGTTCAGAATAATTATTATTATTAATATATAGATTGTTAAACCTATATTATATAAACCCTTTGATTATCAACATGTTAGTATATGATAATTCGGATATATATATATTCTGTTCGTTAATTTCTAGAAATGATTATACAAGTGTCCCCACTTGGATAATCATTGTATTTAATCACATGTTGATACACCTTTGATATACATATATGTTGAACTATAGATAATTGTTGAACAAGATAAGACCTTTGTTATGAAAACCCGACAGGTATGAACATCCCGATAATGGGAAAATTTTTATGCGCCCAAGGCGGACAGAGTGAACGATAACATCGTTCTTATACATGTAGTATTGATCAATACAGGGTACAACGGGGCTGATCACCCTCCGTGCCCGTAAGTCATGACGGTTTACAGATGAATTTCTGTTTAAACCTTTTCGAAAATGAAAACAATGTTCATAGTATGTCACAGAAACCCCATATATAGTCAATACGTAGTTTCAAAAATTTGAAAGAGGGTTGTTATGATACTATTATTGGTATAGATTACTTCACAACTATTGACTGGTTGTAGAAGGGTATTATAAAGAAAACATTTAAATTCTTTCAGCTTATATATATAATACTTGCTGGGCACTCAAATGCTCATCCTTGCTTAATTTAAATATTTTTTAGCTAAGTGTGAAGAACCAGAAGGCTAATGCCGAAACAAGGGAAAGGGAAAGCTAACCAAATAAAATTTGTGGTACTGTTTGTAATAGTTTTAGATTATGAAGACTATGATATTTAAATATCTAATATCATGTAATGAATGACTAAAGGTTACGTACTTGGGAGAAAGACTCTGATGTATATGTAAATTTAAGTTATGTTTTATATTATTGTTATTATTATTAGTATTATTCCGCTCAAAGAAATGGTATCATGAAGTACCGAGTTTGGGTTTCAAGTATCCGGATTCGGGGGCCTCACAGTCACATATGTGTTGTGACACCCCCAAATTCGGGTTACCTGACCCTCGAGTTTGGTGTTCACGATCCACAATATAATAGCATCTAACTACCCATTCATATAGAAATAGTAATACATAAGTCATTAACAGAGATTGTTAATACATTAGTCCCAGGTTCTCTAACCTTAAAATTACAAACATACCCTTTAGATAAACAAAAAGGGTTCACAAAACAACAACATAATAATAATAATGTTCATTAAACTATTCCAGCAGCAGGCCTTTGCCTTTATTCTTCACAGCACCTCATGCCACTTCGTTCCTAGCTGAAAAGTTTTATTTAGCAATGGTGAGTAACAAATTTACCCCGCAAGTTAAGATATACAATGAATGTATAAGTATCAGAATATTAGACTATCTATTTTGATAGAATGACACCAAAGTTCGGGGAACTTTGAAATAGCTGAACAAATTGTTAATCAATAACAAGTCTTCCCGTATTCTAGGCAACACAATAATCTAATAATGAAAGAGTACAACGCTTTCAAAGTTTCTACGATATTCTATTGAATAAACAAGAATCAATTCTATGCAATAACAAAGTGGAATGTTTTCCGGATTTATGCTGAGCGATCTATTGGATCTAGAACTTCTATCTTCTCGGGTATCTATCAAAGATTTACTTTGATATATACGCAGGAGTATCAGATAACCATAAAGATTAAATCATACCCCTCTACAAGTATAACAAGTGATCAGCTTTATTATACCCTATATTTTGCATAATACTTAACAGTGCGCAATGGCCGAATATACGACCTAAAATGTTCCCTTTATATAAAAGGTTGTTCTTCTCAGTCTCAGAATCAAGATTTTGATTTAACAACGAAATGCAATGATTTCAATATCTAATCACTTCTTTTCTCTTCTCAAACATATCAAGTTTTCTTTTTCGATCTAGCCGAAACAACTGACATTGATCTATCAATAATAATTAAATTCTATTTTCTTCTCTTCTTGAACCTATCAAGTTCTAACAAATGTTTGTCTAGCCAAAATAATTAGCTAAGACATTTCTCAACATAATTTGACAATAAACAAGAATTATCTGTACTGTCAATACTAGCATCTACGAATATGAATATCCAACAAAAGTTATTCTACAAATGTATATTTTTCGAATCAGTAATTTAATTTGAATTATTAATCATGCACTAACTGCGAATAATCAACAATAAATTCCCTGGACATTGTATAATTAGCAATAATTAACCATTATAATAATTGAATGAATATAACTCAAGGTTGAGTTAGGAAATTTGCCTTCTGCGTTGATTACTGCTACACAAAATATTTATCTGCGTTCATATGACCTATAGCCAATAATATCGGTCTCACAATTAGCACAATAATTCATAACACGTAACACTGTATTCTACGGTCAAACTTCTCATAGGCATATTACCACATAGCCACATTAGTGTTTATAACCCTATATAAACACTTAACAAGTCTAACTAGCTCGGTTTGATTGGACTTCAGTCCATTCTCGGTGTTCTGATCACCCTATCTGACAATTAACACATAGATTATAAATTAAACTCAATCTCTAAGCTTCAATATTATTTTAGATAAGTCAAATATCATTTATAATATTTTTCGGAAGCTTTTAATAATTTTCAAACAATTATTATAATTTATAATAATTTTTCAAACACTTAAATCATTTTTAAATGATTTAATTATCAAATAATCTTATTATCATTAATATTTAATAATATAAAAATATTAATAGCATACTTGTCAAAATATTAAAGTTATTATTAATAACTTAAAATATTTTTAAATCGTCAATATTCTACTTAAGTGATTTTTAAATTAATTAAAATCATTTTTAAACCATCACTATTAATATTTAAATATTAATAAAATTATTATAAAAATATTAAAAGTCATTAATTATAACTTAAAATATCTTTAAAATATTTTTCTCATTTTTAAATGATTTTTAAATTAATAAAATCATTTTTAATCCATTTATTTAATATAATTCTTAAATAAATCTAATATCATTAATATTAATTTATTAATGAGAATTCTCCAAAAATATTGAAATTTTTATTTTATAATTCAAAATATTTTCTAACACTTTATTCTTATTTAAAATGATTTTTAAATCAATAAAATTATTTTTAACTTATTTATTTAATTTAATAATTAAATAAATCTAATATCATTAATATTAATTTATTAATAAAAATTCTCTAAAAATATTAAAATTCACCTTTTATAACTCAAAATATTTTTAAATACTTTATTCTTATTTAAAATAATTTTTATATAATTAAAATCATTTTTCTCTAATTTATTTAATACAATAATTAAATAAATTAAATAGCATTAATATTAAAATAATTATAAATATTAAATGAAAAATGTCCCAAATAATTAAAAGTTATTTTTTAGAATTTGAAATGATTTTTAAAACCATTTTTGTAATTTTTATAATTTATTTTCTATTTTAAGTAATTTTCGGAATATTCAGAAAATAAAATAATTCAAAACCGTCGCTAATTGTCTATAGCGACACTAAGCGTCACTGTTGGTGTTCTTGAGCCTCAAGAACACTGACAACATCGTGTTCATGGGGTCACGTTTGACCAACTATGATTGTCAGATCAGGCATGATCTGGGCTACCTTAGGCTTCAATCGTGTAGTATGCATGTAGTACTACCATAATCAATTACTAACTTGGTTATACAATAACTCAGATTCCAGATCAGAGCATTTGAAATCGTTGTCAGGTCTGTTCTGGGTTTTCTGGGTAACCCAGAAACCCAGACAGTTTCGAGTAGTCATATTCGAGCTCGATTATCTCTAAGGCCTAGTTATGATTTATGTGATCTAATGGTTCAAACCTATAGTGGTTATGACAAGGTACATTTACATTATAAATTTGCAGTTCAACAATAGCCAGACTTCACGATTTATCCCGGTCAACGTCTGTCAGAGAACTTGCTCATACTGATTCTGGGTTTTTCTAGAAATACCAAACATGATCAACATGCCTAGTTTGACCACCTGCCTTGTTCAATCTGTTGAAGGTTTAAATAATCTAAAGACACCAATATCAAGTAAACATAACAAGATACAAATCTATTACAACACAATCAACAAAACACACATAACCTGACAGATCTGGACCATTCAAATAGTTGTCAGACACTGATTTAGCCTTTCTGGGTTACCTAGATTTGGCCCAGTCATGCCCGGTCAATGGGGTTTGACCGTTAATAACTGAGAATCTAGACGTCAAATGACCCTTATTCCACTTTAAGATTAAAGACCCCATACCAGGCTACAACGTACAACTTTAAAATAACAAATATCATAAACGAGCAAGGATCTGTGGCCACTGACATTTCTTGTCAGACCACTAAGAATGCTCAAGAAAAGATTTTGAAAAACATAGTTTTTACCCACTTTGATGTTATGGATATATGTTTGATCATCATAGATCAACATAAAATATCCTCTAGCAAAGATCTAAACACATAAACACAAAATATTTCTTAACAACAAAGATCAAAAATCAATTTTGGTTTATACCTTCTAGCTTTCCAATCCTTGATGTCGACGTCGGGATTTTTGGGTGTCCTTTTCCGTTACTTGTTCTTTGGTGTTCTCATTTTAAGTGAGATTTGTTTGAAAAAATAAGTGAAAAAGGTCCAACATGTATAATGTCGACGATGGGACTGTTAAGAGTCGCCAGTTGGTTTTTTAAATGGTTGTACCAACACAACCGAGAAAAGGTTTGCACATTGACCCAGTGATGTGACACTGATATACGGGTCGGCGAAACCGAGATTCGTTTAGGGTACGGGGACTTGGTTATGCCGGGGGAAGGTGTTAGGCACCCCCCGACATCCGTGTTACCACGGTTACCGCCTCTTTTCAAGAAACTATTATTTGAGTGTGTGTGTGTGGGTCAATGTGATGTTATATGAAAGCTGTGCGAGGCCTCGTTCGAACCTATATACACAGGATTTGAATTTATGTAAAAATTCAGTTTTTAGCAAGATATGGCAGTGATGTTTTATAAAAGAGGTTTTTCAAACCCTGATGCTCAATAGGAATTGAGACCTTTTACACTCCCATTTTTATTAAGTGATCGGCTGGATTGATTTTATTTGACGGATGCGAGGCATCCGTATGAAAAATAATATACAAAAATAATGCCGACTTCCTCGTGGGTATGGAAACCATCTGAGGAAATTCAGACATCACAGAATAATTTACAAGCTGCTTACAGTTGAAAATGTCCATCACGGGAACCGAATCTAGATCCAATGGGATGAATCTGTGATCACATGATTCCTAGGCGCACAGAATGTTTCAATTTGTATGAAAGCAGTAAGCATGTATATATATAAAAGCAGTAAATATATATATATACAGACATGATCACCAACCACGAAGCACCTCCATGGGGGATCCGAAATGTAAATAAAGCTATTAAAAGCTATGAGATTTGAAGATTGAAACAACTTGGAGACCATTGAAGATTCAAAGGTGGCGCAAGGAGGGAGCGTCAAATCTACACACAATAGATTATTTCTTCTCATCTTCTTCTATCTTTATCTTTTAATGTGTATTAAATTGTGGATTCTTAGTTTTAATTCAATAATCATGAACTAATTCTTTATTTGAGATTACAATGGATCTTATTGTGTAGTTTATTTTAATATGCTTCGTTATCAATTAGTATTTTCTATTGTGAGGATTGTCTATTGTGATTTGGAATTAATTGTTTAATTGATTGGCCATCAATTACCGTGATAATCTATATGAACTCGAGAGATGAAGTATTGATTTAGATCTAATCATGATAGCATGTGTTCAGGATTTTGTTAGTAGCTTAAACTTGATGAGTGTTAAGGTAGAGATATGCTTGATGCCATATGTAATCTTATAGAGAACTTGCTCTTAAACCTTCTTCAATTGTAATTCACATAGAGATATAGTGGGTTAGTTGATTAAGGTGTTTAACAGATTTCTATCTTAATTGTGGATTGACGTTAATACGGTATTAGTGCATCGAGAGGTGGTTAATATTACTTTCGTGTTCTTGATTAACAATTCGGGATAGAGAATAATTGATGAGAAGTGTGTTAACTTATATGAGCAATAAGTGAATTTGTGATCTTAAATCTCCATAGTCTTAATTTAATTAGTGGAAGTTAATAGTAGTTAAATTTATTTAATTTGCATTTCATTCATTTAAATAAGATTGAGTTGGTTACGGGTTAGTACTTGGTGATTTTTATTAACTAATTCTCTGTGGGAACGATACTCAACTTATCACTTTATTACTTGTTGACCACGTATACTTGCGTGTTGTGCGTAACTAGATTTTACCCAACAAGTTTTTGGCGCCGTTGCCGGAGAATTAGTTTAATACAGTTTTACCAATATTAGCTTCAATCAAATTATTCTTAATTTAAATATTTTTATTTTTATTTTTAATTCTCTTCCTATATTTCTCTCTTTTCAGGTACCATGGATAACTTTGCGTATCAATGGCCATCCACGAACATGACTCAACCAAAGGAAGTGGAGATTGACAGACTCGCGACACTCTCCGCAATGTCAGCGCAAATTGAAGAACTTTCGAGAAAGTTGGACGTTATCGTAGCCCAACAGAGTAGAAGGATGGCAATTACCTATGGCTATTGTGCTGGCAATCACCCGAGTAATCAATGCACCATCAATCTTGGGCCGGTACAGTATGGTGGTAACTACCTCAATCAGTATGTATATGATAATTATCATCAAGTTTGGGGGTATCACCCGGATTCTTCATGGAGTTACAACTATCAAGACCAATACTCTACTCCAAATCCAACATACACACCGGAATTCTCATATCAACCTTCATTAAAAGAAGAAAAGTCAAAGTTGGAGGAATTGTTGTCCAAGTTCATAGCATCAAATGAGGAGATGAGGATTGATCAAGAGATATCAATGCAAAATCTGCAGAACCATGTGGATCAAATACTCAAAGCCTTGAACAACTGTCCTCGAAACAATCGGTGTTATGATGAGGATTCCGAGATTGATGAAGTGCCCGAGCCAAATCTACAACTGGATGAGACACGAGATGTTGAAAAAGAGGAGACAAGTGGGGATAATGAAAATAAGGTCGGTGAAGAACTAACTATGAGTACCAACGAGGATGAGCCGATGTTATTAGTGCCCCAAGTTCCTTCTCCGCCAAAGATCAAGGGTCCAGTTAGATTTCCAAAACCGTGCCCGCTTGGTAGTCATGTCGTCGGCAAGGCTCTTTATGACATGAGAGCTACTACAAATGTGAAGCCATGGAGGGATGAGAAGGAAAAGATAGAAGAAGAGCCCGTTGTTCTTACCAAGCCTCAAAGCCCCAATCGAATCATAGGCTCAACGGACGGAAAAGCACCTAGGTATTCAACATTCTTAATTGGGCATATATTTAAACAAAGTATGCTAGGTGACTTTAACTCGATGGCTATCACAAATGGGAACCTACCAAAAGCTATATTATTTTCGATGGATGGAGGGTTCCTCAACTTTCGAAGAGGAATTGGATAGCATTGACCAGAAAAAGTCAGGCTGAAAGACTATAAATTAAGCGCTGACTGGGAGGCAAACCAGGAATTTTTTATATTTATATGCTTTACTAGTTTATTTAGTAGATTGGAATTAAGTTGCTTATTAAGTTCTCTTATAATCTAATCCATGTTGTCTCTCTTCATTGCAGGTATTGGAGGTCCAATGGATAGCAAAATGATCGTATCCGCCATCGCCACTATCAACTCACGCTTAGCTGATTACAGGGAAGTTCTCTTCTATTCTTACAATGAGGACATTGTAATTGCTAAGTTTGGGGGAGTTTTGTTTAATTCATTATCGCATGTTTAGTTTATGTTATGTTATTTTGCATATGTTGTTAATTTAGTTTAGGTTCATTATAAAAAAATAAAAAAAAATCAAAAATTTCAAAAATAATAGTTAGTTACTATGTTTATCTTGCATGAGTCCAGCTGTTTGATATTTACAGTTTGTTTTGGCCAATGATGAGATTGGGATCGAGTAGACAAGTAGCGTATTGACTATTAGAGCTTTGATGTGATTTCTTGTTATGAATTGAATTTTTTTTCTGTTTGAAACTGGTATAATAAGGATAGCACAATAAAAACAACTTGTTGATTGATTGAGTTTAAATTGATAAATAATGGGACTCTAAAGGATAATACTAGTTTGAATGAAAGAATGAGAAGAATAAGTAGTGATGACTAAAGTTCGATAAAAACTTAAGTTCGGGAATTTTTTTTGGGATATATAAGCTTCAAAAAAAAAGAAAAGAAAAAAAAAGAAAAAAAAATATACCGTGGCTAGTTTTGTTTCGGGGCCTTTGTTACTTGAGCAAGTACGCCCGAAGGGGTATCTTAAAACCTAGCGCCCTAAGGTCTTATATGGTCTGGGAGTCGTTGGTCGAAAGCTCGCTAAGGGGTAGCACTATTAGCCTAATGGAATGAGACATTGCACAGTCATGGTTAAAAAGTAAAAAAAAAAGAAAAAAAAATAATAAAACAGGAAAAGAGCAAAAAGCCCCCATAATGAAAAGTAAAGCATAAGTATCCCAGATTTGACTCTTAAACTTGGTGGATGTTTGACTTTAGTTGGATCTAGCTTGTTCGTGAATTTTTTGAGTTTACACTGTATGATGCCTTTGAAGAGACTTGTTATGTGTTAAATTTGATTTTATATCAGTTAACATTGTTGTGGAGCACACACGCACTATACCAGTAATAACAGTTTAAGATTTGATGAGTAACAAGGAAATTGTTGATTGGTTTTGATATGATGTATTATCATGTTTGCTTGATTGCTCTAAAGCCGAGTGAATAGATTTGTGTTTATCAATACTGCTGGATTCGTAGGCATGTAGATTAGTTGCATTTCATTGCATTGCATTGCATTATGTTGTGTTGCTTGGGGACAAGCAACGGTTTAAGTTTGGGGGTATTTGATAAGTAGATTTTATACCTAATTATTCAGTATCTATTACTTGAATTAGTTGCTTAAACTCATGTTTCTTAGTTACTTTTCATGCATTTCATGTTCATTTTGTAGGTTACACGTTTGGGAGCGGTGTGAGCGATTATTGGTAAGGAAAATGCAAACAAAAGCAAGCCGGACATCATTTATGCTTTCATGTTAAATTCATGTTCTTGGCTTGGAGCTTGGACTATATTGTAGAGCGTTTTCTTAGCTTTCCGGAACATCTTGAATCATTCAAATCGGAGTTCGGATGAAAGAGTTATGACATTTCTACCATTGGACGTTGAACTTCACCGTTTTGGGTGGTCATTTGCATAGCAGTCACTTCCAGTCCAATTTCGACCATCATGCGTTTGTTATTTCTGAAAGCTCAAAGAATGAAAGTTGTAGATCTAGTCGATAGCTTCAATTTGATAGGTCGCGGTCCCCGTAACTTCTCTCGGTGTAAAAGTTATGTTAGTTTTAGCAGAGGAGGTTCCAGCTGAAAAAGTAATTCGCAGATTAGTACCCAGCCGGGGCTGGGATCCTGGGCGTTTTAGCAGTCCACTACCCAGCCGGGGCTGGGTTTTTGCAAGGAAAAAGTCCAGCTGGGGCTGGCCTATGCGAAAATGAAGAGATTTTGTCCGAATTTGAGTCCGAAAAGGATTGTTTTCGAGTTGTTTGATTCAAGGACTTCCAAGAGGACTTAAAGACATGTACAAAGGCTTATAAAAGGAGGGTAATAACACAGATTAGAGGAGGATATTAGGAGATTAGAGAACATTCTATTAAATTAGATTAGAGTAAATTAGATCAAAACATTAGTTCTAATGAGATTTGGAGATTGAAACAACTTGGAGACCATTGAAGATTCAAAGGAGGAGTAAGGAGGGAGCGTCAAATCTACACACAATAGATTATTTCTTCTCATCTTCTTCTATCTTTATCTTTTAATGTGTATTAAATTGTGGATTCTTAGTTTTAATTCAATAATCATGAACTAATTCTTTGTTTGAGATTACAATGGATCTTATTGTGTAGTTTATTTTAATATGCTTCATTATCAATTAGTATTTTCTATTGTGAGGATTGTCTATTGTGATTTGGAATTAATTGTTTAATTGATTGGCCATCAATTACCGTGATAATCTATATGAACTCGAGAGATGAAGTATTGATTTAGATCTAATCATGATAGCATGTGTTCAGGATTTTGTTAGTAGCTTAAACTTGATGAGTGTTAAGGTAGAGATATGCTTGATGCCATATGTAATCTTATAGAGAACTTGCTCTTAAACCTTCTTCAATTGTAATTCACATAGAGATATAGTGGGTTAGTTGATTAAGGTGTTTAACAGATTTCTATCTTAATTGTGGATTGACGTTAATACGGTATTAGTGCATCGAGAGGTGGTTAATATTACTTTCGTGTTCTTGATTAACAATTCGGGATAGAGAATAATTGATGAGAAGTGTGTTAACTTAAATGAGCAATAAGTGAATTTGTGATCTTAAATCTCCATAGTCTTAATTTAATTAGTGGAAGTTAATAGTAGTTTAATTTATTTAATTTGCATTTCATTCATTTAAATAAGATTGAGTTGGATACGGGTTAGTACTTGGTGATTTTTATTAACTAATTCTCTGTGGGAACGATACTCAACTTATCACTTTATTACTTGTTGACCACGTATACTTGCGTGTTGTGCGTAACTAGATTTTACCCAACACACACCTCCCCCAAAGTCATATAAATAATATATGCTTTAAAAATCAAAGTCATCATGCATAAGGCCAACCTCAATGCTAGGAGTATCTTGCCTTTCTACCTTTTGTTCATTGGACCTCAAATAGGACAAAAAATAGCAGAAAAAGGTGCCAATTTGACTGCCTCAGAAGTCAAATTTTTTCACATCATTATGTTCAGCATGGTTTAATATTAACATTTAATATGTTGAATATTTTTTATTAAGTCATTTGTACATACATAATCACTACTATGTGTTTAGATGCATTTGGTGCAATATCTCACAATCTAACGGACAGAAAATGGAAAAAAAATACATGCATACGTTACCAGGATAGTGTAGAACACTTGTACAGTGATAGAATTTGCAGAAAACAGCCCGAACTCAGCAAATCTGGAAGTGGCTCACTGTTTTTCTAAAGTGAAACAAGTTTAAAGTGACTTGTGAAGTAAAGCCTGCTAGGATTTATCATCCACACCTGGACACAGGCCCACCTGCGGCTGCAGCAGGTGCACCTGCGGCTGCAGCAGGTGCACCTGCGGCTCCTCTATGTGGGTCCCACCCCTCCGGCTCGGTCCAGTTTGAGTTGAAACGAAGTTCTTACGGGCCAGAAAGGTTAAATCGGGAATAAAAATGCCATGCGATTGAGCAAAACAGCATACAATCCTGGTCTTCTCAGATAAGACTTTGAATCTTCACATCACTCATTGGTAGTCATCTGAACACAAGGTATACTCTGCCAATGACCTCAGTTGTCGCAAATCACATTCGGCAATACCTTATATAGGTCCGATGCTGCCGACTCCGGGTCGTTACCCTATATAAATCCCCGACATGGGTTACAACGTGAATCCCTGACGGGGGTTACAACGTGAGTCCCCGATGGGGGTTACAACGTATATCCTTGGTGGGGGCTACAACACGTTCATCCGTTGACACACATATCAACGAAGGTCAAGCAACCTTGACATCATTTCAACCGATAGCATTTAAAACTGTCAGAGCTATAGAGCTGTTCGAGGTTCTCATACCCAGATACTCATATTCCCCAGCAGATCCCCGGCAGAGGTCATAATGCACTGCTTTGTTGATCTACACGTCAGCAAATGTCAAGCAACCTTGACAATCTCCTCACATAGTTTCAGCCGTTGATTCACACATCAGCAAAGGCCAAACAACCTTGACAACATATCCCACATGATGTTTCAGCCGTTGGTTCACAAGTCAACGAAGGTCAGGCATCCCTGACAGCATTTGCTGTTGGCAGTAAATCCAACAGAATCGTGACATATTCTGGCGATACTAACCAGGAGAGGTCAACATTATCAAAGAGTATAGATGATGGAATATGTTATACACATCCTCAAACAGATCAAGCTTTATCCCCACAGATCTCTTACACATAATAGATACCCCTTCAGCATCAAGTCGTTATCAAGAACACAAGAATTTGGTGATAAGTCCAACACCAATATCCTAATAGATTCGGCTTGCACATCAGATCTGGTCAGTATTGCCAATCCCCAGTTGAAGCAATAGGGAACTAGCTATCATCCCCAGCATGTTGGGCCACAACCCCGTAAACATGCATCATACATTTGCATCATGTTGCTACCCTTAGCACCATGTTTATCTTATTGCGTTTCAAGTGTCTAGGATTCTTTATCCTACCCATGCATCGCCATGCATGAGTATGATAAAGAGGGGAATCTGTAGACACTCGAAATTTCCTTTACTATTGTTACTAACATTACAGGAGGACATATTCTTCTTTTAAGAGAGAACCCTGAAAGACAATCAAAATCCACACCGGATACTACCGGAAGTTCAGCATTAACCCTGGATCGCAATCTGGGAGTAACAGTTTCAACCTCGGATTTAACCCCGAGACTTGCAGATACAATACCGGAACACACACCGAAGAAGATCGATTAATCTCAGGGATAACCCCGAGGTATCCAGTCTCAGTCCCAACCATGGGAATAGCCACCAACCTTGGTGATAACCCCAAGGAATGCAGTTTCGGAGATAACCCAGGAAATGCTTGTTTCAAATGCCATCAGCTTCAATCTCGACACTCATAACGAAATACACTGTGCCAACATGGCTATCGCATCGGGAAGACATGCACACCTCAAAGATGACAATGAGGACCTTCAACAAATGCAACAGTCCAATCTCAGCGAAGTCTGAGCAACGTCTGCTTATCGGCCCAATCTAGTAGTAACACCGGTGAGGGGCAACATCGCCATCTCGTCCAACACGACGCCACGTCTCGTCTCTACGCAACAATGTCCCACAAGGCTAACCAATCCCGAGTGACTATTGTGTGGGGTAACAGATGAAAGTTGAAGCTTGAAGACCGTAGGGCATCGTCCCATCTTCAAAGACATCGTACAAACTCTAATCCCATGCCATCGTACAACTCTCGACAAAGGCGGTCCGAAATAGGTCCTGAATACCTCCAAACGGATGCCCGGATTGCATTTCTCAAAATTCGAGTGGACATTGCAGTGCCTGAGTGCACGTACTTCGAGACGACCCAACCCGACAGAACCAGGCCGACCCGACCCGCCTCTGGTACACCTGCGGCACCTTTTGCCTATAAATAAGAGGCTTGGGGTGCTGATTTTTAAGAAAAAAAAGACGGGGAAACCCTGCACAATTTGCTCTGCACTCGCAATACAGTGTATTTTCCCACTTTCAAACACCTGTGAGCTCATATATAGCCTCTTTTGTACCCACAAAAGCCCAGTGTTTACCCACTCTAAAGATATAGAAGCCCTATTTATCAGTCAGCAGTAAGCCTTTTCACACACTTTAGAGTCTATCTCTTCATCTTTACACACACCCTTCTACACGTTGAGAGTCGTGTTGCTTGCTTTTGCCCGGACTTCGGTCCGTGGTTTCCTTCCAGTCTGTATATATATATATATATATATATATAGACTAACATTATCAAGTTATGCCTCGATTGAGCCTAGACTTTGGTCTGGAGCGTTTACTGCTTTAATATATATATATATATATATATATATATATATATATATATATATATATATATATATATATACTTATATATATTAATTGTTTGGCGGACTTTGTTCAATGAGCCTAGACTTAAGTCTGGTGTGTTTATTCGCTTATATATATATATATATATATATATACTTCTATATATCAACTGTGTGTCAGACTTTGTTCGATGAGCCTAGACTTCGGTCTGGTGCGTTTATTCACTTATATATATATATATATATATATATATATATATATATATATATATATATATATATATCAACGGTGTGTCGGATATATATATATATATATATATATATATATATATATATATATATATATATATATATATATATATATATATATATATATTGTCCTGCCTGGAGTTCCCTTCGTGGCAGTTGATAGTTTTTACAGCTTTCTTTACATTTCGTCCTGCATGGAGTTTACTTTGTGGAAGTTGACCGCATTTACAGCTTTATTTACATTCTGTCCCGCCTGGAGTTTCCTTTGTGGCGGTTGATAGTATCTACAGATTTATTTATATTCCGGATCCCCCATGGAGGTGCTTTGTGGTTGGTGATCCTGTCTGTATATATATATTTACCGCTTTTAAATATATACCTGCTTATTGCTGTTATACAAATTGCAATATTCTGTGCGCTTAGGAATCATGTGATCACAGATAAATTTCATTGGATCTAGATTCGGTTCCCGTGATGGACATTTTCAGCTGTAAGCAGCTTGTAAATTATTCTGCGATGTCTGTATTTCCTCAGATGGTTTCCATACCCACGAGAAAGTCGGCATTATTTTTTTATATATATTATTTTCGTACGGATGCTTCGCATTCGTCAAATAAAATCAATCAAGCCGATCACTTAATAAAAATGGGAGTGTAAAAGGTCTCAATTCCTATTAAACATCAGGATTTAAAAAACCTCTTTTATAAAACATCATTGCCTTATCTTGCTAAAAACTGAATTTTTATATAAATTCAAACTGTGTATATAGGTTCGAAAGTGGCCTCGCGCAACTTTCATATAACATCACATTGACACACACACACACACACACTCACACACACTCAGATAATAGTTTCTTGAAAAGAGGCGGTCACCTTGGTAACACGGATGCCGGGGGGTGCCTAACACCTTCCCCCCGCATAACCAAGTCCCCGGACCCTAAATGAATCTCGGTTTCGCCGACCCGTATATCAGTGTCATATCTCTGGGTCAATGTGCAAACCTTTTCTCGGTTGTGTTGGTACAACCATTTAAAAAACCAACTGGCGACTCTTAACAGTCCCATCGTCGACATTATACATGTTGGACCTTTTTCACTTGTTTTTTCAAACAAATCTCACCTAAAATGAGAACACCAAAGAACAAGTAACGGAAAGGGACATCCAAAAATCCGACGTCGACATATAATATATCATATATCATATCATGTATATAATATAAAATAACATGTGAATCAGACATGCTATATAATATACATATAGTAACGTAATATATAATATAACTATTATAACGTAATCATATCTGCATGTACATGATCATCAGATTTTTGAAAATCCATGATTCGCGAATCCCCTTGTTTAAAAAAATAGTAGTGTTCGCGAATTTTTTTTCTTCATAAAATTATAATTTTATACAACAAAATTATGCCAAATTAAATTATTCTAAACACATATCAACATACATATAAAATCAAAACAATTAATAATTTGCATAAAGGTTTGGCTCTGATACCATTGTTCGGTTTGTAATATTCATGGACGCAATCAAATTGCACAAAGTAAGCGGAAACGTGATAAAATAGAGTTTTAATTTTTACAAACCATATATCCGGATCATCCTTTATGCACAATTATTAATTAAACGAAAAGATAAAGAACAATAATCATAACCTTGAAGATTCGAGCTTTCTCAGGCACAAGTTCACCTCCAAATCTTTTTCGCGTTCAACTTGAATCAACCGTATTTGGTTCCTTCCTTTGATCAACGTTAGCCATCCAAGTGTTTGGTCTCTAGAGGTGATCCACCAAGGAAGAAGAAAGATTCAAGAAGATAGGTGTTTGGCAAAACCCTATTTTTTCTATCTCTCATAGAAAAAGATGTACTCTCCTAACTATTGGATTTATGTCTGTTGTGAAAAAGTTAAAAACCACTCTACACTCATCATAAGACTCCTCTTATTTATAGATGTAGGAAACCCTCCTTAACAATTAAGGAATTATGTTTTATTTTAATTAATTAAACTTCTTTAATTAATTAGGCTCCTAATCTTGTTATAAATAATTAATTAAACTCTTTTAATTAATTAGCCTCATAATAATATTAGGATATATGAGAGTACTTTTATTAATTAATTCTCAAACTTCTGTATGAATTAAATAATAATAATTGTAATAATAAGACTCCTCTTATTAATTTATATTTAATATTTCCAAAATATTAAATAATACATATTAAGCTATTTAATTCATTCTATCACCATAGATTAAATTAAATATACTTAACTTATTATTACGATTATATCATTTGATTCTTAAATAACTATTCTTCCTTTTATGATGTGACCCTTTGGTTCTCCATATTAAACCGGTTGTGAATAAATCAATTAGAACAATTCTAATATTATTTAAATAAATAAATTAAACTATTAATTTATTTAAATAAATAATATTTATTCTAAAATAAGGATAAGCCTCCCTAGAGATTAACGACTTTCAGATAATATAAATTTTAACATTAATCATAAAAGAACCTTTGAGTAAATAGTTACTGTACAATTCAATCCTTCCACCATACAATGTCCCAATTAAATATAAGACATGGAATTACTGTCAAGTCTTATTTTATTTAATTATATTTATTTCGACTCTTAAATGCACAACTCCAAATAATGCAAATTAGAAACTCCTTTCTAATTTCATTCCGCCTTGGCCAATGACTACTGGGTTGTCATTTATCGAATCACATATGACATTTCTATTTTTTTTACTAGAAATGGTAGATTCTTTATTGATCATACATTATCTCCATGTACAACTTATTATACCCAAGCATACCCTTTGATATACCCTAAGGGTCTTAAGGAATAAGTCAAAGTATAACTCATCATACACAAGATACTATGATGATCTCAAGTCCAAGGATCACTTGTACTACTATCATTACAGGAATTCCTATTGACGGACAAGTAAAACTCCATTAGGTATTCCTTAGTGAGCCACGTTTAGTGAACTTATTCTCTAATAAGCACCTACATACTTGCTTTAGTGTCTCCACACAAATGATCATGAGATCAATCATCCCCATCCAATGAGCAAGCAACGTATGTACTAATCTATCTAGATTCACCAATCCCCAATTTAGTAATCCAACAATTGGGAACTATTTTAGTTTTAAGCTTTCTAAGAATTTAGATCTCATTAGAATGGTCATCAACATTATTCTAAAAGCATTGCTTAAAACTATGGATTTATCACATTTTATAAAGCAGCATCATGTATATAATTAGAAGCCTTTAATAAACTAATACTTTTTATTAATTAATGAATAAGATCAAACATGATTGGCTTGTGTGCATACTACTTTCGGGCCCTATCTTAGAAATTTTTTCCTGTTGATTTTTTTTGTGAATTTTTCGGCCTCATAACTTATTCGTTACAAGTCCGAATTGGCTCGTTCAAAAGTCGTTAGCTCACAAATCACATGCACTATGATTTCATTAGAAAATATTTCATTTGTGAATCATTTAACTCGGAATTCACCGATTAGTTAATTATTGCACGTTCGTTAAACGTTCAAAGACGTTCTAAGCTCGTTATATCGTTCAAAGTCGGAATTTGGTCATTTTCAAGTCCACAACTCTAAAATGAAAATTGAGACTAATCTCCATCAAAAACCAATATTTTCGAGTTAAATGCTAACTTTTGACTTTTATTCCGAGAATTTAACGATTTCGACGATTATCGTCTAATCTCGTAAATTTTACCATAACTTTGTTTTACTTGAGATTTTTACATCGTTCAATATGGATTCATTCCATCATTCTAACATCATAACCAAACATATTTCATTAAATCATTTACATGACAAATTCTTACATGTTTTTCATTAGTCCATAACTTAAATAAGTATGAATTACTTGTACATGACTTATTAAGGTTTAAGTCCATTGATTAGCCATCTTTATCATTTCTTATCATACATGCTCCACTAATCAACACTTCTCTATCACACTACAATTGAAGAAATGGAAGATTAATAATCTAGAGGTTCTTACCCTTGATAATCAAGCTTGGTTCCTCTTCTTTCTTCTTGATATGACAAGTTTAGCTCTTACTTTTCTCTCTCAAATATAATCTAAGATTTTGGTGTTTTTGAACAAGCAACAAATGAAAATCCAAAGCTTTTATTTATATATTTCCTAGGTTGAGGGTATTATAGTAAAAAGGCTATCCCACCTCCTTAAACCACCTCCTTACTGTTTATTCCTTGCATCCCACAACTCTTATCTCTTGCTTGCTCACCACACATGGTCAACCATGCCTCATCTATGGGGCCCACACGGGTTACCCCATGCACTTTTCATACCCGTTTACCCATTGATTTGATCCACGGATCCAGTTTTTAGTTTGGGCTTTAGGTTTAATTATCTTGGGCCTAAAGTTGGGCTTGCATTTCATTTCATTGGGCGTTAACAATATAATTCAAATACTATAATTCCTTCATGTAGTCAGAATACTACGATATTTCGACACACATAGGTTATAGAACAACATTCATCTTACTAACACATAATAATAACATATAATATTATTTTATTCATTATTTAATGAAATAAAATTATTTTACAATTAATCCGAATTTCTCGATCTTATCATCCTTCCCCCTTATAAGGATTCTATTTCAGAATCTCGTCTTACATTAAACAAATAGCTGAGGGTAATTCTTCTTTATCTTTTCCTCAATTTCCCAGGTTGCTTCTTCGGCATCGTGGTTCTTCCATAACACCTTTACCGAAGGTATAACTTTGTTCCTCAAAACTTGCTCTTTTCTATCAATGATTTGAATAGACATGTCTTAATACGTCAAGTCCTTCTCGATATGAATAGGTTCATATTCTATCACGTGCTTATAATCTGGCTTATAAGGACGTAACACAGATACATGGAACACATAATGTATTCTTTTTAGGTCTGAAGGTAATGCTACCATATAGGCTACCTCTCCAAACCTTTTTAATATCTCGAAAGGTCCTATAAACCTTGGATTTAACTTTACCTTCTTTCCAAAGAGTATCTTTTCTTTCCAGGGAGATACCTTTAGAAACACGTATGAGCCTACTTCAAACTCACTGTTCACTTTATACGAATCTGGATATTTCTTCTGTTTGTCTTACGTTGCTACTAGATGGATTCATATCAGCTTGACTATATTCGATGTTTGCTTCACCAATTCAGGTCCTAGCATTCGGAGTTCTCCCACTTCATCCCAAAACAATAGTTTTCTACACTTCTTTCCGTATAGAGCTTCGTAAGGTGGCATTCCTATGCTTGCATGATAATAATTGTTATACGCAAACTCTACAAGCGGTAGAAGATCATCCCAACTACCCTTGAAATCCATAACGCAAGATCTCAACATATCTTCTAGCGTCTGAATTGTTCTCTCCCTCTGTCCATCAATTTGTGGATGATAAGCCGTACTCAACTTCAGCTGCATTCCCATATGTTCTTGCAGACTCCTCCAAAAGTTCGATGTGAATCGTAAATCACGATCTGACATAATTGAAACTGGTACTCCATGTCTGGAAATGGCTTCATTAACATAATGTTTAGCTAACTGGTCTAAGTTATACTTAACCCTTATTGGAAAAAAGTGAGCCGACTTCATCAACCGGTCCACTATTACCCAAATCGCATCGTACCCCTTTTGAGTAATTGGAAATCCCACCACAAAGTCCATCGTGATATTCTCCCACTTCCACTCCGGAATCTCCAAGGACTATAACAAGCCACTTGGTCGCTGATGTTTGGCCTTAACCTTTTGACAAGTCAAACACTTACTCACGTATTCTGCTATCTCTCTCTCTTCAAATTTGGCAACCAAAAACTCTGTTGAAGGTCTTGATACATCTTAGTACTACCAGGATGAATCGAGTACCTCGAACTATGAGCCTGTTATAACAATTTCTCCTTTAATTCATTCTCGTTCAGAATCCAAATTCTTCCTTCAAATCTTAATAATCCCTCATTATCAAGACTACACTTTAAATCTTTTTCATCGATAAACTGCTTCTTCATCTGGTCATACTCCTCATTTCTGAGTTGTACTTCCTAACTCTCTCTATAATGGTAGATTGAATCTCATTTGTAAACAATCTTTGCTCTGATTCACTCGATAACTTCACCTCCAACTCCATCTTAGCCATCTCTGTTATTAACTCTGTTTGAGCCGTTAACATAGACAACTTTTTCTGACCCTTCCTACTTAAGGCGCCAGCCACTACATTGGCTTTTCCAAGGTGATACAGGATTTCACAGTCGTAATCCTTTATTAACTCCAGCCATCTCCTTTGTCTTATATTCAAGTCCTGTTGTGTGAAGATATATTTTAGACTCTTATAGTCCGTGTATATCTCATATTTCTCTTCGTATAAGTAATTCCTCCATATCTTCAAGGTAAAAACTACCGCGGCCAGTTCCAGATCATGAGTAGGATAACCTTTCTCATAATCTTTCAACTGCCATGATGCATACGCAATGACCTTTCCATGCTGCATGAGCACGTAACCAAGTCCTCTATGCGAAGCATCGCTATAAACTACAAATTTCCCTGTATCGTCGGGTAAAGACAATATAGGTGCTTCACTCAGCCTTTTCTTCAGTTCTTGAAAATTGTCTTCATATTTCTTTGTCCACATGTAAATCACTGTCTTCCTTGCCAAGTTAGTCAACGGAGTAGCTATCTTGGAAAAATCTTAGATAAATCTTCGATAGTATCCCGCTAACCCTAAGAAACTCTGCACCTCAGTCGGCGTTTTTGGCTGTTCCCAACTACTTCCACCTTTGCTGGGTCCACTAAAATTCTTTCTCGGTCGAAAATATGACCCAAAAACTGTACATTTTCTAGCCAAAATTCACACTTAGTGAATTTCACATATAATTTCTCCTTCTTTAGTGTCTCTAACACTAACCTTAGGTGTTCAACATGTTCTTCTGGTGTCTTAGAATAGACTAGAATATCATCGATAAACACTAGAATGAACTTGTCCAAATACTATTTGAACACTCTGTTCATCATATCTATAAATGCAGCTGGTGCATTAGTCAACCTAAATGACATCACTAGAAACTCGTAATGACCG
This sequence comes from Panax japonicus, assembly GCA_020205505.1. Lineage (NCBI taxonomy): Eukaryota > Viridiplantae > Streptophyta > Magnoliopsida > Apiales > Araliaceae > Panax > Panax japonicus. Next base: position 25,967,937 of record CM035113.1, read on the forward strand.
TAACGAGTCCTGAATTCCGTTTTAGGTACATTCTCCTTCCTAACCTTCAACTGATGATACCTCATTCGCAAATCTATTTTAGAAAAATACTTTACCCCTTTCAACTGATCAAAGAGATCATCGATCCTGGGCAATGGGTATTTATTCTTTATCGTTAACTTGTTCAACTCTCGGTAGTCGATACAAAGTCTTAACGATCCGTCCTTTTTCTTCATAAATGGTATTGGTGCTCCCCACATCGAAACACTCAGTTGAATGTACTTTCTATCCAACAGTTCTTGTAACTGCGCCATCAACTCCTTTATCTCCACTGGCACCATACGATACAGTTCCCTAGAAACTGGTGCCGGTCCTGGCATAATTTCTATTACGAATTCGGTCTCCCTATCTGGTGGAAGACCCGTCAATTCACTTAGAAATAAATTCGTGAATTCTTTAACTGTAGGTATTTGTTTCATCGTTGCTCCCACTCTTTGGGTATTAACAACATGGCACAAATAACCTACACATCCCTTCCTCAATAATTTCCTAGTTTGTGTCATGGTAAGACAACATGAACGTCCCGACGATTTATTACTGTAAAACACTACATGAGGTTGTCTTAACGTTCTAATAATTACACATTTCTTCTGAAAATTTATAATTGCACCATGGTTAAACAACCAATCCATCTCGAGAATTACATCGAATTCTCCCAACTTTATCGGTAACAGATCCACCAATAATTTATAACCTCGTATTTCTACGCAACAACTCCTATGAATATTTTTAACAGGAATTATCTCTTCGTTTGCAACCTTGATATTCAAAGGTGCAGGCAATCTTTCGGGAATTAATCCTAAGCATCTAGCAAAATTACATGCTATAAAAGAACAAGTAGCACCCGAATCAAACAGCACATAAGCATTTATATCATTGATCGAGATAATACCTGCAACTACATCCCCTGATGTAACTGCATCTTGGACCATCTTGTTAAAGGTGCGGGCCATCAGTCTACCCATCGGTGCTGGACCACCAATAGCTAACTTACCGCTATTAACGCCCTTATTCCCATCCATCCCCTTCTTTGGGCAGTTCTTCGCTATGTGATCGGTTGATCCACATACGAAGCATCCATGATTTTTCTTCAGACTTGGACAGTTAGGCGAAATGTGCCCCTTCTGTCCACAGTTGTAACATACTGCCTTCCTCTTGAGACATATTCCTAAGTGAGTCTTCCCATAGTTCTTGCATGCTTCCATCCTCCTCTTAGGATCCCTTTGCTTCACTCTGGTATTCCCAGAGTTAAATCCCTTTTTCTTCTGACCGTCGCCACTACCAATGACTCCTTCTATTTTCAATCCCCCCTTCTATCTTATTCTTGTTCTTCTTCTCCTTTTGGTATTAGCTTAGAGACTCATTACCACCCTAAACAATTATTACCTTCTCTAGTATGGTCCCAAAAGAGTTACTTTGGAACATAGATATTCGACTATAGAGCCAGGGTTTCAAGCCCTGCTCAAACCTCCTAGCCTTCCTCACCTCCGTGTCCACCTGATGTGGAGAAAACCTCGCCAGTTCATTGAACTTGGCAGCGTATTGGGCAATTGTCATCTCTTCTTATCTCAACTTTAGAAATCACATCTGCATCGTCCCCTGCATACTCGTGGGAAAATAGTTCCCGAAGAAAATCTCCTTGAACCGTGTCCACGTAAGGTTTTCTATCCCAGCCCTAGCCTGGTTTGCCTCCCACCAGAAATTTGCTTCTCCCTTCATCATATAGGTAGAAAAAGCAACCTTTTTGCCCCTGATCGTCATTTTCAATAACAAATACCTTCTCTATTTCTTTCACCCAAGTTTGGGCTTCTATTGGGTCCATAGTTTCTTTGAAATCTGGCGGACTGGCACTTTTAAAATCCTTAAACGTAGTAGCTCGTATTACCCCAGGATTTACGGGTATATTAGCCCCATTCCTATTAAAAGCGGCTGTTAATAAATTAACGAACTCTTGCATCGGGTTAACCGTACCTCCTTCCGGTTGATTGACATTAGCTTCTTGGTTTCATTGTCTCCTTCTTGACGGCATTTTGCTGTTAAGATAAACAAAATGTCATTATTACTTTTTTCTTGTTGGTTAGTTATTATTTATTATTAAATAATAACTTCAACTCATTGCACAATATGTTTCATAAAAAGGCTTATATTGATTTACTTCTTCCTTGTAGTATAATACTATAACATTTGTCATTACACAGCCTTAGTTGATTACATTACTATCCCACAATTACTTTTCAAAAATTAGGATTTACAAAAGACTACCCTTTGATGTACAAAATAGAGTTTTACGTCACTACTAGATACATCATATTTACATATCTTATTCTACTCTAGCTACTACTAGGTTACATCTGCCTTATGGCATTCTCAAAATTTTTGTTGGTAAGACCGATAATAATATCTCGGCTAATAGTATATCGCATCTACCTTGCCTCTATCGGATATCCAACTACTTGCTACTGAAAATCCGTATGAGAGTTCCGATGTATATAGGACGTCCTTCCAATTTTATGCTTCTTGACCTTTAGCTCCTGCCTGAGGTCAAAGGTCTCCTATTTCAGCTCATGGACATTGTCCTTCGCCAAAACTCTCTCGTCATGCTCCTCCTCCCACATTGATTCCATACTCTTCTTGTCCTCCAAGATTTCCTAGACCTCCTCCTTCAGCTCCCTTACCTCCCTTCCCAACTGGATATTCCTATCCAACAATGCCATGAACAGTGCTTTCATTGACTCCCTCAGAGTCATCTCTACCATCGGTGTTACAGTGTTAAATGACACCTCCTCCATCTCCTCCTCCGACATGCCATCAAACAAAGACACGAGGTCTATGTTTTCTGAGTCTCCAGACTCGACTATAACCACTTCAAACTCTTCTGCTGTAGGGGTCGGCAAGATCTCTACTTGATTTACGGATTCCTCGCTAACATGTATATCCCTATATATCTCATTATTTCTTGACATCTACAACAAAACAATTTAGTTTGATTAGTACATGTCAGTAGAATAATAAACACATATCACATTTAATGCATTTTAGGGTTAACTTAATCTTTTACTTCTTTAACTTTTCTTAAGGTTATGACTTAAGGTTCTTTCCCCCCCTTAAGTTTTATAACCTACAACTTTGATACCAACCTGTGATTCCCCAAATTCGGGTATCTTCCAACTTGACAGATGGTGCTACACGGTGCTATAGTTTACACATTCATTCAATTGAAATACCTCAAAAGAGTGAAAATGCCTTATATATATTCCAAAATAATATTACCATTCCCAGGTTCTTTATAACCATTACATGCTTTCTTGTCATAATATCAAATAATTACAATATTCATACTAAACTATTACAAAGGCAATCTATTGGTTTGCCTTAGCCTTCCCTTTATCTTTATTAGATGCTTCGATCCGTTCGGGCTTAGCTGTATTCTTATTGTTCAAGTAAGAGTGAGCATAACCAGCTCAGCAAGTATGAAAATTTCATTTGAACAACAGGCTTGAATCATATATCTTCAATAACCAAAGCAATAGTTATGAAGTACTATAGATAATTCAAAATAGAACTTCTATTTTCTTAAAACGTTTCACAATGAACAACATTCATTAAACATCAATATTGGTCCAAGACCTTGAGCATTTCATTCTTTCTTTGAAAAGGACAACCCGACACCAAGTCCGTAAGTCCGACATATCTTACGAGCACGTCTAGGTGATCAGCCTATAGTACTCTATGTTGTACAACACTACTTTCTTTAAACGTATGTACATTTAAGTTATGGAAATTCATGTGTATGTCGTTTGACGACAAAACATTTATTTATGCATACTCAGTCTTTATTTGAAATCAATACAAAAATAGTTTGGCAAAAGATAGCAACATTGACAATAGTTCGATAGATTATAAGAAATCCACAAACACATTAAGTTTAGCCGAAGGAATTGTGTGACGCCCCCAAAATAGGTATACAACACCCATTTTGAGTCGCCAAATACATGGTACAAAAAGAAAACTATAACTTCAATAATACAATTGTCGTGCAAAATACGACAACACATACTGTGAGTTTAAATACAAATATTGTCTTCTAGACACTCAAATAAGTCCTCATTACAATTATTCAAACACTATTTTATAGAAATAGTGAGGACTGCTAAAACATCTTTCTAGAACCATCACTCCGTACCCCGACTAGTTCCTGCTATGTTCTCACCTCCTGAGAAAAATGGAACAAAAAGGAAAAGGGTGAGCTCAACTAGCCCAATAAAGAATATTATGACTAAGATAATATACAACAAATTATCGTTAGTCTTCAATAGGGAGAAAACTAGTAAAATATAATAGATAACAAGTTTTAGATCAACAACTGCAGCGAAAACAGCAATCCATTAGAACAGTCAAGTAGAGAATGAGTTCTACTATTTTCTAAGATTTAAAAGTCCATCATCAATATTTTATCCCTGTAACAACAATCAATATACATCATTAATCAAATATTCATCTTTGCACTACAGACCAAAGATATTCATTTGTATCACCAGTTGGTCATGTTCATCTCAACACCTGTTCATCTTTGCACTACGGGCCAAAGATATTCATCAGTTAATCATTTATCTTTGCACTATAGGCCAAAGATATTTAGTAATATCATCATTTAGGACTGAGAATGATGAAAACTATTTTAAAGAAAATGAATCCAGTGAGATAGAAGGACAAATAATAGGGATTCATATAACAGTTTTTCCAAGATCAATAATACTCCATAATAACCAATTTTGAAGCAAAATTCAAGAATAAAGATCAAAACATGGGTACAATCAAAGATAGTAACCATAGTAGACATCTTGGACAAAAAGAAGAAAATTTCATTTTTTTTCGGTGAATAGTGCCGTATTCGTGAATCGTAACCCCGACACAAAAAGTTTCAAATTTGATAAAAAGTTCATACCAACATTTCGGTATAATGATATTGAAGAAAATATCATTTTAGGAAGAATATAACACCACTTACCTCAAAATATCAGTACTTCTGATCGGAATATCGGTATAAGGCTAAAGAAAACTTGCACTGATGAATAGAAACTCACAAAGTATCTAAATACTCACAAAATACACTCAATAATCTAGAGAGAGAAAGAGAGAAAGCTTATGTTTCTGGTGTGATTTTCAATTCTAACTTAGCCCTCTATTTATAGGAAAATGTTAGCAGACTTAACCTGCAACTTGATGGCTTTACCTGCTACTATTCCCACCCACCACATTTGAAATAAAATTCAGCACATTTCTTCACCAACCACAAGTGGGGCCCACTCAATTCTAGAATTTTCCACCAAAATGCTAAATTCGGATACTTCAACAATTTCTGAACCAGTTACCTCTTAAAATTTATAACAAATCATACGTTTATTTTTAACGGTTCAAAATTTGTGGACATATACTCAAATTATATATGTATAACATATCCAAAAATTACAACGATCTAACGGTCGGATTAAAAATTATAACTCACGCAGTATATCTCAAAATCACTGGTTTAATTTTTAATACCTCCATTCCGACAAAAATACTGATAAAACACCTCAACATTAACTCCTTTATTTTTAACCACAATAAATATATCCAACATTTATATCCATATAAAATAAATATTTCCTTATCATATGAATCAATAATTAATTATTCACAAATAATATTACAGAATCACATTTCTGACAACCATGCCGTTTCCAGGAAAGAGGGGGCTTTCCAATAAGAATTTCTCCTTACTGGCGCACAATTAGGTGACCAAACCTTTCCTTAACATAACTTTCTAGACATTGCCAATAATGCTATCTAATAATATTATTCAAATAATATGAATTATTGATCTGATAATAGGAAATATTGTGCAATGACAATTATTGAAACAACAATAATATAAAATATCAACGCAGCAATTATTGAATCAATAAAATAATATATTGAACCGTAACTACTGTAATAATTATTGAGTAGTGCCTTCTTACGTAAAGATCAATAATTCATCAATACTATGCATCCACGCGTATTACTGTATTTTAACCACCGGGTATTCCAACAGTGTTAACGGTAACAACTACGCCGTTATTTATAAAAACTCAAACATTTTGTTTTCTTCATCCGACAATTATTCTGTTATGGGGCCAACAAATGACTGCACCGTCGTACGAATATTCCCCGACAACAAGAATATTCCACGACCAAAAGAAAATTCCCCGACAACAATGATTATTTTATAACCACTTGCATATTTTACAAAATTTGCACATTTCATCCATAACTAGAGAATTATATCAAATTAATACCTTATTATTCACAATAATAATTAGAGAAAATTTGATTTTATTTATAATAAGTTGGGGTCTTACAAATTGTCTTTGACTTCATCATTCATTAATTCATGCATAAGGTGCATGAATTTACAAAACTTGTCGAGAATGAACATAGACAAGGGTTAGAACACTTGCCTTTAGCGTCTTCTATCGTTAATACAAATTCCCTTTGTGTCCTTAAGGATTCTACAATACATGATCACATAACATACCACATTAGGTCATACATAATCATGTATGGTTACTAATATATCTTACCCTTCTTCTAAATCTAATCATGCTTTAGATTGTTTACCATTCATTACGGTTTATCGTTTTACATTGTTCTTATGTTTACGTAATCTTTCATCAACCTTTAGTTATAACTATTAAGGTTTCAAGTATCTTCAATGATGTTACTTTAAGTCAATTAAGTATACAATTCATTACTAATTTACTTCTTCTTTCTTTATATACTAAAACATTCTTTATTGATTATTTTCTAGTGATGGCGCTGCAGTGCCAGCTTCCTATATACAACTCGCGCAGCGGTGCGGGTTTCCAGTATGTGTTGCTCGGCCTTGGCGCTGCGACGCCAACCTTTCCTCTCTGTGCCACGCTACGGCGCCACTCTTAAGTGTTTGAGGGTCTGGCCTGGCGCTGCGATGCCCGCTTTCCCTCCTTGGGCCGCGCTGCAGCGCCCGACCCTGTTTCAGAAAATTTTTGATTGTTGATTTTTCTTTGTTAATTTTTCGGCCTCATAACTTATTCGTTATAAGTCTGAATTGGCTCGTTCAAAAGCCGTTAGCTCACAAATCACATGCGCTATGATTTCATTAGAAAATATTTCATTTTTGAATCTTTTAACTAGAAATTCATTGATTAGTTCATTATTGTGCGTTCATTAAACGTTCAAAGATGTTCAAAACTCGTTTCTCCGTTCTAAGTCAGAATTTGGTCATTTTTCAGTCCGCAACTCTAAAATGCAAATTACGTCTAATCTCCATCAAAAACCAACGTTTCTGAGTTAGATGCTAACTTTTGACTTTCATTTTGGGAATTTAACGATTTCGACGATTATCGTCTAATCTCGTATATTTTGCCATAACTTCGTTACTTGAGATTTTTACATCGTTTAATATGGATTCATTCCATCATTCTGACATCTTAACCAAACATATTTCATTAAATCATTTACATGACAAATTCTTACATGTTCTTCATTAGTCCATTACTTAAATAAGTATGAATTACTTGTACATGGCTTATTAAGGTTTAATTCCATTGATTAGCCATCTTTATCATTTTTTATCATACATGCTCCACTAATCAACACTTCTTTATCAAACTACAATTGAAGAGATGAAAGATTAATAATCTAGAGGTTCTTAGCCTTGATAATCAAGCTTGGTTCCTCTTCTTTCTTCTTGATATGACAAGTTTAGCTCTTACTTTTATCTCTCAAATATAATCTAAGATGTTGGTGTTTTTGAACAAGCAACAAATGAAAATCCAAAGCTTTTATTTATAGATTTCCTAGGTGAGGGCATTATAGTAAAAAAACCATCCCACCTCTTGAAACCACCTCTTTACTATTCATTCATTGCGTCCCATAACTCTTATCTCTTGCTCGCCACCACACATGGTCAACCATGACTCACCTATGGGGCCCACATGGGTTGCCCCATGGGTTTTTCTTACCCGTTCACCCATTGATTCGATCCACGGATCTAGTTTTTAGTTTGGGCTTTAGGTTTAATTACCTTGGGCCTAAAATTGGGCTTGCATTTCATTTCATTGGGCCTTAACAAGTTTGCACTTGGGCTTGCTCAATTACTACATAAATCCTATACTAATCCTATTAGTCCATTACAATTAGCTTAAAGCCTTTTAATGTATAGTCTACTAATCTTCGCGTATACACAGTCGTATAATCATTCACCATATATGATATGTTATCTTTCATATATACTAGTATTCATTGCCTCGTATAATACTCGCTATTATACGATCATCATTTATTCCAATCTTTACGTTCCTTAACATTCTTAAACTTAGTACGTAGGAAAAAAAATATGTTATCCATACTTGAATTATTATTACATAATCCATCCTCCCTTATTATTCTATCATTACGTATTTCTCAGAAGTTAAAAAATAATTCATGAGCAGAAATCAGTGAATAATGTTTTTCAGAAAATTTCTCGAAAAGTTTTTATTTTTATCTTGGAAATTCAAACACTATAATTCCTTTACGTATCCAAAATACAACGATATTTCAACACGCTTAGGTTATAGAACAACCTTCATCTTACTAACACATAATAATAACATATAATATAATTATATTCATTATTTAATCAAATAAAATTATTTTATAATTGATCTGAATTTCTCGATCGTTACATAAATGTTACACATCCAACCTCTTCTAAAAGTTTCCCCATTAAGTAAGGGCCCACCAACATCTCCCACGTTTGCAATTATTGCAAATCATTTAATAGTTGCCTCCGGGAAGCACGTGAAATTGAAAAAACAGTCCATTTCAAAACCCTTACCCCCAAATTTGACAGTCACCCTTCTCCAACTTTCGAATTTTCAGAACTCTCTCCCACTTCTACAAAATTCATCTTTCTAGCAACAATATCTCTAAACTCACTCCCATGGCCTAAATATTTTAGATATTTATATATCTCTAAATATATAAGCGGTAAAAGCCACGAAGTAAACTCCAATAAAGACAGGAAATATATATATATATATATATATATATATATATATATATATATATATATATATATATATATATACACACACACACAAAAGTGGTAAAAGCCACGAATATTTAATCTAGGCTCAACTGTTCGAGTTTAAGGCTATATATATATAGTTATATATATATATATATAAGAAAGAAAAAGCCACGGATCGATGATCCGAATGTAACTAATCAGTGAGAATCTCGATATATAAGTATATATATAGATATATTACAGTAGTAGAAAGCTTTAAAATCTGAAAAATCTTACAGTGGGCTGCCAAGAAGAATTTAGACCGCTTTTGGAGCTTGAAAACTTGGTTCCCATCAGTTAGATTTTGATATGTTGAAGAATACGAGCTTACAAGTGTTTAGAAAGAAGAATCACAAAGTTTAGAGCACTATAGAAGAGGTTAAGGGCTGAAATGTACAAAGTTTTCTCTCTTTTCTTCTTTTTTTTAAATGAGCTGATGTGGGGGTCTATTTATAGACCAAATTGGTCGCAGGTCAACCCACGGTAGCTTCAGGTTTGCCCCAGGTTTGGCAGGTCCCGCTGTCTCGAAGTACATGCACTTGAACAATGCTCTGTCTGCTCGAACTTTCATAACTTTCAATTCGACCATCCGATGGAGGCGTGTTGTACCTTTTTAGAAAACCATTAACGAGAGCTACACAATGACATGGTATTAGACATTGTCCAAATTCGGGAAGATGGGTCCATGACCAGCTTTCCAAGTCTTCGCAATCAATCCATTAAGCTGTCTTGTGTAGTTTTTACTCAGGATTTAAGTTATGGTTCTTGTGGAACTTCTTTTGATGCAGTTTGAGTTGAAATGATTTTGAGGTGGCAAAATGACCATTTTGCTCCTCTCGGGGTTGTCCTCGACTTTGATGTAGTTATAGTAGTCTTTTCTCAAGGTTATCTCCGACAGTCCTGCTGTTGACTCTGACAGTCCTCATGGTTGTCTCTATGGTTGGTTTAACCTCCCAAGGTTGACTCCAGACTTTGAACTTGATCCCCCGGGGTTATCTCTGGGGTTCGAAACAGATCTCATGGGGTTATCGTTAGGGTTAAAAACATGATCTCTTGGGGTTATCTCCGAAGTTGGAACTGGATCTACCGAGGTTATCTCTGGGGTTGGAACTGATCTGATTTCCAGGGTTATCTCTGGAAAATGATTCTGCCCTCGTGCATGGTTGGTAATATGAATGCAAAATTTCGAGTGTCTACAGATGCCCCTCTTTATCATGTTCATGCAATGCAATGGCATAGACTGTATAAAGACTACTAGACACTTGAAATATGACAAGATTGAAATGATGCAATGCAGAATGATGTGATATTTTGTTGGATGTTTTTGTTATTGAAATGATTTCCAACATGGTTTGATAACTGTCTGCTCTTGTTGGGGGATGGAGGTGCCAATGACGATTTCACTTACACCACTTTGATGTCTACTCAAACGACAATCTGCAAAGATTTTATCACTGGATCTTTCTGATGCTACGTTGGGGTTATTGACAATGGCTTGAAATTTCCATCAGTACTATTTGAGACTGATTCGATGATAAGTTGCAGAGATGTTTCCAAGATCCCTGCTATGGAGGTTTTCTAATGGGTGAAACCATCGAATTTTGACATTGGGGTTGTCACAAACGCCCTTAATATTTTGGATGTGTTTTCCACCGAAGATGTTCTTCTCTTTTACGAGTGACTCTCGGGGATTGCTGATGTTTTATCCTGATGATAGCTTGGCTTGGTTGCCACCATTGGATGCTTCTTACCATTACGCTGATATTATCACCATCGCTCTAAATTTCTACCAGTTCTATGCCGATAGTTCTGTTGGGGATAAAACTTTGACTACTTGCTTTCAACGCATCTTCACAATACTCACTTGAATGACAGTGTTGTGAAGGTTGACCATCACTGACTTTCCTCGGTGCCTACTTGCACTGTAGTTTACAATGGTCTGGAAATCACCGAGACTTTGTAGTATCTCGACTGTGGATCTGTATAACAGATTCCATCATCGGTCCTCCCCGATGAAGATTGGTTTCCATGGTTTACATCATCAGACTCCTCTGACGCTTTGTTGAAGTTGTTGCCAATGGCTTGCTATATCAAATACTCTGATCTTTGTTGAAGTAGCTTTCAACAGCTTACATAATCGAACCATTTCTGATGTTTCGCTAGAGTTATCGCCAATGGCTTGTAGTGTCAAGGATGTCTGACCTTCATTTGAAGTAGTCTTCAAAGGCTTACAGTGTCAGGGATGTCTAAAATCTCCACTTGGGATATATTTCTGACGAGTTATACTTTAGACAAGTTAGGATGCTTTTGATTACAATCACAACTCCCGGGTCATGGCATCTTACCTTTACGATGCTTTGACAAGGGCTGCTTTCATTAACTTGTATCATCGGCCTTCTAAAAAATCCATCTAGGAAAATACCAATGACTTACATGTTGACCCGCAGTTTGGTCTCTGAATTTAGGATTTCAGGCCATTTTTGCTCAATCACGTAGCACTTTTTTCCATCATTTAACTTTTTAGCTTCTAGGACCTCCATTGCAACTCAAATTTAATCAAGCTGGAAGGGGTGGGGACCACCCTAAGTGTAGACGCCATAAATGGGGCTCTGGCAAAGCCTTTGCCCAATGATCCGAGGGTTAGAGATCACATCCTTCAGCGATTATTCCTGATCATCAGAGGTTATTTCTTGGTGGACAACTCCTCAACGGTGTCGTTCGCTTTAGTTAGCACCACTCGGGAGGTGGACCGTATCAGAGAGTTTAATTGGGACTTTTACACCTTTGCCTACTTCCTCAGAGGGATGCGCCTACGCTTAAAGAGCGTGACGAAGGCTTGGTTATACTTTTGCCCATTTTTACTGGTGAGTATTTTCTCCTAATTTTTAATTCCTCTCATTCGGGTTGTCAGTTTTCCTGATTACAAATATTTGATCTTTGCATTCATAGTTTTGGGTCTATGAGAGGCTCCAATGTCTTCCACCTCGTTAGCACATTAGGTCTGGAGACCTATCCCCGGGGATGGCGATGGCATAATTCCACTCTGGCGGAGGTTCATGTAGCTGAGGGTTTCACCCATTCTCGCTTACAGTTGAATTTGTTGACAGCCTATGTCATTACATGGGTTCCTTACTCCGAGGACCATTTGATAGTTATCTTTGAGGGTTCTACTTCTTACAGACAGAGATTGGGAGCTCAATTTAGGAGAGTGTGCTATCATGAGCACTATATGAGAGATACGCATTCCGTTCTTTCCTCCTGCCAGGTGTCATTGGCCTTTATCTTAGCAAATCACCAAGATCCCCTTGATAGGTGTAGATGGGTTTACTTTGTCATAGGGTCCCTTCATTTAGGAGGCCTTTTACCGCTGGTGGTTCCCTCACACCATTGGAGCTCAGACCTGCACCACACATATTATGGGGGATATGGTTCCTGGATCTGTTATGATAATAGATTGGATCGCCTGCATCTGAGATCCCACTTATTTAACGTAGATTGAGAGTTTGACCCAATAGTTGGATCAAGCACATTTTTTCATCTGGCATTTGGGCAGAGATCCATCAGACGAGGATAATTTTGATCCCTCCAGCTCTGGCACTGGCCCTTCAAGTGACCCATATTTTGATGGTTTTACCGGCACAGATCCTCAACTGTATCGGCCTTATATCCCTTCTGGCAGAGACTTAGCGACTCAGGAGGAGTTACATCAGATGGATAGATTGGTTGATGTTGACATCATTGAATTCTTCTGATGTATTTCTCACTATTTCTTTTGATAGGCCTCTATTCAATATTGGGCGGTTGTGCCCAATTTCTTGTTATATCTTTTGATATGACTCTATTAGATGTTGGGCGGTTGTGCCCCATTTCCCTGTACTTTTTATTTCTAATTGCATACAGAGATGATATATTTAGGAATGTATATATAATTCTTTTGATTCCCTAAATCATATTATTATCTATCATTTATCATGATGCATGCATTATGTCATTGATATGAATTACCAGTGGTGAGTTTAGCATTAACCCTGGATGGTCATATGATACGGCTCTACAGATGTCTTCATCCACTGTTAGCCGGATTGAGCATACCCCACCTATGTTGCTGGCCTCTTCTTTGAGATCTTAGTATGGCAGTTTGTCTTTCCAAAATCGGGTGACAGTTGAACAGTTGTTGAGGCACTTCATGACCCTCCTGACATTTTAGGTTCTGTTGGGCTTTGTAGAGGGCATGATAGATCAATGGATACTAGAGAGACAAATGTTTAGATTTGCCTTTGGATCGGCCTTGCGCTCGGATGGTTGTCAGTGATATGAGCCGTCAGTTTATGACTTTGATAGGCTTGAGACGCAGAGTTGCCCTGGACGAGATTATATTAGGGCATATGGTGTCCATGGATTTCTTGATTGATCGATTTGGGTCATTGGAGAACTATCTATGATATTATGAGGACTTCACCATTACTGAGGATGAGTGGCATATTGCCCGCGTAGATATTTTCTTGATATGCATTGTGGCCTATCCGTACATGCCATTGTACATTGTCCATCTGGATATCAGTGTGATTACGATAGTCCGAGTTCTCAGGGAGGGTTATACCATCTTGCCGATGATTTTGGCAGAGACCTTGAGGTTGGCCACATTTTTCCATACCCATTTGGTGGGGTTTTTCAGAGGTAATGTTGTCTTGTTGTACGTGTGGTTTATGACACACTTGAGACCGATTGGCACATTCAGACGTCATGGGTATTGCTTTACTCATGAGATAGCCATGTTTTATTGCTTTCAGTCGGCTGACTGTACATACGTAACATCTTGGTTGGATTTTTTGTCAAGTATTGAGGATCATTTTGCTATTCTACCTTGTTCAGGCCTCAAGTTTCCCTACAACTTTATTACTCATTCAGTAGGCATGAACTATCTTCCCCTGGCTTGTTTGAGAGGGGTGACAACATATCATCCACTGACTATCATGGGACAGTTTTATATGTTTCAAGATATTCATCCCTTTGACAGGGCAGTGGGTTAGAGACTGTCATCTCGACTTTTATCAGTAGACGATTTGACCAGGATTTATGATTGTTGGACTCGTCGAAAGAGGGCTAACTTTTTGACTTGTCATCTAGATCACTCTTCAGAGTATCTTGCATGGTTAGAGGCAGATATTGCATCGACTAGGGTTGTTTCCTCAGAGCCGAGTATTGAGTCTGATGATGAAGAGCCAATGGAGGACCCTAGTTCTCCCACCTAGGATAAGCTATTTACTGGTTTGACAGCAGCTCTGGTTGATTCCCCCAGTATTCCTACTGCTATGGCTCCACCTTCTGTAGAGTATTTAGAATAGAGGTTGCACCTAATGACATTTGAGAGGGATCAGGCTAGGGCCTTGATGTTGACAACTCTTTTTGGTAGAGATACTACTTTTATTGAGAGGGATGATGCTTAAGCTAGCAGGGATACTTCTTTTGTTGAGTGGGATAAGGCTCAAGTGACTTGGGATGTAGCTTTTGTTGAGCGGGATGAGGCTCTAGCTACCCGGGATGTTGCCATTACAGATAGTCCTGCACTTAAATCTCATAATGCTAGCATTGTTTCAAACATGAGTGCATTCATAGATGAACATAGTAGCACTATGTTGATGGCCGTAAATCTCATGGATCGCATGGACAACTTGGGGCAGGAGATCATAGATTCACCTCCATCTTCTGAGAGGGATTTCATGATGGACTTTGTGGCCCGCTTATCCATGGGTTTGTAGATTAGCTTTTATTTTCCTGCATAGACTAGGTTAGCCATTTTTGTCATATACATGACACATTATATATATCATACAATATTAACTGGCAAGGAAATATGTTTTGATCAACTTTCCTTTTAGATATGCCTTGTTACTTGCTTGATAGTTGCCATTTTCTTCATAACTTGCTATGTTGATGTATTCTAAACTCCTCCTTGATGGATGGACATTGAGATGTCCCAGGATCTTTCGGAATGGATTGTTTATCTTTAGGTTTCCCATTTCTTTGGTGTTTTGGGACTAGTTTTTGAATGTAGTTGTAAGACCCCAAATTATTAATAAATGAAATTTATTTTCCTTTATTTATTATTTTGAAATAGTAAGGGTGAATTTGATTAATGTGGTTAGTTATGGGTAAAATGCGCAAATATTTTAAATAAGCAAGTGGTGATAAAATATTCATTGTTGACGAGGAATATTCGTTTGGTCGTGGAATATTCTTGCTGTCGGGGAATATTCGTACGACGGCGCAGTCTTTTGTGGGCCCCATAACGGAAAGCGATTGGATGAAGAAAACGACAAATATAAGTTGTTTATAAATAACGGCGTAGTTGTTACCGTTAATACTGTTGGAATACCCGGTGGTTAAAAAACAGTAATACGCGTTGTTGCACAGTAGCACACGGTATTGCACCAATGATTGATTCTTACGTAAGAAGGCACTACTCAATAATTGTTACAGTAATTACTGTTCAGTATTTTATGTTATTGATTCAATAATTGCTGCATTGATATTTTATATTACTGTTGTTTCAATAATTGTCACTACACAATATTTTCCATTATCGAAGCAATAATTCATATTATCTGAATAATATTATTTGATAACATTATTGGCAATGTCTAGAAAGTTCTGTCTAAGGAGAGGTTTGGTCACCTAATTGCGCGCCAGTAAGGAGAAATTCTTATTGGAAAGCCCCCTCTTTCCTGGGAACGGCCTGGTTGCTAGTATTGTGATTCTGTAATATTATTTGTGAATAATTAATTATTGATTTATATGATGAGAAAAATATTAATTTTATGTGGATATAGATGGAGAAAATTTTTATTGTGACAATTGTTGAAAATTAATATTTTATCTTTTTCCGATAAAATAATTCATTTAAATATATTATTTTAATAATATATTAACGGTGATACTTTTATGATGAATATGAGTATATGAGGAGGAAGAGTATTTTTGTGGCATTAAATGTTTAACACAGATTTTGTGTGTCGGTAGACCTATTTCTTGACTGAAAATTTGATTATAGCCTGTAAAATCGCCTGTTTGTGGATTTCGGTCAATTTCTGTTTGGAATTTGGAAAAACTTCCTTCTGCAAAGTTGTAGAGAATTGAATTTCCTATAAAAACTCGCGAGATTCAAATTTTCTGACAAAAGGGCTATTTATTATGAATTATTGAAGTTTCGGAGTTCCAAAATAATTGATTTTTGGAAGTTTAAAATATTTTTAATAATAAAAACGTTTTTTATTTATTTTTCTAGAAGGGAGCACATGTTATTGAGCTGAAATCAGATCTGAAAAAAATGGGCGTAAGAATTTTTAATATATATTATTATTATATTAAATTTTCTGCTTTGGTGTTCTAAGCAATTTCCTATAAATAGGTGCTTAGGTTAGAATTGAAAATCACACCAGAAACTGAAGTTTTCTCTCTCTATATTATCGAGCGTATTCTTGTGAGTATTTTGAGTATACTTTGAGTATTGATATACGGTGCAAGTTCAAGTCATAGCTTATTTCCGGTGTTTTAACTAGAAGTGCTGTCTTTCGAGGTAAGGGATGTTATTTTCTTCTCAAATGATATTACTTTTTCAATATCATTATGCTGAAATATTGGTTGGAACTTTTTATCAAAATTGAAACTTTTTCATGTCGGGGTTACTATTCATGAGTTACTATTCACGAGTTACTATTCATGAGTTACTATTCACGAGTTACTATTCACGAGTACTATTCACGAAGCATGATGATATTTTTTGTGAAATTTCTATCTTTTGGTGTCGGAGTTACTATTCATGTATACGTCACTATTCACGTATACGGCACTATTCACAAATACGGCACTATTCACCGAAAAATGAAATTTCTTCTTTTTGTCTAAAATATCTATTCTGGATACTAGCTTTGATTGTATCCATATTTTGATCATTCATGAATTTTACTTCAGTATGATTATTTATGAAGTATTTTTGAACTCGGATGGTTTAAAGTACGAATCCTTAATACTTGTTATTTTGTTTCACTGGATTCGTTTTCTTTAAAATATTTTTCATCATCCTCAGTCCTAAATGATGGTGTTACTGAATATCTTTGGCCTGTAGTGCAAAGATGGTTGATTTTATTATGAATATCTTTGGCCCGTAGTGCAAAGATGTACAGGTGATGAGATGAACATGAACAGTTGATGAATATCTTTGGCCCGTAGTGCAAAGATGAACAGGTGTTTAGATGAACATGACCGACTGATGAATATCTTTGGCCTGTAGTGCAAAGATGAATATTTGATTTGATTTGGGATATATATTGATTGATGTTACAGGGATAAAATATTGATGATGAACTTTTAAATTCATAGATGTTAGTAGATTTTATTCTCTACTTAACTATTCTAATGAATTGTTGTTTCCGCTGCAGTTGTTGATCTAAAACTTGTTGTCTATTGTATTCTATCAGATTTTTCCCTGTTGAAGACTAAGGATAATTTGTTGTACATTATCTTAGTCATAATATTCTTTACTGGGCTAGTTGAGCTCACCCTTTTCCTTGTTGTTCCATTTTTTTTCTCAGGAGGCGAGAATGTAGCGAGTACTAGTCGGGGTATGGAATGAAGGTTCTAGAGAGAGTTGTTTAGTAGTCCTCACCATTTTTTTGTAAAATTGTGTATCAATAATTATGATGGGGATTTATTTGCATGTGGATATTGTCTAGATGACAATGTTTGTATTCAAACTCACAGCTTATGGGTTGTAAAAGTTGTAGTTGTTTCTGTACCATGTATTTGACAACTCAGAATGGGTTGGGTGGAATGGACCTATTTTGGGGTTGTCACAGTAGTTATGAGCAAAGGGTTTTGGTCTTCCTCTCTGAGGGTTCGACCGCACCACAGGTAGTTCCATCTTTATGGCTTGGTTTTCCTCTTTGAGGGTTTGACCGCACCATAGATTGTCGCCGATTTTCTCCCATTGATGAGAGGAGACCAGGTAGTTCCATCTCTATGGTTTGAGCCAATGAGATGTTGTATGATCACACCACAATAGGTCCCCGGTTTTCTCCCATTGATGTGGGGAGACCAGGTAGTTCTCGCTCTGTGGTTTGGCTTTAAAGGTTGAAAATTTGAATGGATGATCACGGAACCATTGAAAGGGTTTTGTGAATTTGCAAGGGTGAGATCTCACCAAAGATGGCTGCCTACGTACTCACATTGATGAGGGGAGATCAGGTCTTTCGTAGTTCTTGCTTTTGTATGAACAGGTGCAGTTGGAAAGGTTTGAAAACCTGAATTGTTTTGATTGACGATCCATAACCAGGATGCTGATTTGCATTTAACTTCAGATATAATACCTTTTCACGGTGTCTGAGTTGAAATTTTTCGTCTTCCATTTCTTGCAATTTGAGGGCTCCTCCCGTCAATACCTCTTTGATAATGAAAGGGCCTTCCCAATTCAAGGCAAACTTTCCTTTATATTAAACTTGATTAGTAAGGACCTTCTTCAAGACCAAATCATTTTCTTTGAACTAGCGTAGCCAGAATTTCTTGTTGTAGGACCGAGAAATCCTCTGTTGATATAATTAACCATGAAAGATGGTTGTGGTCTTCCTCTCATCTATCAGAGATAATTTGTGGTACCGATCTTGTAACCATTGGTCTTCCTCTATTTGAGCATCTATAAATACTCTTAAGGACTCCATTTCTACCTCTATGGGGAGTATTGCCTCCATGCCATAGGTTAATGAGGAAGGAGTTGGCCCAGTAGAAGTGTGCATTGACGTTCAATAGGCTAACAGAGTCAGAGGCAATAAGTCAGGCCATCATTTGTGATTGGTGGACATCTTTTTTCATGATCTTCTTGATGTTCGTATTAGCTGATTCAACAACACCATTCATTTTTGGATGATAAATGACGGAGTTGAGATGCTTGATGTGGAATTTACTGCATAATTCTCCATCATCTAGTTGCTGAGATTTTTGGCATTGTCTGATACGATCACCTCCGGTTGTCCATATCGACAAATGACATTATTTCTGATAAAACCAATGATTACCTCTTTAGTGACTTTGGGAAAAGAGGCTACTTCTACCCACTTGGTGAAGTAGTCGATCACGGTGAAGATAAACCTATGACCATTATTGGCTTTGGGCTCGATTGCCCTGATCAAGTCCATTCCCCACATTGAAAAGGGCCATGGTGAACTCTTATTGTGGAGTTCACTTGGAAGAACATGGATAACATTTTCATGAATTTGGCATTTATAACATCTCCTGACGTGATCATCACATTCAGCTTTGAGTCCAGTAATGCCATGTTCTTAATATCTTCTTAACAAGTAAAGGATCGCTCATATTTGGGCCACATACTCCACCATGGATTTCATCAATGAGTCTTTGGGCTTGGTCTATGTCTCAGAATCTTAAAAGGCCTATTCCCACTTCCCTTTTATAGAGTGTGTCTCTGCTTTGATAGAATTTCATGGCCATTTGATGGATCCTTTTTCTTTCATCTTGATTTGCCCCAGCGAGTGTAGATCCATCTCGCAGGTACTCTTTGATGAAATTGTACCAAGGGTGTTGGATGGGAGGAACTTCATTCGATACTTCTCCAATGTAATTTCCATAGGTTGGTGCCTTCTGGTTGGTAAATTTAATATATGGAATTCCTCATCTTTTAGATATGTGGATCAAGGAGGCCATGGTTTCTAGTACATCCGCTAAATAATTCCTATTCCAAGAAATGTTGAGGAATGATATTTCTTCAAAATCCGTAGCCATCATGATAACTTGCCGATTGTAAGGCAGCAAATGCAATTCTTTGGTGTGATATGCCCTAGTGGTTTGTTTGATGACCAACTCAGAATCCCCAAAGACAACTAACTGTTTGACACCCATAGATTGGGCCAAATTCAACCCCATTATACAACCTTCATACTCATCTGTGTTGTTGGTGCTGATAAACTGCAACTTGATAGAATTAGGATATTGTTCTCCTAAAGTAGATACCAGAACTGCCTCTGCTCTGGTACCTTCCATATTTACAGATCCACCAAAATATAATTTCTATGATTGGACTGTATTCTCCTGATGGTTTTGTTAAAATGACATTACCCCTTCATCAGGGAAATACATTTCCAAGGGTTTGAAATTCCTTTTTGGTGTTGCGTCCAGTTGATCAATAATTCCTTGACCTTTGATAGAATTTTGGGTCACGTGGATGATGTCGAATTATTAGAGGATCAACTGCCATTTGGACAGTTGACAGTTCAACATGGGTTTTCTGAATACGTACTTTAAATGATCCATGCGGGATATGAGATAGGTTGTGTGACCATGGAGATAATGTTATAATCTCATGGAGTCATATGCTAATACCCAACAAGTCTTTTTATTCAAAGTGTACTTCTGCTCACTACTGAATCTTTTGTTGAGGTAATAGATAGCTCTTTCCTTGCTTCTATCATCTTTTTATCCCAGCATACATCCCATGGCATTGTCATTTATTGACAGGTACATAAACATAGGAACATTGTCCGTTGGAGGTACCAAGATGGGAGGTTTGACCAATTGCTCTTTGATGGAAAGAAAGGCTTTTTGACACTCTCCATTCCACTTCTTGGAGGAGTTTTTCCTTAAAAGTTTGAAGAAGGGCTCACATGTTGCTGTGAATTGGGAGTTGAATCTATTGATGAAATTGATTCTCCCCAAAAATCCTTGTATTTCCCTCTCTATCTGGGGCTCGAGCATCTCAGTGATGGCTTAAATTTTGGTAGGATCCAGCTCAATGCCTTTGTGGCTTACTAGAAATCCTAGTAACTTGCCTAACTTGACACCGAAGGCACACTTGGCCAGATTCAGCTTCAAGTTGTATTTGCGCAACCGGTTGAAAAGCTTTTTGAGATGGTCTATATGGTCCTTTTCCCTCCGTGATTTAATGATGATGTCATCCACATAGACTTCTATTTATTTGTGCATTAAATCATGAAAAAGAGCCATCATGGCTCATTGATAAGTAGCACCGATATTGAAGAGGCTGAATGACAACCTTCTATAGCAAAAGGTTTCCCAGGGAGTAATGAAGGTTATTTTCTACCGATCCTCTTCAGTAACCATGATCTGGTGGTACCCAACAAATCAATCAACAAAAGAGTACATGTCATACTGAGCCATTTTTCTATAAGTATGTGGATAAAAGGTACTGAGGAATTGTCTTTGAGACAAGCTTTGTTTAAATCCCGGTAATCCACACATACTCACACATTCCCTTCGGGCTTAGGTACAAGAATTATTATGGATAGCCACTCAGCGTAGGTTGATACCATGATGATGCCGGCTTTGAATTGCTTGAAAATTTCTTCTTTGACTTTCAAACTCCACTCAGGGTTTCAATCGCCTGAACTTCTATTTGACTGGCTTGAATCCCTCTTTAATGAGCAGACGATGAATGAAGATATCAGTAGACAAACCGATCATGTCTTTATGAAACCATGAAAACATATCCTGTTACTGAGTCAATAGAGCATCCAAGTCTTTCCTTTGGCTTGGGGTAAGGTCTACATTAATCTAGATTTTTTAGGGTTTTTTGAGGTTCCGATGTTGAAAGAGGTGGTTTGATAAAGGTTTGGTTTGGCTTTATCTTCGACCCATTTTTTAATATCCTCAGGCACCTCATAGTCCTCTTGCTCAATCTCCATCAAGCCAAAGTCCAACTTTACATCAAAGTTGTAGTCATTTGGAAGATTTGGCATTCCATCAGCAAGGTTAAATAAACCTAACTCTGGAGTCCTGAAAACAAAATGTTTTCACTCAATATATGAGATTGTTTGATCATAAAAAATGTTAACAAAAGCATAACAAAAGTAACTACTATTACTATGCAACAAAAGTAAGAAGTTAATGATATCTACATAGCAGGGCAGACGGATATTCTGCCCTTTTACCCTTTTCGGCAAATGCAAGGAGTGTTACTCTAATTGCCTAGGGTCAAGTCCTGGTGGAAACCTATGATGAAGGGGCGGTTGCTATCCTCCTCCTCTTTGATGATAATCATGACCGAGTTCATGTCAGGGTCAGTGTTTTTCTTTAACCGGTTCTCCTTAGTCCTATTAATGCGAGGGATCAAGATCTAATATTCTGAGCAGTCATTATCTGAGATGTCATCGTTCATACCCTCGGTATACACCAGAAAGTACATCTTTGATAACTGTCTCTTCACGTCTTGTTTAAGTCTCTGATTCCTTTCCTCAATGTCTGGGTCTGGAATTACGACTTCTTTCCCTCAAGCCAGTCTGGGACTAGGAATCAGCATACCTGTCACAGAAATAGGAATTTTCCTCAAAAGCCTTATAGATGTTGCATCTGTAATATTAGATAGTAAAATTATAAAAGAAGGAACCAATGTATACTTGTGTGGGTTCTTATGATTTGATCCAGAGGAATGGCCTAATCCAGCCTTCCCTGTCTCGCTGGGAATTTGAATTATACTTTTGATTCCTTGTTAATTTTTCCCTAACCCTTGTCTAGGCTGGAAACCCAAGGATATCATTTCCTGATTGGCCACCATTACTTTGGTGGAAACTCTAGGCTTCAGAACTGGAGCCCTGATAGGTTGATAGTGATTGTTGCTCACTTCGAGGGACTTGGAAGCTGATAGGATCAACTCCTTCATTGAGACAGATTAGAGGTATATCATATTGGACATGGACAGGATATTTTGGTTAAGCATTGACAATGACTAGATTACCGTTGATGATGTACTTGACATGTTGATGAAGAGTGAATGGATCCAAGGTCTTTCCAACAATAAATTATATTTTATAGTGATGCTGAGCACTTGAAAGGATATATAGAAAGTATGTGGACCGATTTCCATGGGCAATTCAGCTTCTACTACATCAGTCCGTTGAGACCCATAGAAGGCTCTTATGACTATGTGGCTGCTTTGGATCCGGTTGGGATTGATCTTCATTCTCTCCAACGTGGAATAAGGGAAGATGTTTACGGACGATCCTCTATCTATTAACACACCTTCGACCATATATCCTGAAGATATCACTGCTATGTGCAATGTCTTGCAATGACCCGTCCCTTCAGGGGGTATGTCATCATCAGTGAAAGATATCGCGTTGCTATTGAAAATGTGAACTACCAGATGATGAAACTTTTCAGTGTCTACCGTCTTTCGAAAGTAAGCTTCTTGCAGTATCTTTATCAAGACCTTGCGATGATCTTCAGAAGAGAATACCAAGTCTAGAATGGATATCTGTTGAGGTGCTTCTTTCAAGCTTTGCACCACCTTATCTTCATTATGCCCCATCTTGTTGAGGAATTATTCAATTTTCTCCTCGGGCACTTTTCCCTTGGATTTGATGACTGGTTTCATCATTTATTGAGGTAGATAAAGTAGGTTTTCTTTTGATTCCGCAATATTTTGATTTGACGTTGATCCCTCAACCTCCCCATAGTTCCATGTGACTTTTTTTAGGCTGATAATGGGATACTGCGGCCTGAATGGAAATACCAGTGGTTTCGGTACAGCCACCTTCAAAGGGTTTTCCACTCCATTGAGCTTTATTACTTGAATTGTAAGAGGTGTTGCATACAAGTCTCCCTTAGAGGATATGAATGCTATAACTTCCCTCTATCTCTGTGTTCCTGGAGGAAATATCTTCCCACCCTCAGGAAATAAGATGTCATTATCTGCCATTTCCAGGTCACCGCAGTCAATCTTATTTTGGATGAGATAACGAAGTGCCCAACAGCTTTCCGTGCAATAACCACGAGTATTGGAGTGGTATTGACAGACCCTGATAACATCAAATCTCTTTAAACAATGATTGATTGGGGGTAGCAGTGTTGTGATCTTCCCTTCATTGATCAACATCTACAAAATTTCTTTATTTAGTTGACCCAAAGGGGTGAACTCCCGTTGGTTTGCATAGTCCCGACGAGCTTGAGATCTTGCTTTTCTTGTAAGCCTTTCTTTCAAGGTTTCATTCTCTTGGGCTTATTGTTGATTCTTTGTGGTAAGGGAGAGGAGACTTGCATGCTCCTGACCGAACAACTGTCGTGTGACTTGGTGCTGGTGTATCACCAATTATGCCAGTTTATTAATCCGTTCATTGATAGACATTATTTCCCATTCTATCATAAACTAGAATCTGAATAATCCCACTTATCAGAATTATCTTTGTTGGTTTAGGGTGAACTACCCACATATCTGAGGTAATTGGAATTTTCTCCACTCCCTCTGTTGATCATGTTGACATTATCTTCCTTGTGTTGAGGGAGAGGGTTATCTTGGACATGTGGTTATTATGGCTTTTTCACCACGATCTCACCACTGTCTATTAGATCCTGGATCTTGTGTTTGAGGGCCCAACAATCTTAGGTGTCGCAACCCGGAACTCCAAAATGGTAAGCACATTTCTTGCTTGTATTAAAATTCTTTCCACTTGGATTGGCTGGTGGAAAGAGTTGGATAGTTTTCTTCTGTGCTGTCAGAAGCTTGAATATGTTTTCCACTGAGTTCCCTAAGGGTGTGAATACTCTTGGACGTCTGACTTCTCCACCTTTTGACAATAGAGGGTTTAAGGATTGTGCTTGAAAAAGGGAATAGTTTCTCTTTTGAATGGGAAAGTTTTGATTGCCTCTCTGAGTTTGTCCTTGCAGCACCAAGGAGACATATCCTTCTTTCTTTTTATGGACCCTCCGGGGGTTATTCCCATAATTTCCAACTTGAATGTGCTCAGCTATGACTTTTAAAGTAGTGAGGTCTTGAATCTTCCCAGATTTGAACCCCATCTCAGCCATTTCTCTGTGTTCGATCATTTCTAAGAATGGTTTTCCTATGTTTACTAGGACCCTCTCATAAAATGGAGATTCTTGTATTTCTATGACAGTCATTACCATTTTAGTTTCTGTCATGGATGGGATTACTTGAGCAGCCAGACGCCTCCATCTTTGGGCATACTCTCTGAATGATTCAATGTTCTAGTTTTTGACTTTGGTGATTTGATATCTATCTTGAGCCATTTGTGTTTGAAAACTGTATTGGTTCAGAAAAGCATGGGCTAGTTCCTCCCAGCTATGGATTTTGGAATTGTCCATTCTGGCATACCATGTTCTGGCTTCTCCAGTTAGACTCTTTTGAAATAACTGCATTCTCAGTTTTTCATCCTCGGTGTAGGATCTGAGTTCTCCAATAAACACTTTTAAGTTAGTGTAAGGATCTCCCAATTCGTTATATTTTACAAAATCAAGAGTCTTGAACTTGTCTGGATAATGAACCCCTAGGAATATGCAAAAGTCTGAGTAAGTCACGCTTTGATTGATCGGATGGTTTCTTCCATTTGTTGGACTTTCATTCGAATATCACCCGTGTTATGATCTTCTTTAAGATGGGTAATTTCAGGGGATTTGTTGGATTTTTCAATTTGAGACTCAGGCATCTGGACTTCTTTCTCAGTACCCTTGATTCCTCCCTATGCAGAGGATTCTGTTTGAATGGGTAGTTGTGGACCCTGAGTTTTCTTGTTTAACTCTTTCTAAAAGACAACTAATTCTGTTATTTGATTCCTTAGTCCCTCGAATTCCTCTTGGGAAATAAGAGTAGGTTCAGACTGGACACTTGTAGCCATGTTTGGAGGTTGGCTTATTGCCTTTTTGGATTTTGAACGGGTAATGGGACCAATTGTTTCCCTATAAAAAGACTATGTAGTTTAGTCTGGATAAATATTAAGAGGTTGTATGCTATGCAATGTGTCTGTTTTAGGATTTTTTAATGTTCTCCTGCAAAACAAATGTCAGTTATTTTGATGATAGGAGAGCATAATAGGTCTTTATAGGGAAAGGAATGCATATTTACATCTTCCTTTATATTTTGCTTTACATTGAGATTTACATGTAATTTACATAGAATTGAATTTACATGGAATTAAAAGGGAATGGCATGAAGAGACTTCCCGTTGTGTTTGGTGTATCTGGGGCTAACCTATCTTAGGCTACTCTCATGGCTTTTCGGCATGAAGGTTTCCAAATCATCGCAATTTATTGGATGGGAAGTTAATCCAATCTTTCAATTGTAGCGAATCTAGGTGGTGCCTTTTCCTGAGCCTCGCGGGATTAGTCTCTCTTGAGTCCAGTAATAAAACAACGACAGGTTTGCCTCCTGGTGGAGGAATCACACATTATACATTCAATTACATTGAGATTCATAGAGTGTGGGGTCTTGAAAAAGAGGGGAAGGTGTTAGGCACCCCCCGACTTCCGTGAAAACATGGTTATCGTAACTTTTTAATTTTCTTAATTATCTGCATGTGTGTGTGTGTTTATTGGGCATATATGCAATTATCTAGAAGTAGTGTTATGCCTCATTTGCACCTATATACAAAGGGCTTGATTTGTATAAAATTTCAGGTTTAAGAAGATATAGCAGTGAAGTTTTGGAAAATAGGTTTTCAAACACTTGTGCTCAATAGTAATTGAGGCCTTTGATACTTCCACTTTATTCCGTATTCGACTGGATTGATTTTATTTTTGAGATGCGAAGCATCTTCGAGAAAATAAGATGCATAGCAGTGCCAGGCTCCTTATGGGCATGAGATCCATCCAAGGATGTCCATACACGATAGATAATTTACAAGTTGGCTGCAAATGTGACGCCCCCAAATTCAGACACTCATATCTCAAATTTGGGTTGTCACGTACTAACTCTAATAATAAATCAAAATCTTACACAACGAAAAATAGAATAATTTATATTGTGATAACATATTTATTCTTGTCCCAAGGTCTCGCAACCGTTACTACAACATTACAACTTAATTCAAACATAACTTAGTAAATCATAGTAATTAAGTCTTCATAGAACATAATGATAGTAAATTCCTAGTATTAAGAAACAAAGATATTCCAAAGCCTTCTCTTTACCCTTGTCCTTACCTAAAGGTTCACCACGTTCTGCCTTAACTGAAAGTTTTAAGGAAAGCACAGATGAGCAACAAATTTGCCCAACAAGTAATATTGCAATAAGAGTGAACATTCATAGAGTTCAAATATCAAGGGTATGACAGTGAATAATAGTTCAGGAATTATCAGCAATTCTCAATAAAGGTCACTATGGACTGAAAGATATCAACAAGATTCAAAGATACATCATGTAAAGGTTCAATAATAATGAACACGAGCAGTCATTATGGACTAAAAACTTCCACTATATTTAACAGTATTATACTAAAAATTCAATTAAACGAGTACATCAAGTGATCAACCTAACTACCCTACGTTATGCATAACAATTACACATGCTAGTATGTGCGCACGTCGGTTCCCCGACAATTATATAACTTCCCCTTCAACGAGGGTTGTTCATCTCAACAGATTTAAGAGTCTGCACCAAGTCAATTTGGGTTGGATAGCTCTCTAACATATGATAATAGTCTAGCCGAATCAATGACTTAGACAACTTTTATAATGCATGTAAGAACAATAAGTTCAATGCTTGCATCTATATCAAAATATACAAATGATTTCTGAATTGAAATAGTTATTTGCTTGATGTAAGTATGATTGGATGGCAATAATTCAGAATTATACAATATATATAGTGTAAAGAGTTTAGGGACTTGCATTGTAATAACTCAATATTTTCGATATAATTAATAAGAAATTTTTGCATATAATTTCTTTTAAAATAAAGGTGGGAATATGTGCAAGGTAAAGTGTGTGTATATATGTGATAAATAAATATTTATTTATTACATGAATATTTACAAATAAAATTTTTATGGAATTATTAATCATTATAAATTATATTTTATAATAAATTAATTTTGTACTAAAAATATTTTTATTATTTATTTTCTATTTAAATATGATTATTGTATTATTTAAATAATGCATGATATGATTATTAGAATTATAATAATAATTATTTTATTATATGAATTTATTCATATTAGTTATGTTAATTATTTTAACTTAATTAATAATTGTATGTATATGAATGTTAAGTCGGATATGGATTCAAAACCCTAAATCTGGATTTTGAATAAGGAATGAGAATAATAATATAATATTGATTATATTTCAGTGCTATAAATATGTACTGTATGTATATACAGATAATGGTTGGTCAATTATATTGTATCTTGACAAAACCCTAGAATTAATTTGTTAAACCTTATTTTGAAACTCAAATAGGAGCTTAAGACTGTTAAGTAATTGTGTTAATTGATATGTATAATAGATATTAATCTTAATTAATTAGGAAAACCATATTTATTGGAAACCCTAATTGCTAATCAGAAATTCTAATTTCTAAATTATAAACCCTAATTACTAAATTAGAAACCCTAAGGGTTAATTATAAATCCTAGTTGGAACTCACATGAGAGTTCAAGAATGTTATGTCATTGCGTTAATGTGATTAATGTCGGGTATTATAGAATATAACCCTAATAAGGAAAACTCTAATTTCAAAATTAGAAAGCCTAATTTGCTAATTGTAAACCCTAATCACTAATTTAGCAAGCTTAATTATAATTTATAAATCTCAAACCTAATTTCCATGTTCCATATAATTAGGAAATTAAACATGATTAAGAAACACTAATTATCATTTTAGAAATCATAGAATTTTTTTTAAAAAATCTTAGGGGTTAAACCCTAAGGGTTAGTTAAATGAAAAAATAGCCATTAAATTGGAAATCTAAATGACCATAATACTCCTCTTGCATTATTGAAGCTAACTTTCAATCAGCCATTTCACCAGCCAAATTCATTGCATTCAAGTAATATATATAGATCATGAGAGAGAAAGTTCATCATTTAGTCCCATTTGTTCATCAACACTCCACAAAGCCTCTCTCTTTCTAAATCCACGAAATATACTAGCAGACCAGTCCCCAAACAAGTTCATAAAACACCAAGATCAGATTAAGAACCCTAGAATCAAGATTTGTCTAAGAAAGGTATAAAACCCTAGAACCAAATCTGATCATGATTGATATGTTAAGAGTTGTGTTTTTGTGTTAAAATATTGTTTGTAGTGTAAATAGTTGATCTGGGTTGGTACATGATAGATCCATAACATATATATGCACGAATTGAAGTTTTTCAAAGTCTAGAAAATTTTTAAAAGTTGTCTGACAACCAAATGTCAGACCTCCTAGATCTCTTTATGTTTATAGTATTGTATGTTTCAAGGTTTGTAGTTATAGTATGTTATAAGGGCTTCGATTTGGAACTGGAATGAAGCCTAGATCATGTACATATTGTAAGATATGGGTGGTCAAACCACGTTGACTGACCATGACCGAACAGATCAGGGTAACCCGGATTGTTACCCAGAAAGCTCTGACAAGAAATGTATGGACTCGGATCTGACAGTTGTTTATTGATTTGTTATGTTTGTTGTATGTAGATTATAGTATGTTATATGGAATACATGCTTATGCTTTTAGAACACATAAACATCAAAATGGGTGAATGTAGTGCCTGGTCAAAGTAGGTGAAACGATCACGTTTTCTGTTTTCTGGGTAACCTAGAAAACGTTTGAACCTGATCTCTGACATACTTTGACCGGCATAGATCTGCTTATTGTGTTGTTGTTATATGTATTTTACGTAATGAATCTGTTCATTTGCATGCTGACTACAATCTAGAACCCTTAGATCACAAAATCATTGCAAATATTTCAAGTTGTGGAAGCCCAAAGTAGGTTACACGAACTGTTCTTCATTTCTGTGTAACCCAGAAAATGAAGAACAACACTCACAGCTTGTTCGATCTAGAGCTTAGATCTTGTAGCTTGATGATGATTAGACATTTTAAATGTTTAAAACTTGTACTCTATTAGTTGTTCCACAAGGCCCGACGTCTAAACCACCTATAACATGAATAGATTGTACAATATAAGGCCACCAAAATCGTTGACCGGCCATGACTTCTTGTTTCTGGGAAACCCAGAACATGAAGTACATGTCTGATAGCTAGTTCTAAGCTTTATAACTGACAACTGTGATGTTGTATGACCTTGTTACTTATTGTTACTTGTAGTATTACATATATACTACCATATCTGATCATTATCTAGCCCAGAAACACATTGATCACTGATTTATTCTTTGTCAAACATAGCCCCTCGCTCACTGACTTTGAATGTTCTTGAGGCTAAAGAACACCAAAGGCTACACTTTCTGTTGCTAAAAGCTATAGCTACTATTTATTTAATTTTAATTAATTAAATTTCCTAAAATCATTTAAAAATAGAAATAAATTTATAAAAATTACAAAATTAGTTTTAAAAATTATTTGAAGTTATAAAAATTAACTTTTAATAATTTGACATATTTTTCATCAAAATTAATATTTATTTGAATATTATTGATATTTAATTTATTTAATAAATGTATTAAATAAATTGATTAAAAATGATTTTATTATATTAAAAATTATTTTAAATTATATTAATGTATTTAAAAATATTTTAAGTTATAAAACATAATTTTAATATTTTAAGGTAAATTTAATTAATTAATTAATATTAATGATAATAGATTTATTCTATTTAATAAATAAATTAAAAATGATTTTAATAATATAAAAATAATTTTAAATGAAAATTAATAGTTTAAAAATATTTGAAGTTATAAAATATAACTTTTAATATTTTTAGGTAGATAATATTATAATTTAATATTAATGATATTAAATTTATTTAATAATTATATTAAATAAATAGATTAAAAATGGTTTTATTAATTTAAAAATCATTTAAAAAGGATATAAATGGTTTAAAAATATTTTAAGTTATAATAAATGAATTTTAGTATTTTAGTGTATAATACATTAATATTTAAATATTAATGGTAATAATTTAAAAATGATTTTAAATTTTTTAAAAATCATTTAAGGGTAATATTAATGTTTTAAAAATATTTTGAGTTATTATAAATAATTTTAATATTTTGGCAATAGTTTCATAAATAATTTAATATTAATTAAATATTAATAATAATAGAATTATGTAATATTTAAATCATTTAATAATCATTCTACAGTTTGAAAAATCATGAAAAATTAAAAAATTATTTAAAAATTATTATAAGCCACTGAAAAATAATATGACTGATATTTAAAATATCCAAAATAATATTGTACTACATGATAGAGTTTTAGACTCGATAATTACCCGATAAAGCCGTCGGTACACGGAAATATTTTAGAAATTGATCTGGACTTAGATAGTTTGACTGGATAGGTGATTTTTTATGATCTAATAACTATTATAAATATGTGACAATGTGATTAGTGTGACTCCCCCAAAATAGGTATACATTACCCATCTTGAGTTGCCAAATACATGGTGCAGAATACAAATATAACCTTAAATATACAACATGCTGCCTCGACTACAACACCTTACAATGGTACTTTACATAAAACTACAATCAATAACTATTTTAGAAATTAGAAATCTTTTTAAAATACTCATGGAAACCTTCGTACATTGAAGACCATGCATCTAGGTTATGATAGATATCATATGCCCACAGAATTATCCTTGGTTGACCCAATAGTCTCAAAAGAAAAACAAGAAGATTGATATCATCTTATTTCCAATGGTGAGTCTTCTCTTGACATATAATTATCTCCATTGTCTCTAAGTGAAAATTATATTTCAAATATAATCCAAAATCATATAGGTAGTGCTCATCGATATACTCAGCAAGTGGATGTGCACAACCATGTCGTATGATAACACGAGGTTGTATGTCATTAGACATCTTGTATGATAGTGGCAAAACACCCTTCCAAAGTTGGGTTCACCTCACCCTATTTGGTTCACCAAAATTAAAGATCAAATGACGTATATAATACGACAAACTTATCTAAAGTTCTCAACAAAATTATTTTCATACTATTTAAGGAGAACCTCAACAGCTATAGACCACCATTCTATTCCCTTGTTACCCCCGACTCGTCCCAGCTATATTCTCATTTTCTGAAGAGAACAATGAAAATAAAAGGGTGAGCTCAACTAGCCCATTAAGAAATATTATGACAAAGAAAATGAAGAATAAACTATCATTAGCCTTCTACAGTGTTAAACTAATACAATATAACAAACAAAAAGTTTAACTGCAGCGGAACAAGTAATCCATTAGAAGAGTCAAGTAGAGAATAAAATCTACTATCTACTATGATTTAAAAGGTTTTTCATCACTTTTATCGCTGAGAATCAACTTAATAAATAATCCACATCATTAAATCATCCCTGCACTACAGGCCAAGGATATTCTTTAGTGTCACGACCACGAATTATCCATGCACTACGAGTCAAAGATAATCGTGTTTTCATCAACAGTCCTGATCATGCCATAAAATAATTCATCTTTGCACTCTTGGCTGAAGAGAATTTATAGCCATAATCATACCAAAAACTGTCCATCAATGCACTACGGGCCAATGCGGACTTTTTCTATATCATTTGTAACATTACGGTCATGATTATACCGAATAATCCCTGGTCATAATCATACCAAGTCCATCTATGCACTACAGGCCACAAATGACTGTCAACATAATATAAGCATGAGGATGATGACAATCCAATAAAACAAGTTTAAGAATAAATTTTAAAGATTTATAAGTTAATTTATCCTGAACTCAATAACGTCCAAATTGTCAACATGATACTATTTTGTGGAGTAAAATTCAAGAATGCTCAGAAGAATATTTTCATGAAAAGATACTGGATGAAGCGCAAATATCAAGGATATTCCACTAATTTCATGGAGTATAGAAGCCAAAACTTTAACCAACTGAGTATAATAGAATATATGAAACCGCAAATAGATTTTTGCCGCCATACGGTAATCCGCGTAGACAGATTATTCCAACAGAATAATAAAGAATGGAATAACAGAAGAATTCACCATGCGTGCGTAATCTGCACAGACTGGTTATTCCAACAGAATAATAAAGAATGGAGTCATGCGTAACCCGCACAGACATGAAATTCCTATAGAATAATAAAGAATGAAACCAGGTCATCCGTAATCCGCACAGACAGGATATTCCAACAGAATAATAAAGAATAGAATAACAACAGAATTCATCAGGTATGCGATAGACCGCACAGACATGTTATTCCAACAGAATAATAAAGAATGGAATAACTGAAGAATTTCACCATGTATGCGGTACTTTGCATAGACAGGTTATTTCAACATAATAATAAAGAATGGAATAACAACCCTTACGAGTATTGAAAGAAAATAACTCTCTTCATGAATACGAAAGAATACCCCTTACCTTAAAAAGAAGAGTATTCCGACGGGTAGGGTGGGGATATACTTGAAGAAAACTTGCACTATTTTCTACGCTCAAACCTTTCTTAAACTTTAAAGAAATACGCTCAAGATTATAGAAGAAGAATTCTCTGAATTTCTGGTGTGATTTTCAATTCTAACTAAGCATCCTATTTATAAGAGAATGGAAATGATACTATGCTGCACTATGCAATAAAATATAATATATTCTATTTATAATCAAATAAAACAAAACTTTATAAAAAGTATTCTATTTTATATAAAACGTTTTTACTATGCAAGCACTATGCATAATAAAATATAATATATTCTATTTATAATCAAATAAAATAAAACTTTATAAAAAGTAATCTGTTTTAAATAAAAAGTTTTTACTATGAAAATACTATTCAGGCACTATGCAAACACTATGTATAATAAAATATAATATATTCTATTTATAATCACATAAAACAAAACTTTATAAAAAGTATTCTGTTTTATATAAAAAAATTCTGTTTTATTACATTTATAATAATAATAAAACAACATTTATCACCATTATTATAATTCATAATATTAATTGACCAGGTCGTTCCCAGGAAAGTTGGGGCTTTCCAATAAGTATTTCTTTCTATTGTCACGCAATTAGGTGACCAAACCTCTCCTTGACAGAACTTCTAGACATCGTTAATATTGCAAATAATAATATTAATACCTTTGTCGTCTCAATTATTGAT
Organism: Panax japonicus; assembly: GCA_020205505.1. Taxonomy (NCBI): domain Eukaryota; kingdom Viridiplantae; phylum Streptophyta; class Magnoliopsida; order Apiales; family Araliaceae; genus Panax; species Panax japonicus. Next base: position 26,002,164 of record CM035113.1, read on the forward strand.
TTAATAATATATAAAATATTGACAATATATGAATCAAATAATGTGAGATACTATGCAGCAATTACTGTAGTAATAATTGAAAAAAACTGAGTAACTTCTCACGTAAGTATAAATAATTAATACCGCGTGCTACTATGCAACCACGCGTATTACTGTACTTTTAACACCAGATGTTTCAACAGTTAACGGTAGAACTTTTGCCGTTATTTTCATAAAAGATTTTTGTTGTTTTCTCTATCCGACAATAATTTCGTTGTGGGGTTCACCAATGATTGTGCCGTTGTATGAATATTCTCTATTAAAATGAATATTCCTCGACCAATCGAATATTATATAACAACTTGCGTACTTTGTAAAATTTATAAATATTACCCATAACTATAACATTATATCAAAACCACAACATAATATTAAAAAAAATATTTCGAGAAATTTAAATCTTTATTCATAAAATTTGGGGTCTCACAATTAGGTTATGTGTTTACTACAAATAGCAGTACTATGTGTTAAGATATATTATTCTAATCGACAGAATGATCTTATTAATGATAGGTCGCTATATAAAAGATAAAACTAAGTTTTGTAAGCAGAATATCAGACAAGTATCCTGTCTTTGTATTTACTTTATACAATGGACATGTGTAAGCTAATATATGAACTATTCATGCAAGTATCTAAACTTTTCATTTACTTTATGCAATAGACATGTGAAGGCAGTTTCAGAACTATATTGTTATTGTTCATGTATTTATACCTTTGTAGATATATTCTGTTTGTTAATTTCTAAATTATGGTTATACAAGTGTCTTCACTAGGATAATTGTTGTACTTATTTATACATACCTATTAAATTCTGGAATGTATACATTGATTAAAAGTTGTCTAAGCTATTTGACTTGGTCAGGCATAGATTTAAAAATATCGTTGAACTTGATAGAACTTTATTGTATTCAACCGAATTATTTTGGTTCGGATTCCCAACTAAGTATGAACATCCCAAACGTTGGAAATTTTTGTGCGCCAAAGGCGGATAAGATGAATGAAAATATCATTCTTGTATGTATTATTGATTAATACATGGCACATTGGGATGATCACCTTCGTGCCTGTATGTTATGACGGTTTGTGGATGAAGTTATGCTAAACGTTATCGAAAATTGAAAACAAAGTTCATAGTCTTGCGATGGCTCTCCATTTATGACGTTCATAGTTTCAAAATTTTGATATAGAATTGATATGTTGTTATTATTGGTTCAGCTTACTGCACAACTGTTGATTCGTTGTAGAAGTGTCATTCAAAGAAAAAATTTAATCCTTTCAGCTAATATTTATTGTTGCTATTACTTGTTGGGCAATCAAATGCTAATTCTTGCTTTAAATTTAAATATTTTCAGCTAAAGCGTGATCAACCTGAAGGTGCTGCCAAGAACAAAGGAAAAAGGAAAGCAAACATAATAAGTTTAATGGTATGTTTTGTAACAGTTAGACATTATTAAGACAATGATATTTATTATCTATCATGTAATAAAATATAGTAAAGGTCGCGTACCTGGGATTAGACTCTGATATATGTAAATTAAGTTTGGTATTTATATTATCGTTATTATTTCGCTCAAAGAAATGGTATCGTGAAGCATCGAGTTCGGGTTTCAAGTACCTGGATTTAGGGGAGTCATAATATGGTATCGGAGCTTTAGGTTAGTGTTGCCTCCTTTCTACTCTAATAAAAAGGACTCTAACTCATGCAAGCATACATGGGTTGACAAGTAGTACAGAGTTAGAAAAGTATCGATCCACGGAGAAAAGTGCTAAATCTAAATTATCTTACATCAACTATATTACTATTTTAATATGCTTAAACGATCAAATCATAATTTTTTCTAACTCTAAGTTAATTCAAAAAATAACAAATATAATATTTAAAATGATGTAATCGAATTTGAGAAGAATCGAATTCTAACTTCATGTAATATTTCATCTACACAGCAACCATTATGTAATGTGTAAATACTTATCATGGAAAATTAGTCAAGAGAACAATAGTGGACATAACCATTTTTCAACGAACTGTGACCAATTCACATAATTTCCACAAATGATAGAAATCATGTAAGCGACACTACTACCAAAATCACTATATGTCTATGTGAAATTGCAGTAATAATGAATTAATGTACATGCTCTTTTCATGACTTCATACGGTGAAACGGTATATATCTATCCGGTTCACAAATTACAAAGTTTAACAATTCAGCCTCATAAACATATGCCATTATGATTTAATCAATACTCACATTTCATTTTTCAAATCCATATAAGCATACAAGGTGAATAGTGATTAAACATTCATTGATTAAGCATAATCATAATGGGAAACCAATGATAAATATAACAATACAATCAGATATACTAATATAGACTATATATTACAATCCATTAGAATCCCATAATGGAGTTTAGTTCATTTCTGAAACAAAAGCCATTATGGGATTGAAACAACACATAGAATTAAGCAATGCAAACAAAAGATATAAGAGAAATGATGAACAAATCTGTTAAACCCCGTTGTATAATCTGTTCCAAGCTTGTTCCAAAGCACCAACAATCTCCAGAAAATGAAACTAATGATTATTTAATAATATAGATAAAGAGAGGATATATAATTATATCTCTGGTGATCAAAACCTCCCTAACTTAGTTAAAGCTTAAGAACCCTAATTACTGATTTGAAAAACTGATAAAAGACCCACTAAAACAAGTCTGGTACCAACCAGTATTGTTTAGTTGAGCCTAAAGCGCTCAAAATTCAAATTAAAAAAAGTCAACAAAACAGACTGCAGAGGACTCGCGTGGTCGCGCGAGATTATACTGTAAAATGGGCGCGGGCGCGGGCGCGGGCGCGGGCGCGGGCGCGGGCGCGGGCGCGGGCGCGGGCGCGGGCGCGGGCGCGGGCGCGGGCGCGGGCGCGGGCGCGGGCGCGGGCGCGGGCGCGGGCGCGGGCGCGGGCGCGGGCGCGGGCGCGGGCGCGGGCGCGGGCGCGGGCGCGGGCGCGGGCGCGGGCGCGCGATATATGTATATGTCGAGGCATTAGCACAGGTGAACAAGATTCCTTCTTGTTGGGGCGCGGCCGCGTAATGGTGCAAAGCTGTCTAACTTCAAGTAGCGCGGGCGCGTGATTTAAGGCTTAAATAGTCGCGCGGCTACTGCATGCTGGCTTCTGCTGTTGCTTCTTGATTGTTGTTGTTTGTTCTTCATCCTTTCTTTTCTGCATAACACTCATCCATTGCTTCAGTTCCTCATCTACACATGTCCATTTTGCCTAGTCTTTGCTAACTTCATGCCACCATGCTTATCCATGCCATTCTTGCTTTTTCCATGCCTTTCCTAGCCATAGGAGTTCCACTACAAGTAATGCAAAATAAACATAAAATGCAACTAAAACATAATAAAACTACTTGAGATGAACATAATTCTAGTGAGTTGACATCCAATAAGTAGATATAAAATCTACTTATCAAATACACCCAAACTTAAACTATTGCTTGCCCTCAAGCAGTGCATATGACAGTAAATAATGCAATGCAACTACATGATATGCAAACTAAACTACTATGCAAACGAGTCCCAAGTTTTTCCAGCTAAAATGGAATTCTAATCCAATGTGCCTCAGCGAATTATCCAGATTGAAGAATAAAATTTTAAACTAAGTTATAGACATAATATCATATAATCAAATAACCCATAATCACTATAAAGATGATGTGTGTGTGTTGTGTTCACCAAAAACTTAACAAAGGCAAAGAATATACATGTTATAATGCTCAAAATAGAACATTGCAGTCTCAATCAAGACTCATGTATACTAATGCAACCAAAAACTATTCTAACAAATCAATACAAACTAAGATTCAACACTGGGTTTAAATTACTTTATTTTTACTCATGATGGCGATTTTTGCACTTTCCCGCGGTGTTTATTACTATATTTTTTTATGCATCGAGTACGTTTTACGCTCCATCTCGCCCCTTCCAATGATTCAATAATTTAGCTTAGGAAGGTTCCAAGATGGATTTTCTCCATATTTTTCCTTTTTTATACACAACAAGCATACCCATGTGTTCCCAAAGTTTGATTATCAATGTTTTCATAGCCTAAGTCCACTTTCTACATAATTCTATTTTTAAAACCACATTTTCTATTAAGCAATAAAAACACGTGATTCTTATACCAACAAGCATATATGAACACATACGTGCTAACCGAAAGCATCTAAACAACAAGTATGGATTACCTAATGTAAAACATTATAGCTGAGCTCATGTTATCCATTAAATTTAAAAATCCTTCAAAATTCCATTTCATCATTGGCTAGACTGATACTCCAAAAAGCTAGATATTTGGGACTTGCAACTAAACACATACTAAAACATATAATAACTACTAAAAACAGAAAATTTTCTGTAATTATTAATTAAACATGCAACAATTAGATTAAACATGCAAAAATGATGCAAATTAACTACATGCACTACACTACTACCCAATACCCCCAAACTTAAACTATTAATTGTCCCAATGAATGAAGGTAAAGGTTTTAAAGAAACTCCCCTAGTTATCAGCTGTACCACCCTCTTCTGGTGGTGAATCCAGCGGTGGATATGGCATGGTTGTCTCAAATTATGGCCACTCAAGCATGGTTCCCTGCTTCGTGAAAGCCTCGGTTAGAGACTTTGTCAATCCAGTAGCAAATGTTACAAAGTTGTTGTACATAGCTTCGACCTTCCTCTCCATCCTTCGGAGACGACGATCATCATAGACAGCAGCGGCTTGGGTCGAAGTGCCTGCTTCAATTGCCTGCGTGGGCTGTGGTGAAGGCACCGATGATGCGGGTTATAGGATATATAATTATATCTCTGGTGATCAAAACCTCCCTAACTTAGTTAAAGCTTAAGAACCCTAATTACTGATTTGAAAAACTGATAAAAGACCCACTAAAACAAGTCTGGTACCAACTAGTATTGTTTAGTTGAGCCTAAAGCGCTCAAAATTCAAATTACAAAAAGTCAACAAAACAGACTGCAGAGGACTCGCGTGGTCGCGCGAGATTATACTGCAAAATGGGCGCGGGCGCGGGCGCGGGCGCGGGCGCGGGCGCGGGCGCGGGCGCGGGCGCGGGCGCGGGCGCGGGCGCGGGCGCGGGCGCGGGCGCGGGCGCGGGCGCGGGCGCGGGCGCGGGCGCGGGCGCGGGCGCGGGCGCGGGCGCGGGCGCGGGCGCGGGCGCGGGCGCGGGCGCGGGCGCGGGCGCGGGCGCGGGCGCGGGCGCGCGATATATGTATATGTCGAGGCATTAGCACAGGTGAACAAGATTCCTTCTTGTTGGGGCGCGGCCGCGTAATGGTGCAAAGCTGTCTAACTTCAAGTAGCGCGGGCGCGTGATTTAAGGCTTAAATAGTCGCGCGGCTACTGCATGCTGGCTTCTGCTGTTGCTTCTTGATTGTTGTTGTTTGTTCTTCATCCTTTCTTTTCTGCATAACACTCATCCATTGCTTCAGTTCCTCATCTACACATGTCCATTTTGCCTAGTCTTTGCTAACTTCATGCCACCATGCTTATCCATGCCATTCTTGCTTTTTCCATGCCTTTCCTAGCCATAGGAGTTCCACTACAAGTAATGCAAAATAAACATAAAATGCAACTAAAACATAATAAAACTACTTGAGATGAACATAATTCTAGTGAGTTGACATCCAATAAGTAGATATAAAATCTACTTATCAAATACACCCAAACTTAAACTATTGCTTGCCCTCAAGCAGTGCATATGACAGTAAATAATGCAATGCAACTACATGATATGCAAACTAAACTACTATGCAAACGAGTCCCAAGTTTTTCCAGCTAAAATGGAATTCTAATCCAATGTGCCTCAGCGAATTATCCAGATTGAAGAATAAAATTTTAAACTAAGTTATAGACATAATATCATATAATCAAATAACCCATAATCACTATAAAGATGATGTGTGTGTGTTGTGTTCACCAAAAACTTAACAAAGGCAAAGAATATACATGTTATAATGCTCAAAATAGAACATTGCAGTCTCAATCAAGACTCATGTATACTAATGCAACCAAAAACTATTCTAACAAATCAATACAAACTAAGATTCAACACTGGGTTTAAATTACTTTATTTTTACTCATGATGGCGATTTTTGCACTTTCCCGCGGTGTTTATTACTATATTTTTTTATGCATCGAGTACGTTTTACGCTCCATCTCGCCCCTTCCAATGATTCAATAATTTAGCTTAGGAAGGTTCCAAGATGGATTTTCTCCATATTTTTCCTTTTTTATACACAACAAGCATACCCATGTGTTCCCAAAGTTTGATTATCAATGTTTTCATAGCCTAAGTCCACTTTCTACATAATTCTATTTTTAAAACCACATTTTCTATTAAGCAATAAAAACACGTGATTCTTATACCAACAAGCATATATGAACACATACGTGCTAACCGAAAGCATCTAAACAACAAGTATGGATTACCTAATGTAAAACATTATAGCTGAGCTCATGTTATCCATTAAATTTAAAAATCCTTCAAAATTCCATTTCATCATTGGCTAGACTGATACTCCAAAAAGCTAGATATTTGGGACTTGCAACTAAACACATACTAAAACATATAATAACTACTAAAAACAGAAAATTTTATGTAATTATTAATTAAACATGCAACAATTAGATTAAACATGCAAAAATGATGCAAATTAACTACATGCACTACACTACTACCCAATACCCCCAAACTTAAACTATTAATTGTCCCAATGAATGAAGGTAAAGGTTTTAAAGAAACTCCCCTAGTTATCAGCTGTACCACCCTCTTCTGGTGGTGAATCCAGCGGTGGATATGGCATGGTTGTCTCAAATTATGGCCACTCAAGCATGGTTCCCTGCTTCGTGAAAGCCTCGGTTAGAGACTTTGTCAATCCAGTAGCAAATGTTGCAAAGTTGTTGTACATAGCTTCGACCTTCCTCTCCATCCTTCGGAGACGACGATCATCATAGACAGCAGCGGCTTGGGTCGAAGTGCCTGCTTCAATTGCCTGCGTGGGCTGTGGTGAAGGCACCGATGATGCGGGTTATAGGATAAAGCCTTTTCCACTTTGGTGTGGCATACCTCCCGCCCAATCCTTGAATTTGACAATAGTCGTACGGGTGATATCTTGGCTAGGGTACTGCAATTGTTCATTACCCCAAGTGACTCCTTGATGTGCACATAGATTAGTAACAACGGACGCATATGGGATACTTCTCGTAGTGCTCCCCCTCATATAATGTCACATATTCTGATGAATAAGGTGGCCAACATCGATGTACTTGCCTGTGACTATTCCCCATAAAATAATTGCCTTCTCAGTTGTGATCTCGTGTTGAAGCGATGAGGGCATGAGCTTTGCATAGATAAACAAGTTCCAAGCTTTAGCGTAGCGATTGAGGGCTGAGGCTTGGAATGTTCTAGGCTGATTCGTTCCTGGCCTACAACTCCACTGTGTCCCTGGTATACACAAGTCAGTGATGACTTCGTCCAAGTCAAAATTAAAACGTCCAGCCCCAACCCAATTATCATATCCAGTTGGTGGAGTGTCGAGTATCCTAAAAATTTCTCTGATTGATTGTGGTCGATAATCTACTTGAACTCCTCGAACCATAGATAACCCACTCATAGTGTCTTTGGCATTAGTATAAAACTCTCGAACAATACCTATTGGTGCAGCCATATGAGTAGCAGTCAGTCCTCCCCATCTTCTTTCACGTATCATATCTCATAACTGGCCATCTTTCTTCTAAGGCTTGAAACCTCGTTCCTTCACAAATTCTTTCGCTACTATCTTGTAGTACTACATCTGCGCATCAAGGCTGAGAAAACTTTGTATGGTCTACGACATCCTCACCCTGACTGCTGGAGGAAGATGATGATGTTGGAGTAACGAAACGTGCTCGCTTAGGACCCATTACACTGAATGAAGAAGAAGACAAACTCGAAATTTTAGAGAAAAACTTAACAGAGAAAATGCGTGCTTTGTATTCAAACTCCCCCAAACTTATTATTTGTTCTCACCCTCTAAAAAAATAAACCCTAAATTCTCTGTAACTGAATATCAGATAAGTATAGAAGTTTGATTGTGATAGGAGAATATAATACGTATATAATGGGATGAGAAGTTCTGAATTTGAAATGGAACGGTTTAGAAAAGAAGTCTTGCGTCTGTGGTGAGAAAGGAATACGCACGATTCTATTGTAACTGATATAAGAAAACGGCAAAGACACCTCTTTAAAACTGAAAAAAAATTCAGAATCCAGTCTCGAGCGCGGCCGCGTGATTTTTGAACTGAAAAGTGGTGCGAGCAAACGATCGGTTTTGCTGCACAAAAATGTGGCGTGGGCGCGCCATTGTATACTCAATTCCTTGTGCGGACGCATTTCCCTGCATCAGGCCATATTAATTTGCATCTTAAACATACCAAAGCAGCTACGAATCATCTCCAATACACCTGTTCAATCAACAAATATCATTATAAGAAAACAAGTCTCCAAAATCAAAACATGAACTATTGACTATGCATAAATGACTATCCTAAAACAATACTTTCTATACTACTCCTAATCATCACTATATGCACAATCAGCTCCAAAAAACATATACCACACTTGTCTTGCCATAAACAAACTAACATTGAAATGAGAAATAAAAATGATCAAAACAGAATTAAACAAGAGATAAGGATAGAAATATTTAGGTGTCTCCCATCAAGCGCTAAGTTATAGTCATTTAGCTTGACTATCTCTAACTCAATCATATTGAAGAAAGAATGGATGTGACTTTCTGTCTGTCCACCTCACCACCATAGTAATGCTTAAGTCGCTGTCCATTCACTTTGAACGGCTTATCTGGGAATTTGTCAAATACCTCTACTGCACCATGTGGAAAAACTGTCTTCACTATAAACGGCCCAGACCACCTTGATTTGAGCTTCCTAGGGAAGAGTTTAAGTCTTGAATTAAACAATAAAACTCTTTATCTCGGCTCAAATACTCTCTCTATAATCTTACGATCATGCAGTTTCTTCACCATTTCTCTATATAGCTTTGAGTTTTTATACGCCTCTAATCTGAATTCATCCAACTCAGTGAGTTGGAGTAGGAATTTTTCACTTGCAACCTTCAAATCAAAGTTGAACTTCCTAATTTCCCAATACGCCTTATGCTCCAGCTCTATGGGAAGGTAACAAGCCTTTCCATAAACCAGTTAAAAAGGTGACATGCCCAACGGAGTCTTGTAAGCAGTCATATACGCCCAAACAGCTTCATCAAGCTTTAATGACCAATCCTTTCTTGTGGGGTTCATAGCATTCTCCAAAATTCTCTTTACTTCACTATTTGAAACCTCTGCTTGGCCATTTGTCTGAGGATGGTAAGCAGTAGAAATGCGATGATTTACCCCATACTTAGCCAACAGAGCCGTGAACTATCGATTACAGAAATGACTGCCTTCATCACTAATAATAGCCCTTCGAGTTCAAAACCTTGTAAAAATACTTCTTTGTAAAAATCGTAGGACCACCATGGCATCATTAGTTAAAAGAGCTGCCACTTCCACCAACTTCCAAACATAATCAACTACTAACAAGATATATAAATTTCCATATGAAGAAATGAAAGGACCCATGAAATTAATCCCCTAAACATCAAAAATTTCAACCTCGAGGATTGTGTTCAATGGAATCTCATTCCTTTTCGATATATTCCCAACTCTTTGACATCTGTCACATCTCTGGAAAAAACTATAAGCATCCTTAAAAATCTTCGGCTGGTAGAATCCTGCTTGTAATACTCGAGCCGATGTTCTCTCTCCACCGTAGTGACCTCTATATAATGAAGCATAGAAATCTTACAAAATCCTCTCCGTCTCACTATATGGTATACATATCCTTATCATCTGATCAGCACAATGTTTGAACAAATATAGTTCATCCCATATAAACCACTTCACATCATACAAAAATTTCTTCTTTTGATGTCCAACTAAGTCAGAAGGAATTATACTGCTCATCGAGTAGTTCGCATAGTCTGCAAACCACGACACTTCCCCTTTCACCACAACTAAATGTTCATCTAGAAAGGACTCATTAATCACAATCTTGTCATCTACTTTCCTTTCTGGATTTTTCAGTCGAGATAAGTGGTCCGCCACTTGGTTCTCAGTTCCCTTTCTGCCCTTAATCTCCAAATCGAATTCTTGCAACAACAGTATCCACCTGATTAAACGAGGTTTTGCATCCTTCTTTCCAACCAAATATCGAATTGCTGCATGATCTGTGTATACTATCACCCTTGTCCGTATCAGATACGCTCGAAACTTGTCAAAAGCATACACAACTGCCAGTAATTCCTTCTCTATGGTAGTGTAGTTTAACTAAGCATCAGTAAGGGTCTTGCTCGCATAGTATATCACATTAAAAATATTTTTCCTTCTCTGGCCCAAAATAGCCCCCACAGCATAATCAATGGCATCGCACATCAACTCGAATGGTAGGTCCCAATCCGGTGTTGTAATCATTGGTGTTGAAGTTAACCTCATCTTTAAATACTCAAATGCAGTCAAGCAGTCCTCATCAAACTTAAATTGTGCATCTTTCTCCAATAAGTTGCAAAGTGTCTTTGTTATCTTGGAGAAATCTTTAATGAATCAGCAGTAGAACCCTGCATATCATAGAAAACTTCAAACACCTTTTACTGAAGTTGGTGGTAGCAAATTCTCAATGGTCTCTAATTTTACCATGTCCACCTCTAGTCCTTTCTTCAACACTTTGTGACCCAAAATTATTCCTTCTTGTACCATAAAATGGCACTTTTCCCAATTTAACAGCAAGTTCGTATCAACACATCTTCTCATTACCTTCACTAAATTTTCCAAACACAAATCAAAAAAATCACCAAATACTAAAAAATCATCCATAAACACCTCCACATTATACTCCACCATATCCAAAAATATAGCCATCATACATCTCTGAAAAGTGGCTCGGGCATTGCACAGACCAAAAGACATTCTTCTGAAGGCAAACATAACATACATACATGTAAAGGTTGTCTTTTCCTGATCTTCTGGAGATATAACAATCTGATTGTAGCCTGAATAACCGTCCAGAAGGCAATAAAACTCATGGCCCGCTAGTCTGTCCAACATCTGATCAATAAATGGCAGTGGGAAGTGATCCTTCCTTGTACCTTTGTTAAGTCTACGGTAATACATGCAGACTCTCTGTAACGCCCCCAAAATATGTATACATCACCCATCTTGGGTCGCCAAATACATGGTACTGAATACAAATGCAAACTTAATTGTACAACATGAGCTGAGAGTTTTTACACGAATATTATCTTCTAGATAATATCCAAACTCAAATGAAGTCCTCATTAAATTTATTGTCACCATATTTTATAGAATAGTGGGGACTACTATTACACCATCTCGGGCCATCACTCTGTTCCCCGACTAGTTCTGGCTACGTTCTCATTTCCTAAAGAGAACATTGGAAGTAAAAGGGTGAGCTCAACTAGCCCAGTAAGAAATATTATAACTAAGATAATGCAGAATAAGTTATCATCAGCCTTCAATAATGTTAAACTGATAGAATATAATCGACAACAAGTTTAGCTGCAGCGGAATACATAATCCATTAGAAAAATCAAGTAGAACATGATATCTACTCTCTTCTATGATTTAAAAAGGTTTTCATCAACTTTATCGCTGAGACTCATCTTAATAAATAAACCACATCATCGAATCATCCCTGCACTACGGCCCAAGGATATTCATGTAATCATCAATTGTCATGATTATACCGAATAATCCCTGGTCATAATCATATCAATCAATAGTCCATCTATGCACGCAAGCCAAAGATAACTTTCATCACAATATAAGCATGAGGATGATGACAATGATATAAGCATTTAATTAAATTAAAGTAAAGGATAAATTTTAAAGATTCATAATTTAATTTATCCAGTATTCAATAATATCCAAATTGTCAACATGATACTACTTTGTGGGGTAAAATTCAAGAATAATATCAATGTATCAAAAATATTTTGGACAGAAAAGAAATCAATTTTTTGGGTGAATAGTAACCGGGTGAATAGTACTTTGCAAATAGTAACCCGATGTGATAAGTACCCAAATACCCGAGTGAATAATATTTTAGTGAATAGTAACTGGGTGATAGTAACCTGTGAATAGTATCCTGGCATAAAAAGTGTCCCGAATACCCGAGTGAATAGTATTATAGTGAATAGTAACCCGTGAATAGTATCCCGGGTCAAATATTGATATTTAATAAGAAAGTTCAGATCAATATTCCAATGAAACGACTCGATGAAGCACAAAACTCAAGGATATTCCACTAATTTCAAGGATTATAGAAGCAATATTTACCATAGTAAGTTTAAATTTAAGAATATGAAAAGAAATAATATACGAAACTGTAAATGGATTTTCACCTGTCATACGGTACGTAATCCGCGTAGAAAGGTTATTCCGATATATTAAAGAATGAATACGATAAGTAGTATTCCTTATGAATATACGAAAGAAATAATACCCCTTACCTTAGTAGAAGGCTGGATACTGTAATAGTGCAGTAGCAGAATACTCATCTTCTTGCTCTCTATAGTTTCTCTCTCTATAGCGTCTCTTGTGAATCTTAGTGAATTGGTGAGAATAAAAGAAGAATTAAGCTTCTATTTATAGGAGAATGGACTAAATTATAACTTATTCACGAACAGTCCAGATTGATTTACTATTAGAACGGACGGTCCATTTTATGCCTTGAGAAACCTTGGGAAGACCAGTAACGAAATCCATGGTAATGTGCTCCCACATCCATTTGGCACTTGATGCTCTGCCTTGACTCGTTGACAAATTAGACACCTTGAGATAAAATCTGCTACCTCTCTCTTCATATTGCTCCACCAAAATGTATGTCAAAGATCACGATACATTTTGGTAATCCCAGGATGGATTGCAAACAGTGTGTTGTGCGCCTCCATCATGATCTTATACTTTAAATCAGGGTCGTTTGGAACACAAAGTCTGGAGTTGAATCGAAGTATTCCTTCCTCATCAATTCGTGCTTCTAGAACAACACCTTCTTGTACTTTCTTCTTCATACGCATAAGCTCCAGGTCCGTAGCTTGAGTAGCTTTAACTTTGTCAATTAAAGTCGATTCTACTCGTATATTTGTCATCATTATGTGGGTTCCTGAAGTCTTTAACTCTATCTCTATCCTTTGCAAGTCATACAAAATTGGCCTTTGCGTTGACAATATCGCACCCGTACCCGCATATGATCTTCTACTTAATGCGTCAGCTACCACGTTCGCTTTTCTAGGATGGTATTGAATGGCATGATCATAATCTTTCAATAGTTCAAGCCAATGTTATTGCCTCATATTGAGTTCCTTTTGAGTAAAGAAATATTTGAGGCTTTTATGATCCGTATAGATCTCCACTTTCTCCCCATACAGGTAATGCCTCCAGATTTTAAGTGCGAAGATGACAGCTTCCAACTCTAGATCATGAATAGGGTAATTCCTCTCATATTCTTTGAGTTATCGTAAGGCATAGACTATGACTTTCCCATGTTGCATGAGAACAAATCCTAACCCTCTACCTGAAGCATCGCTGAAGATGACAAATCCCTTCGAGCCAGATTGTATTGTCAGAACAGGTGCTGAAATGAGTCTCCTCTTGAGTTCTTGAAAACTCTTGTCACATTCTTCACTCCAACTGAATTTTATATCTTTTCTAGTCAACTGAGTTAATGGAGTAGCGATTCGAGAAAATCCTTCCACGAATCTCCGATAATAACCAGCTAAACCCAGAAAGCTACGTACTTCAGTCATTGACTTAGGTTGCTGCCAGCTTTGAATTGCTTCAATCTTTGTCGGGTCAACAGATATTTCATAATTTGATATCACGTGCCCAAGGAATGCTATTTCCTCAAGCCAGAACTCGTATTTATTCAACTTGGCATATAATTTATTCTCATGAAGCTTTTGGATTATCAGCCTCAAGTGTTTCTCATGATCTTCACAACTTTTGGAGTTAATGAGAATGTCATCAATAAAGACAACCACAAAATGATGTAAATATTCCTTGAATACTCAGTTCAGCATATCCATGAAGGCAGTAGGAGCATTAGTCAATCCAAAAGACATGACTAGGAATTCATAATGCCTGTACTAAGTTCTGAAAGTAGTCTTTTGAATGTCATCAATTTTAATCTTTAACTGATGATATCCGGAATGAAGATCGATCTTTGAAAAGAACTTGGCGCCTTGCAACTGGTCAAATAGGTCATCAATGCGAGGCAACAGGTACCTATTTATGATGGTGACATGATTCAACTTCTGATAATCAATACAAAGTCGCATACTCCCATCTTTCTTCTTTACGAATAGAACAGGAGCACCCTAATGAGACGTACTAGGACGAATGAAACCGATGTCTAACAATTCCTACAGTTGGGTCTTTAATTCCTGAAGATCAACAGGAGCCATTCGATATAAGGCTTTGGAAATTGGTTTTGTATTGGGTTCAAGGTCAATATAAAATTCAATTTCACCCTCTGGAGATAGGCCAAGAAGTTCTTTAGGGAATACGTCAGGAAATTTATTAACAATAGAAATATCATTCAAGACTGACGTATTTTTGTTTAAATTCGTGACATGAGCTAAGAAAGCTTGACATCCATTTTTAATAAACGAATAGCTTTATGGCTTGAAATGACAGTGATTGACTTTAATGGTTTGGTTGCTTGAATTTTTATAATAGGTTGGTTATGAACATGAAAGCTAACAACCTTACGAAAATAATCAATTTTAGCATGATGAGTAGTCAACCAATCAATTCCTAAAATCACATCGAATGCAAGTATTTTTAAAGAGATATGATCGACAGGTAACGTACGGTTACCGATTTGAATTAAACAAGACTTATAAACAGTAGATATAATAAAGGTTTCCCCCAACAGAGTTTCAAACGATAAGTCAAAGTCTAATTTCTCTGGAGTTAAATTTAAACGTTGATCGCAAGTAGGAGAAATAAAAGAATGGGTAGAACCGGTATCAAATAAGGTATAAGCTTCGTAAGAGTTTATGATTAGCTTACCCGTGATCGCCTCATTCAGATTCCTCGCTTTTTGGGAAGTTACGACAAACACTCTCCCTTGAACTACCGGTTTTGTCTTGTCTGGGACGGCCATCGATGCCTCCATCCCAGTTGGACTTGAATTTGGTGCCCGATAAAATTGGCCTAGGTGACCTTTTCTTCCACAATTATAACATGCTTTGGACTGCTGCGTACAGTTTGGACTGATGTGTCCCTCCCCTCTGTATTTGTAACATACGACCGACGGTCGTTCTCCTTCCTTAACAACAGGTGCTGGTGCTGACGTCTTTCTATCATTATTGAATCTCTTCTTCTTAAAATTTCCACTTCTATTATCTTGGCCATGATTACCACCGGAGTGGTTACAATTTCTGGCATGTTGATTCCCTCCATGTTTGTTGTCACTGCTTCTATGACTGCTACCATTGGTATTATCGACCTGTCAGCTACTCTCACTAGGTTTGGTTAACTCATTATCGCGCTTTAATAACTGAGCCATATTTACAACATCTGAATACAAACACAGTTGAGAAATTAAGTACTGACGTATCTCGGGTTTCAAACCTCTTAAAAATATCCGCGTCATTCTCTCCTCATTATCAACCAAGTGGGGCGCAAACCGGGACAACTCAGCAAACTTAGCTTTGTACTATGACACGGTCATACTATTTTTCTCCAACTTGATAAACCTCCTTCATGTGACGAATACTTTCAGAAAAGTACTTGTCGTTGACCAGCTCTCGGAACTTCTCCCAAGATATTTTTAATGCAGAAGGTTGAGTACGGTTTACAGATTCCCACCAGTAATCTACCTCTCCTCGCAACATGAAGGTGGCAAAGTGATAAGTGGGTTTTATACCTACTTATTGGATATCAATTCACAAGAACTATGCCCATCTCAAGTACATTTTAGTGCATTTTTAGTTGCATTTCATGATATTCTGCATTGCATATACTGGGAACTCCTTTAGTGTAAAAATGCAGGAAATGGCATGAGCTCGACATTGGTAGATGGCATGTGATCAATGAAGGCATAATATGAGGGTCGAGTGGACAAAAGAAGCAGCAACAGAACCTGAGGATTCAAAGTTCAGAAGTCGCGCGGCTGTGCAGGCTAAAACTCACGTGCTCGCGCCCTTAACCGGAGTGAGCTGATTTCACACTCGCGCGTCCGCGCCTTGTTAACAAAGGGACCGCGCGCGACATTGACTGCAGCTGCTGACTTTATTTTAAATTGGAAATTGGAAGCGTAACTGAGGGGAGAGTTCAACTAGGGCTTATATATTAGACTTATATCAGTGGTAAAGGGAGGATATTCCATCCCTTGGGGGATGAAGGAACTATTGTTGCTTTTTCTCTTTAATTGGAATAATTAGATTATAGTAGATTAGTGTAGTTATTTTCTAGTTTAGATTAGCTTGAAGACTTGAAGTAATTAGGAAGCATAAGAGATTCCATCTTGGACTAGTAGAACATATTTGCAATTCAATTCACTACTTTTATCCTCTCTTTGACTCTTATTTGTAATCTTATGATGTTTATTCAATATATGGATGATAGATTTGATTCAACTATGATTTAAACTCTATTCTGAGATTGCAATAGATTCTACGGATTAGTTTATTCTGATATATTTCATTGTTAGCCTTATTGATTTCTATAGGATTGTCTATTTAGATTCATGCTATTTGGTTAGCTGATTGGCCATCAATTACTGTGATAATCCATATGGACTTGAGAGACGATGTATGGGTTTTGATCTGCCGATCATAATAGTTTGTGATGATATATTCTATATTTGTGATGGGATGTATGATTTGTGCTTAGGATAGACATATACCGAAGCACCATTCATAGTCAATTGAGAACTTCGGTGTAAACCCTAATTATTTATAAATCACATAGACATATAGTGGTTTAGGTAATGTGGGTGTTCATGTGTATTCTATCAATTGAGGATTATATGTGATATGGGTATGGTACATTGAGAGATGGCTATACTTTACTTTCGTGTTCTCGACTAACAAACCGGTACAATTAGTTTGGCTTAACATAAAATGTGTGGACTTGAATGAGTCAATAGATAAAATTGTGATATCAGATATTCATTATCTAGTCTCACTCTAGGAATAGTTAGGTTTATTTAATTTCATAGTTTAAATATAAAAATCAAATCATTCGTTTAAATGTGACTCAAATGGTTATGGGTTACTACTTGGTTAACTTTATTAGTTAATTCTCCATGGGAACGATACTTTACTTACTCTTTATTACTTGTTGGCCGTGTATACTTGCACACATATATTGATCGTTAAAACAACCCACAAGTTTTTGGCGCCGTTGCCGGGGAACTATTTTAATAGTTTTTTCCAACATTAATTTCAATCAAATTAGTCTTAATTTAAACATTTTAATTTTTTTAATTATCTTCCTATATTTCTCTCTTTTCAGGTACAATGGGTGACTTTGCTTATCAATGGCCTTATGCGAATATGCCTCAACCAAAGGACATAAGAACTGAAGGACTCAATGTATTTTCTACATTGTCAGCACAAATTGTAACACTTTCAGAGAGGTTGGATGTTCTTGCAGCCCAACATACTTGAGAGATGGCAGTTATATATGAATATTATGTTGGCGAGCATCCGAGTTAGCAGTGCAACATCGGGGTTGGACAAGTACAGTTTGGGGGTGATTACTCTAACAGCTATATTAATCCTAACTATCATCAAGGTTGGGGGTATCACCCAGATTATGAATGGAATTGTAACTATCAAGACCAAGACTGCATTCCAAGTCCAACATATCCATCGGATTTCTCATATCCACCTCTAATGCAACAAGAAGAAAATTCAGAGTTGAAGGAATTCCTGACAAGGATTATAGCAAAAAAAGGAAGAGATGATAATGAGTCAGGAGTTATCAACCCAGAATCTTAATCGACAGATGGAACAACTCATTAACTCTTCAATGAATGGCCCTCAACACATGAATTTTGAAACTGAACAAGAAAATTCAAGGTTGGAGGAATTGTGGTTCAAATTTGTAGCATCAACTGAGGAGAAGATGACTGAGCAACAGAGGTCAATTCAAAATCTTCAGAATCAGATGGATCAAATGTTCGAAGCCTTGAACAATTGTCGTCCAACCAATTGGTGCTGTGACATGGACGATGAAACTGATGGAGAGCAAGAAGTGTACATGCCACTAAATGAACTGAAAGGAGTGGATATTGAGGAGACAATTGGGGGTATGGAAAATGAAGAACATGAGCTGACTTGGTGCCTTCTTAGTTAGAGTTGATAAATTTAGTGAACTTTGCACACCCATGTCCCCTTGGTAGTCACATCCAAAGCAAGAATTTCTGCGATTATGAGGCCTCTTATAAACCATGGTGGGCTGAGGAAGAGATAATAGAAGAAGAAAAGCCCGTTGTATCTTTCATGCCTCAATGAGAAAATCTATTCACAGATATAACGGGAGAATCACCTAGCGATGCAATGGAATAAGGGACATCATATACAGGAAATATGCTAAGTGGCTTCAATCCGAAGACTCTCATGATGGGGAACCTACCTACGCACATTGCAGTTCTAATTGATGGAGTTATCCTAGCTTATCGTAGAGTAATTGGATAGTAGTGTCAAGAAAAGAGTTCAGTTAACGTACTATAAACCGAGTGCTAGATGGGAGGCACCCCATCCAATCTTTCTCCCTCCTTGTTTAATTCTTATTTACATTTCCATATTTAGTAGATGTTAGATAGTGGTAAGTCTTAATAATAGTTTTATTGTTTCTCCTTTCAGGTTCAATCCAATTGCTATAAGCATTTAGGATCAAATAGAAGTCAAACAAAACTGAAGTTGCCAGAGTACAGGGTAGCGCGGCAGCGCCCAACTACAAGCCAAACACAGCGTGGCCGCGCCATAGCTCAGTCACAAAAAAAAATTGCCAAATTTTTAAAATTTTTGACTCAAGCATTCGGACAGTTAGAAGCCCACACTTAGTTTCCAACTATAGAATATCTCAAACTTAGCCATCGCCTGATATACCATCAAATCATGAGGAGGCGAACGGAGATGACATTGCCACTTAGGGGAGTATTCTTTCAATTTTAATTACAATGAGGGCATTGTTTATTTTAAGTTTGGGGGTATTGGGTTGGAGTGAGTAGTTGTTGCATATAGTTAGTTGCATATAGTTTGATTGCATTTTTAAGTTGCATACTAGGTGTATTTTAGTATCTTTGTAGTTAAATTTTACATGAAATTTTTTGTTTTTAGTTTTCTTTTGTCTTGCTTACTTAGTATGTGTTTAGTTGCATAAAATTGCATAATCCCATGCTTTTAGTTAGTTGAATTCTAATTTGGTCAATGATGAAATAGAAATGTGATAGATTTTTGAACTTTGTTGATAACTTAAACTTAGTTATAATTTCATACATGGTATAATCTATGCTTGTTGTTTAGATGTTACTGGGTAACACGACAATGTTCCTATTTGCTTGTTAGTTAAGATTAACATGTTTGTCTGCCGAGAGGAAAATGTTATTTTTAATGATAGAATTATGTAGGAATTGAGTAATGACTATGAAAACACTGAAACTCAAGTTTTGGGAACACATGGGTATGCTTGCTTTATAAAAAAAAGAAAAAGATAAGAACAAAAAGAAAAAAAAAGAAGAAAAAAATGAATAATTAACTTGGCTAGTCTTGTTTCGGGGCCTTTGTTACTTGAGTAAGTACGCCCGAGGGGATTGTCTCTACACCTAGCGGCCTAAGGTCTTAATGGTCTGGGAGTCGTTGGCTGAAAGCTTGCTAAGGGGTAGCACTGTTAGCCTAATGGAATGAGACATTGCACAGTCAGGGGAAATATATATATATAAAAAATCAATCAATAATCACAGCGGGAAAGTGCGAAAATTGCCCTCGTGAGTAAAAATAAAGCAGAATAAACCCATTTTTGAACCTTAATTTGTATTGATGTGTTGGAGTAGATGATCACTCATTAGTATATGTAGTTCTTGATTTAAACTTCAATTTTTTGTCTTAAGCAATTTAGCATGTGGTATCTTCATCTTTGTCAAGCTTATCTGTGAACACATCACACACACACACACAACATCTTTATAGCAGGTTAGGATTATTTGATTGTATGTCATTATGCTTTTAGCTTAGTTTGATGCTTTGTTCTTGGATATTGATATCTCTTTGAGGCATATCTTACTGGAATTCTTAACATGGCTGGAAATCTTGGGATTCATTGTCATAGTAGCGTAGCTTGCATAACATGTAGATTGCATTATGTTGTGTTGATTATATTATACTCATTTTTGTTTTCATTTGCATTGCTTGAGGGCAAGCAATAGTTCAAGTTTGGGAGTATTTGATAAGTGGGTTTTATACGTACTTATTGGATATCACTTCACGAGAACTATGCCCATCTCAAGTACATTTTAGTGCGTTTTTAGTTGCATTTCATGATATTCTGCATTGCATATACTGAGAACTCCTTTGGTGTAAAAGTGCAGGAAGTGGCATGAGCTCAGCATTGGTAGATGGCATGTGATCAAAGAAGGCACAACATGAGGGTCGAGTGGACAAAAGAAGCAGCAGCAGAACCTGAGGATTCAAATTTCGGAAGATGCGCGGCTGTGAAGGCAAAAACTCGCGCGCCCGCGCCTTGTTTACGAAGGGACCACGCGCAGCCGTGAGTGACATTAACTGCAGCTGCTAACTTTATTTTAAATAGGAAATTGGAAGCGTAACTGAGGGGAGAGTTCAACTAGGGCTTTTATATTAGACTTATATCAGTGGTAAAGGGAGGATATTCCATCCCTTGGGGGATGAAGGAACTATTGTTGCTTTCTCTCTTTAATTGGAATAATTAGATTAGAGCAGATTAGTGAAGTTATTTTCTAGTTTGGATTAGCTTGAAGACTTGAAGAAATTGGGAAGCATCAAAGATTCCATCTCAGGTTTCAAACCTCTTAAAAGTATCCACGTCATTCTCTCCTCATTATCAACCAAGTGGGACGCAAACCGGGACAACTCAGCAAACTTAGCTTCGTACTATGACACGGTCATACTATTTTTCTCCAACTTGATAAACTCCACCTCCTTCATGTGATGAATACTTTCGGGAAAGTACTTGTCGTTGAATAGGTCTTGGAACTTCTCCCAAGATATTTTTCAGTGCGGAAGGTTAAGTACGCTTTACAGATTCCCACCAGTAATCTACCTCTCCTCGCAACATGAAGGTGGCAAAGTGATAAGTGGGTTTTATACCTACTTAATGGATATCAATTCACGAGAACTATACCCATCTCAAGTACATTTTAGTGCATTTTTAGTTACATTTCATGATATTCTGTATTGCATATACTGAGAACTCCTTTAGTGTAAAAATGCAGGAAATGGAATGAGCTCGGCATTGGTAGATGGCATGTGATCAATGAAGGCATAATATGAGGGACGAGTGGACAAAAGAAGCAGCAGCAGAACCTGAGGATTCAAAGTTCAGAAGTCGCGCGGCTGTGTTGGCTAAAACTCGTGCACTCACGCCCTTTACCGGAGTGAGCTGATTTCACACTCGCGCGTCCGCGCCTTGTTAACAAAGGGACCGCACGCGACATTGACTGCAACTGCTGACTTTATTTTAAATTGGAAATTAGAAGCGTAACTGATGTGAGAGTTCAACTAGGGCTTATATATTAGACTTATATCAGTGGTAAAGGGAGGATATTACATCCCTTGGGGGATGAAGAAACTATTGTTGCTTTCTCTCTTTAATTGGAATAATTAGATAAGAGTAGATTAGTGTAGTTATTTTCTAGTTTGGATTAGCTTGAAGCAATTGGGAAGCATCAAAGATTCCATCTTGGAGCAAGAGAACATATTTGCAATTCAATTCTCTACTTTTATCCTCTCTTTGACTCTTATTTGTAATCTTATGATGTTTATTCAATACGTGGATGATAGATTTGATTCAACTATGATTTAAACTTTATTCTGAGATTGCAATGGATTCTATGGATAAGTTTTTTCTGATATATTTCATTGTTAGCCTTATTGATTGCTATAGGATTGTCTATTTAGATTCATGGTATTTGCTTAGTTGATTGGCCATTAATTACTGTGATGATCCATATGGACTTGAGAGACGATGTATGGGTTTGGATATGATGATCTTAATAGTTTGTGATGCTATATTCTATATTGTGATGGGATGTATGATTTGTGCTTAGGATAGACATATACCTAAACACCATTCATAGTTAATTGAGAACTTGGTCTTAAACCCTAATTATTTGTAAATCACATAGACATAGTGGTTTAGGTAATGTGGGTGTTCATATGTATTCTATCAATTGTGGATTATATGTGATATGGGTATGGTACATTGAGAGATGACTATACTTTACTTTCGTGTTCTCGACTAAAAAACCGGTATAATTAGTTTGGCTTAACATGAAATGTGTGGATTTGAATGACTCAATAGATGAAATTGTGATCTCAGATCTTCATTATCTAGTCTAACTCTAGGAATAGTTAGGTTTATTTAATTTCATAGTTTAAATATAAAAATCAAATCATTCGTTTAAATAAGACTGAAATGGTTATGGGCTAGTGCTTGGTGAACTTTATTAGTTAATTCTCCGTGGGAACGTTTCTTTACTTACTCTTTATTACTTGTTGACCGTGTATACTTGCACACATATATTGATCAGTAAAATGACCAACACAAAGGGAACCTTTTACTCCTCGGAGTATCCCAAGACATTAAATATCTTGGTGATCTGTTTTATCCACGTCTCCGCATTAAGTGATTTTGGCTCTCCAATAAACTCTGGTGGTCCCAGCTCCTCGAACCTCTTAGCGGTGACCGTCTGAGAGTTGCAAGTGTTTCCACCTGTATTTTGGACAGGAGCCTCTCTCGCCTGATGTTGTATGAATTGCATAAAGCTTCTGAACATCCCATCGTTCATCATTTGATCGGTGTTGTCGTTTTCCTGAGGATTATTATCTTCATGTTGCACATTATCCTGGGTATTAATCGTTGGTGACTCAACAGTCTCATGTGCTTCATTGTTGATCTCAACATTTTCAGATGCCATTTCCAAACACTGCCACAAACCAAAGGTTAATTGACATATCACATATTATCCATATACTCTGACCGACCAATTAAATACCAAATAATCTTAGGTAGGTCAAACTAGCGAAGGAATTCCCCGTCTCTCCCCTCCTAGTTCTTGTCTTACATCTCAGCCAGGGATCATATCCCTAAGCTTTGATACCAACAGTGATGCCCCCAAAATAGGTACACATCACCCATCTTGGGTCGCCAAATACATGGTACTAAATACAAATAGAAACTTAATTATACAACATGAGCTGAGAGTTTTTACACAAATATTGTTTTTGAAAAATTTTTCAAACTCAATCCTCATTACATTTATTGTCACACTATTTTATAGAATAGTGAGGACTACTATAACACTATATCGGGCCATCACTCCATTTCCCGACTAGTTCCGGCTACATTCTCATTTCCTGAAGAGAACAATGGAAGTAAAAGGGTGAGCTCAACTAACCCAGTAAGTTATCATTAGCCTTCAACAATGTTAAACTGATAGAATATAATCGACAACAAGTTTAACTGCAGCGGAATAAGCAATCCATTAGAAGAGTCAAGTAGAGCATGTTATCTACTATCTTCTATGATTTAAAAAGGTTTTTATCAACTTTATCACTGAGACTCAGCTTAATAAATAAACCACATCATCGAATCATCCCTGCACTACGGCCTAATTATATTCATGTAATCATCAATGGTCATGATTATACCGAATAATCCCTGGTCATAATCATATCAATCAATAGTCCATCTATGCACGTAAGCCAAATATGACTTTCATCATAATATAAGCATGAGGATGATGACAATGATATAAACATTTAATTAAATGAAAGCAATGAATACATTTTAAAGATTCATAATTTAATTTAACCAATATTCAATAATGTCCAAATTGTCAACATGATATTGCTTTGTGGAGTAAAATTCAAGAATAATATCCATGTATCAAAAATATTTTGGACAGAAAAGAAATCAATTTTTCGGGTGAATAGTAACCGGGTGAATAGTACCCCGTGAATATTACTTCGCGAATCCTGACATGAAAAGTACCCGCAAATACCTGAGTGAATAATATTTTAGTGAATAGTAACCGGGTGAATAGTAACCCGTGAATACAAACTCATGAATAGTATCCCGGCATGAAAAGTGTCCCGAATACCCGAGTGAATAATATTATAGTGAATAGTAACCGGGTGAATAGTAACCCGTGAATAGTACCCCGGGTGAAATTACTGATATTTAATAAGAATGTTCAGATCAATATTCCAATGAAATGATACTGAATAAAGCGTAAAACTCAAGGATATTCCACTAATTTAAAGGATTATAGAAGCAATACTTACCATAGTAAGTTTAGATTTAAGAATATGAAAAGAAATAACATACGAAACAGCAAATGGATTTTCACCTGTCATACTGTATGTAATTCGCGTAGACAGGTTATTCTGACATATTAAAGGATGAATACGAAAAGTAGTATTCCTTATGAATACGAAAGAAATAATACCCCTAACCTTAGTAGAAGGCTGGATACTGCAATAGTGAAGCAGCAGAATACTCTTCTTCTTGCTCTCTATAGTTTCTCTTTCTATAGTGTCTCTTGTGAATCTCAGTGAATTGGTGAGAATGAAAAAAGAATTAAGCTTCTATTTATAGGAGAATGGACTAAATAGTAACTTATTCACGAACGGTCTAGATTGATTTAGTATTAGAACGGACGGTCCGTATTGATTACTATTAAAACCACAATCGACGGTCCAGATTGATTTCCTTTTAAAACCACCACCGACGGTCCAGATTGATTACTTTTAAAACCACCATCAACGGTCCAGATTGATTTACTATTAAAACCACCATTAATGGTACAGAATGATTTAACTTATTACACTTTGGTACCCCTAAAGTTTTTCAAGTTTGCAATATTCCCCTCTAACTTTTGTAATTCACTTATCTTTAGTAAACACATTCTTAATACTTCAACAATTATTCATCACTAATATTACAACTCACAATATTTAACAACCAGATCCTTCTCAGGAAAGAGGGGGCTTTCCAACAAGGATTTATCCCTATTGGCGCACAATTAGGTGACCAAACCTCTCCTCGACAGAACTTTTTAGACATTGTCAATATT
The DNA here is from genome assembly GCA_020205505.1 of Panax japonicus. NCBI lineage: Eukaryota > Viridiplantae > Streptophyta > Magnoliopsida > Apiales > Araliaceae > Panax > Panax japonicus. Next base: position 26,027,689 of record CM035113.1, read on the forward strand.
GCAAATAATAATATGAATAACTTTTTTGTCTCAATTATTCATTTAATAATATAAAATATTATGCAGATGATACTATGACAATAATTGAATCAAATAACGTGAGATACTATACAACAATTATTGTAGTAATAATTGAGTAAATAGAGTGGCTTCTTACGTAAGCATAAATAATCAATATCGTGTACAACTATGCAACCATGCGTATTACTATACTTTTAACACTGGGTAGTTCAACAGTTAACGGTAAAACTTTCGCCATTATTTTTATAAAAAGATATTTCTGTCATTTTCTAACTACGATAATACTTCCGTTATGGGGTCCACCAATGATTTTACCGTTATACGAATATTCCCTGTTAAAACGAATATTCTCCGACCAATCAAATATTCTCCGACACAACGAATATTTTATATCAACTTTATTACTTTGTAAAATTTTCAAATATCACCCTTAACTTTAACCTTTTATCAATTTAACCATTTATTAAATAGAATAATAATTATAAGAAAAATAGATACTTTAATTTCATATAATTCGGGGTTTTACACTCTCCACCCCGTTACTGTTCTCGTTGAAATTAATTCATTATTTTCATTAGAGACTACGGTAATACAACCCTTCTTCGGTACACACTATACCGGGCTCACCCACGAGATATTTGAAATTAGATAAATAATACATGCATCCAGCCATTTCAACACTTCCTTCTTTACCACTTCCTTCATGATTGGATTAAGTCTTCTTTGTTGTTCCACTAAAGGCTTGCTATCATCTTCCAATAGGATCTTATGCATACAAAAAGGTGGACTAATCCCTTTGATATCTGCTATAGTGCATTCAATTGCTAACTTGAACTCCCTGAGTACTCTTAGCAAGTTTTCTTCCTGAAAAGATGTTAATACAAAACAAATAATCACATGTAATTTTGAATCACCATTTACAAACACATACCTCAAATGGTCTGGAAATGGTTTTAACTCAAGTTCTGGAGGTGTCTCAAGAGATGTCTTTAATTTCACTGATGACTCTCCAGCAATCTTTAATGGCTCAACAGGAATCTTAAACTTCCTTAACTGTGGAGTTGTGTCAAGCATTTGAATAATTTTTTCAATCTCACCATCTTCTAATTATGTACTTCCTACAATTTCCTTCTTCAAAGGTTCATCTTCCACCAAGTTCTCTACTTCATCATTCAGTACTTTTTCTACCAAATCAACCCTAAAGCATTCCTCTTCATCTGTTGGAAATTTCATCGCTTTGAATACATTAAAAGTGACTTCCTGATCATTAACTCGCATTGTTAATTCCCCTTTCTGAACGTCTATCAAGGTCCTTCCTGTAGCTAAGAATGGTCTTCCAAGAATGATCGGTATGCTTATGTCCTCTTCGTAGTCTAATATAATGAAATCAACCAGGAAGATGAATTTATCCACATTAACCAGTACATCTTCCACAATTCCTCGTTGATAAGTGATAGACCTGTCAGCTAGTTGTAAAGAAATATTTTTCAGCCTTGGAGCCGGTAATCCCAACTGATTGAACACTAACAACGACATCAAATTGAAACTTGCCCCAAGATTGCACAAACATTTGATGAAGCTCATCTTTCCAATAGTACAAGGTATCGTGAAGCTGCCCGGGTCCTTCAGTTTTGGAGGTAATTTGCGTTGAAGCACTGCACTACATTTTTTGGTCAAGGCCACTTTTTCAAAATCTTCTAACCTTTTCTTCCTTGACAATATACCCTTCATAAACTTTGCATAACTAGGCATCTATTCCATTGCCTCAGCGAAAGGTATGTTGATCTGTAGTTTTTTAAATACCTCCAAAAACTTACTGAACTATTTATCTTCTGTCTACTTCTGTAATCTCTATGGATAAGGAACAGGAGGATGAACGACTAGTATCTTGGTCACCAATTTCTAATATGAATCTTCTTTATTCTTCTTAACTTCATGCTGCTCTGAACCTTCTTTATTCAAACTATCCTCAGAACAATTTTCCTGACCGCAATGCCGCGCGATATCCTCATGCAAAAGTGGCGCGGGCGCGTTATGTTGAATTTTTGCATTTTGCTTCCCTGATCTGAGAGTTATTGCCTGACATTGTTCCTTACCCTCCCTTCTTGGATTTGTCTCTATTGTACTAGGCAATGTACCCTGTGGTCTGTTGTTAAGAATGCTAGCCATATGTCAGTTTTGAGTTTCCCAATTTTTGATAGCCACTGCTTGGCTTTTAATCATCACTTCGGTATTTGCCATATACTTCATCATCATCTCCTCCATCTCTGATTTCTTCTTTTGCTGAGGTACAGATGGTGGATGATATTGTTGTTGTTGTCGAAATTCTGGAGGGTAGGGTGGTCTTGATGCAAACTGTTGCTGAGATGGTTGTGCCTGAAATTGTTGTTATGGTTGAAACTGACTTTGTTGATTGTTTTGTTTATTGGACCAACTGAAATGTAGATGGTTACGGTTGTTAGAGTTATATGTATTCTGGAACTGAATCTAATTTTTCTGATAATTGCTCACATACTGTACAGATTCTAAGCTAAAAGTATATTGGTCAGTCGGATGCGACCCTGCACAAATCTAACACACTAAAGCAACTGTTTTCACCTTACTTTCCGCCAATGAATCATTCTCCTTTGCCATAGATGCCATCTAGGCTGACAATTGTGTGATAGCATCTACCTCCAATACTCTTGCAACTTTGGGCTATGGCATTCTGGCTGTAGGATTTTGAAAGTCATTAGCAGACATAGTCTCAATAAGATTATAGGCCTCTTCATAGCTCTTTGCCCATAAAGCCCCTCCTGCAGCTACATCTATAATTGGCCTTGACTGCCATCCCAATTCATTATAGAATGTATTAATCACCTTCCAATCCAGCATACCATGGTGTGGACACTTCCTTAGCATCTCCTTGTATCTTTCCCAAGCTTTATATACAGATTCACCCTGTTGCTGCTTGAACTGCGAAATTGTTGTTCTCATTTTAGCAGTCTTTGCCATTGGAAAAAATTTGGCTAAGAACTTTTATGCTAGGTCCTCCCATGTTCTAATATATCTTGACGGTAGAGAGTGAAACAGACTTCTTGCCTTATCTCGTAACGAAAATGGAAATAGTCTAAGTTTAATTGCATCCACTGTCACCCCGTTGTACCTGAAGGTGTCACATATTTCTATAAAACTCAACAGATTCTCATTCGGGTAATCTGTAGCAGTACCCCCAAACTGTACTGAATTCTGCACCATTTGAATAGTGTCCGACTGTATTTAAAAAGTGTTGGCTGCTATAGCTGGCCTGACTATACTTGACTGTAATCCATTTATATTTGGCATTGAATAATCTCTTAAGGCCCTGTGTTACTCTCTACGCTCTTCTACCGCCATGTTGGATTTTGTGGTCTCTAACTCTCCTTATATATTTCTACGCGTTCTCGATTTCCAAGCACTACCGTTGATGTTTTCATGTGCAGGAATCAACTCAGGATGTGATGATCGAGTGCGCATATACTATGCACAAGTACCTGAAATTCAAATAAAAAATAGAAATAAGAATAAGATAAGAATTTTCTAAGTCATACAAATTTAGCTTAAAATTGATGATGATAATATTAAAAATAAACGTCTTCTCCCCGACAGCGGCGCCAAAAACTTGTTGCCTCCTTTCTACTCTAATAAAAAGGACTCTAACTCATGTGAGCATACATGGGTCAACAAGTAGTACAGGGTAAGAAAAGTATCGATTCACCGAGAAAAGTGCTAAATCTAAATTATCATGCATTAACTATATCACTATTTTAATATGCTTAAACGATCAAATCACAATTTTATCTAACTCTAAGTTAATTTATAAAATAAAAAATATAATAATTAAAATGATGTAATCGAATTTGAGAAGAATGGGATTCTAACTTCAAGTAATATTTCATCTACACTGCAACCATCATGTAATGTGTAAATACTTATCATGGAAAATTAGTTAAGAACACAATAGTGGACATAACCATTTTTCAATGAACTATGACCAATTCACATAACTTCCACAATGAAATGATAGAAATCATGTAAGCGACACTACTACCAAAATCACTATATGTCTATGTGAAATTGCAGCAATAATGAATTAAAGTACATGCTCTTTTCATGACTTCATACGTTGAAACGGTATATATCTATCTAGTTCATGAATTACTAAGCTTAACAATTCAGCCTCATAAACATATGTCATTATGACATAATCAATACTCACATATAAGCATACAAGGTGAATGGTAATCAAACATTCATTTATTAAGCTCAATTATAATGGGAAAAAAATGATAAATATAACAATACAATCAGATATACAAATGTAGACTACATATTACAATCCATTAGAATACCATAATGAAGTTTAGTTAATTTCAGAACCAAAAGCCATTATGGGATTGAAACAACACGGAATTAAGCAATGCAAACAAAAGATATAAGAGAAATGATGAACAAATCTGTTAAACCCAGTTGCATAATCTGTTCCAAGCTTGTTCCAAAACACAAAAAATCTCCAGAAAATGAAACTACTGATTATTTAATAATATAGAAAAAGAGAGGATATATAATTGTATCTCTTGTGATCAAAACCTTCCAAACCTAGTTAAAGCTTTAGAACCCTAATTACTGATATGAAAAACTGATAAAAGACCCACTAAAACATGTCTAGTACCAACCAGTATTGTTCAGTTGAGCCTAAAGCGCTCAAAATTCAATTTACAAAAAGTCAACAAAACAGACTGCAAAGGACTTGTAAAGTCCTCGAATCCAGGTACTTGAAACCCGAATTCAGTGCTTCACGATACCATTTATATGAGAGGAATAATACTAATAATAATAACAATAATATAAATATTAAACTTAATTTACATAATTATCAGAGTCTAGCTCCCAAATACGTAACCTTTAATCATTCCTTACAATACATGAAAATAAATATATAACATCGTCTTCCTAATATTAAACTATTACATAAGATAACATTGAAATCATTCAGCAACCTTTCCCTTTCCCTTGTTCTTAACAGAGCCTTCAGGTTGTTCACACTTAGCTGAAAACATTTAAATTAAGCAAGGATGAGCATTTGAGTGCCCAGCAAGTAATAACAATTATATATATAAGCTGAATGAATTTAAATGTTTTCTTTATACTACCCTTCTACAAAAAATCAAAAGTTGTGAAGTAATCTGAACCGATAATAATAACATAACAACCCTCTTTTAAATTTTTGAAACTACGTACTAACTATAAATAGGTTTAAGGGGACATACTATAAACATTATTTTCATTTTCAAAAAGGTTAAATAGAACTTCATCTGTAAACCGTCATAACTTGCGGGCACAGGGGTGATCAGCCCGTTGTATACTGTATTGATCAATAATGCATGCAAGAACGATGTTATCGTTCACTCTGTCCACCTTAGGTGCATAAAAGTTTTTCCTGTGTAAGGAATGTTCATAGTTGTCGGGGTTCCAAACCAAGGCAATTTGGTTTGATAATAATAAGGTTTTATCTTGTTCAACAATAATCTATAATTCAACATATATGTATACAAGTAATTAACAAAGGTGTATCAACATGTGATTAAATGCAATGATTATCCAAGTGGGGACACTTGTATAACCATTTATAGAAATTAACAAACATAATATATATCTGAATTACCATATACTAACATGTTGACAATCAATGAGTGTATATAATATTGGATTAATAATCTGTACAGTAATAATATAATTTTGAAACATTCTTACTCATGTCCATTGCATAAAGAAAATGCAAGAGTAGGATACTTGCCTGATTTGCTGCTTACAAAATGCAACTTAGTTTTATCTTTTATATCACGACCTATCATTAATCAGATCATTCGTTCGATTAGAGCAATATACTATAACATATAGTACTGCATTTCGCAATCAGCACATAACCTAATCACATTATCACACATGTTCAACAGTCATTGCATCACAAACAAATATTAATATAGTCAAAATATCTAAGTCCAGATTAATTTCTGAAACATGTCGGTGTACCGATAGCTTTATCGTGTAATTATCGAGTCTAAGACTCTATTCCAACGTTTAATATCCATAAGTATCATTCATATGGTTTGAAATGACTTAATAAATATTTATTAATTTATCATGAATTTTCAAACACCGAAATAATTATTAAATGATTCAAATATCAAATAATTCTATTATCATTAACATATAATTATTATGAAACCAATGCCAAAATATTAAAGTTATTTATAATAACTCAAAATATTTTTAAAATATTTATATTACCCTTAAATGATTTTTAAAACATTTAAAATTATTTTTAAATAATTACCATTAATATTAAAATATTAATGTACTATTTCTTAAAATATTAAAAGTCATTAAGTATAACTTATAATATTTTTAATTCACTTAATATTATTAATCTTGATAATATTTAATTCTCCTCTTAGTATTATTAGTTCACTAATACTACTTTTATTCGCTTACTAATATTATTAATATCTTAATAATATTTTAATACTTTACTAATATTATTAATTCTCTTAATAATATTTTAATCATGCATTAATATTATTATTTTAATAATATATTACTTATGCTTTAGTATCATTAATCAATTAATAATACTTTTATTCATTTATCAATAGTATTAATATTTTATTCATTAACTAATATTATTAATTATTTAATAATATTTTATTCCCTTACTAATGTTATTACATTTTAATAATATTTTAATCATCCTTTAATACTTTAATTTAATATTATTAATCTTTTAATAATATTTTAATCTAAGATTAATACTTTAATATTATTTTAATTTAGTTTTAATCTTAATACTTTTATTTACTTAACAATATCATATTCTAATATTTTTAATATCATAATAACATTTTAATAATTTATTTGATCAATAAACAATTTATTCTAATCGTTCACCCTTTAGAAGACCACTTATTTAATATCCATAAAAGGTCATAAATAATATTTCTTATTATAAATTACCAAAATGCCCTAAAATAGTCATAATATTATATATTAGGAGTATTCAAGCATTAAAATCACATTTTTCTTATTTAAGATATCATTTAACTATTTATTTCCTTTTATTCATAACTTTGTCATTTTTAGGAAAAATACCAAACTGATTCCAAAAATTCTTCTTTTCTGGGTTTAGACAGTAATGACCCAACAATGATCCCCAAAGTGTTCTGGAATTTTAGAAATTGATTTACTAATTTTAAAGTGCCCAAAACACTCGATTTTTGCTTCATTTTTCATAAATCTAATTTTGCTCAAGAAATTCTGAAATTGTCAGTGTATACTCCCATAACATATATGAACATAGTGTAAAAATTTCGGATTTTTCCCATCTATACACTGTGAGAAATGCGAGTGTTAATATTTAGGAGTCCTTTACGGAAATAGCCATTACGCACAACCTATAAATCGAAATGTGTCCGTTCTTTTTCCTACACGTAGATAACATCATAAGGTACATCTGTGATTTTTTCCAGATTTTTAAAAGACTTGAAACTGTCCGAAACAATCTTATGAAAAATGGGGACAGTAGTTTTTTAGGGTTTTAAAACCTTAATACTCTATGTGGACTATTTTGGGAAAAACCGCCCCCATGGCTTCAATACTTGTTAGATTTGTGTTCTACCACTTGAGTTTACTGGGTAACTCATGTATCTAGCACCCCCCGTCGACGGATCACAAATCAAACTTGTAAAGCATGAGTTACACAAGATTTAGTGGAAGAAAAACAAGGGTTTAACCCCTAGGAGAACATATGCTCATTTTCTTCTTCTAAACCTTTGATCTAACACTCAAGATACTTAGTTACATACATGATGATATGTAGAACTAGGGAATCTTGAGTATTAGTTCATAACCCCAATAAAACTTGCTATAACACAAAATAGAAGAAGAGGATGAAGATTTAGGTTATACCTTGATCTAGTTGCAACCTTCCTTGATTTACCAAACTAATATATAACCTTAGGGTGCATTAATCAAGCTAGCATACTCCTCTCTATCTCTCTCTTCAAAACCGAACCCTTCTCTCTCTTTTCTCTCTTTGTATTTTGCTAGCTTGGGAGAAAATAGAAGAAGAAGAAGAATAATAGAAATGAAATGTCTAGCAAAAATGAAATGTGGTGATTAAATAATATCCCCCATACTTTTGTTGTCCCTTGGATAAAAGGCTTCACCTTATCTCTTTCAAATGAGCCTAATCATGTGATTAAGGGTGCTAAGTAGATTTTCTTCCAATGGGAGAGGGACACACTTGTACTTGATGTAAGAGTTACTAATTAAGGAACTTTATTAGCTTAACTTTGTTGCCTAAAAAGCCTAATATGGTCGGTCCCCTTGCCCCCATTTTGCTTTTATTTTAATGCACAAATTTGATTAATCAAAAGTCTAAAATACCCTTAATCAAGTGGGCTAAGTATTGGTTTGCATTTTATTTCTTTTGGGCATCTCCTTTAATTGTTTTGGGCCATGTAATGTATATAGTCTAACAATTTTAATATATGTTACCTAAATTGTTTATTTAGGGTTTTCATTCCCAATCGTATGAAATTTAATTACTTATACATGTGACTTTAGCTCATAACCTAATTAGGTTTACTAGAAATAGGTTTAAAATTATTAGTCACTTGAAATAATAAGATTATCCACTTAAGTTAGTATACATATTAAATACTAACCCTTCCTTATTACCATAACCCTTAGGTTATTTAATTGTCTCACCTAATGTATAATTAGGTTACGAAGCTTTCATTTAGGGTTTAAAATAAAATAAAATTAGTCTCTAAAATTTGTAATTACGGTTTCACACAGTAATACAAGGGTTTGTCACATAACACCATAATTGACCAACCCTTATCGGTACACATATATAGTACATATTTATAGCACTGAAAAATAAAAATATAATTATTATTATATTATTATTCTCATGCCTTGATGAAAATCCAAAAATTAGGGTTTGGATTTCATATCTGATTTACCTGTCATACTTAACATTATTAATTAAGTTAAAAATAATTAACTTAATAATCTGAACAAAATTCATATACTAAAATAATTATTATAATAATTCTAAAAATCATTTCATATATTATATAAATAATATATGATTATATCTTCATGGAAAATAATTAATAAAACTTTTTTTGTGACGCCCCCAAAATTAGGTATACATCACCCATCTTGGGTCGTCAGATACATGGTACAGAATTCAAATACAACTTACTAATACAGCTGTCGTGTACAATAAGACAAACATAAACTGTGAGTTTGAATACAAATATTATCTACTAGAGATTATACAAACTCAAAAGGAGTCCTCATTACAATTATTATAACACTATTTCACAGAATAGTGAGGACTACTAATGCTATCCTATGGACCATCACTCCGTTCCCCGACTCGTTCCAGCTATATTCTCATTTCCTGAATAGAACAGTGAAAGAAATGGTGAGCTCAACTAGCCCAGTAAGAAATATTATGACTAAGATAATGCAGAATAAATTATCATTAGTCTCCAACAATGTTAAACTGATAAAATATAATAGACATCAAGTTTAACTGCAGTGGAACAAGCAATCCATTAAAAGAGTCAAGTAGAAAATAAAATCTACTATCTTTTATGATTTAAAAGGTTTTTCATCACTGTTATCGCTGAGACTCAGCTTAATAAATATTCCACATCATCGAATCACCCCTGCACTACGACCAAGGATATTCTTTAGTATCACGACCACAATTATCCATGCACTACGGGCCAAGAATATTTGTGTATTCATTAATGGTCATGATCATGCCAACAACTATCCATCAATGCACTACGGGCCAATGAGGACTTTTACCACATCATTTGTAACATTACGGTCATGATTACACCGAATAATCCCTGTTCATAATTATACCAAGTCCATCTATGCACTACAAGCCACAGATGACTTTCAACATAATATAAACATGAGGATGATGACAATGATATAAGAATTCAATAAAACAAGTTCAAGAATTAATTTGTCCAAGAACTACTAAGGTCCAAATTGTCAACATGATACTGCTTTGTAGAGTAAAATTCAAGAATGATCAGAAGAAAATTTCCATGAAAAGATACTAGATGAAGCGCAAATATCAAGGATATTCTACTAATTTCATGGAGTATAGAAGTTAAAACTTTAACCAACTGAGTATAATAAAGAATGGAATAACAAAAGAAATCACCATACATGCGGTACTTCGTATAGACAGGTTATTCCAACAGAATACTAATAATGGAACCAGGTCAGGTGAAAATCACACTGACAGGATGTTCTAACAGAATAATAAAGAATTAAATAATAAAGACGGAACCTGGTCCGACGTAAAGCACAGACAGGATGTTCCAATAGAATAATAATAAAGATGGAACCAGGTCCGGTGTAAAACACACAGACAGGATGTTCCAACGGAATAATAATAAAGACGGAACCAGGTCCGGTGTAAAACACACAGATAGGATGTTCCAACAGAATAATAGAAGAATGTCACCAAATATAGGGTAGACCGCGTATACAGGTTATTCCAACAGAATAATAAGAAATAGAATAGCAACAGTTCTCTTCATGAATAAGAAAGAATAACACCCCTTACGAGTACAACAAATAATATTTCCTACCTTAAGAAGAAGAGTACTGGATATATAAGTAGTGAAGTAGCAGAATACTTTCTTCTTTCTCTCTATAGTTTATCTCTCTAGAGTTTCAGTAAATTCGTAAGAAAATAATGAATGAATGAGCTTCTATTTATAGGAAAATGGAATGCATAGTAACTAATCCATGAACGGTCCAGATTGATTTACTTTAATCTGACGGTCTATATTTAAAGAAAAATCTTTTAAATAAAATATAATATATTCTATTTATAATCTAATAAAATGAATAACTTTATAAAAGATTTTACTATGCAAACACTATGCAGTCACTATGCAAATACAATGAATAATAAAATATAATATATTCTAATTATTATCTAATAAAACAGATAGTTTTATAAAAGTATTCTATTTTATATAAAAAGTTTTTACTATGCAAAATACTATGCAGACACTATGCAAAACTATGCATAATAGAATATAATATATTCTATTTATAGAATAACTTTATAAAAGTATTCTGTTTTATATAAAAAGATTTTCTGTATTATTATCTTAATAGTACCAACAAAACTGAGTGACTTATCACGTAAGCATCAATAATCAATACCGTGTGCTACTATGCAACCACGCGTATTACTATACTTTTAACACCGAGTGTTTCAACAGTTAACGGTAAAACTTCCGCCGTTATTTTCATAAAGTATTTTTGTCGTTTTCTCAATCCGACAATAATTCTGTTGTGGGGTCCACCAATGATTGTGCCGTTATACTAATATTCCCTGTTAAAATGAATATTCTCCGACCGATCGAATATTATAAAACAACTTGCGTACTTTACAAAATTTATAAATATTACCCATAACTATTAAATCAATTTCACTCCATAATATTCAAAAATAATATTTATAGAAAATTCATCTTTATTCAAAAAGTTGGGGTTTTACAATCTCCCCTTCTTATGAAATTTCGCCTTCAAAATTAGGGTACGTACCTGGTATGTCGAAGAGGTAAGGATACCTTGATTTTATTTCAGATTCTAACTCCCAAGTCATTTCCTCAACATCGTGGTTTCTCCACAAAACTTTGACTTGAGGTATAATCTTGGTGCGTAGAATGTGTTCCTTCTTATCCAAGATTTTAACAGGAACCTCTTCATACGTCAAATATTCCGCTATTTTGTCCGGTTCTAACTCAATAATGTGGTTCGGGTCTTCCACATATTTACGTAACATGGATATGTGAAAAATGTTATGAACACGAGACATACTTGGCGGTAAAGCGAGTCTATAGGCCACAGTTCCTACTCGATCAAGGATTAAAAATGGGCCGATAAATCAAGGATTGAGCTTTCCTCTCTTTCCAAATCTCGTAACCCCTTTCCATGGAGCAACACGTAACAACACATGATCTCCTATATCGAATTCCACGTCCTTTCGATGAAGATCAGCATAACTCTTTTATCGATCTTGTGAGGTTTTTATACGTTGTCGGATCGTTTGAATCTTTTCTATAGTCATACGTACCAACTCCGGTCCCAACAACGTTGCTTCACCCACCTCATCCCAGCATACTGGAGAATGACACTTTCTTCCATACAACGCTTCGAATGGAGCCATGCCAATACTTGCTTGATAACTGTTGTTGTAGGAAAACTCCACCAATGGTAAGAACTTGTCCCAACTTCCCTTGAAATTAAGGACACAGAGTCTTAATAGATCTTCAAGAGTTTGAATAGTCCTCTCTGACTGTCCGTCCATCTGAGGATGATATGCCCAGCTAAATCGTAAATCTGTGCCCATAGCTTTATGCAAACTAACCCAAAATCGTGAAGTGAATCTTGGGTCTCGATCAGAAACTATGGATACTGGCATACCATTCAGTCTTACAATCTCATTTATGTACATACGAGCAAGACGTTCAAGTGTATAAATCTCTCGTAACGGTATGAAATGAGCAGACTTGGTCAATCTATCAACAATGACCCAAATCGCATCCATGCCTTGAGAAACCTTGGGAAGACCAGTAACGAAATCCATGGTAATGTACTCCCACTTCCATTCTGGATTTTCAAGTGGTTGCAATGGACCTTTTGGTACTTGATGCTCTGCCTTGACTCGTTGACACGTTAGACACCTTAAGATAAACAGCGCTATCTCTCTCTTCATATTGCCCCACCAAAATGTATATCGAAGATCATGATACATTTTGGTACTCCCAGGATGGATTACAAACGGTGTGTTGTGCGCCTCCATCATGATTTTATACTTTAAATCAGGGTAGTTAAGAACACAAAGTCTGGAGTTGACTCGAAGTATTCCTTCTTCATCGATTCTTGCTTCTGGCATCGCACCTTCTTGCACTTTCTTCCTCATACGCATCAGCTCCGGATCTGTAATTTGGGCAGCTTTAATTTTATCAATTAAAGTCGGTTCTACTTGTATATTTACCATCATCACGTGGGTCCTTGGAGTCTTTATCTCTATCTCCATCCTTTGCAAGTCATACAAAATGGGCCTTTGCATTGACAATATTGCACTCGTACCAGCATATGATCTTCTACTCAATGCGTCAGCTACCACATTCGCTTTTCCAGGATGGTATTGGATAGTATGATCATAATCTTTCAACAGTTCAAGCCAACATCGTTGTCGCATGTTGAGTTCCTTTTGAGTGAAGAAATATTTGAGGCTTTTATGATCCGTAAACATCTCCACTTTCTCCCCATACAAGTAATGCCTCTAAATTTTAAGTGCGAAGACAACAGCTGCTAACTCTAGGTCATGAGTAGGATAATTCCTCTCATATTCTTTGAGTTGTCGTGTGGCATAGGCTATGACTTTCGCATGTTGCATGAGAACACATCTTAACCCTTTGCCCGAAGCATCACTGTAGATGACAAATCCCTCCGAACCAGATGGTATTGTCAGAACAGGTGCTGAAATGAGTCTCATCTTGAGTTCTTGAAAACTCTTCTAACATTCCTCGCTCCAACCGAACTTTGTATCTTTCCGAGTTAATAGAGTTAGTGGAGTAGCGATTCGAGAAAACCCTTCTATGAATCTCCGATAATAACCAGCTAAGCCGAGAAAGCAACGTACTTCGATCACTGATTTAGGTTACTCCCAGCTTTGAATAACTTCAATCTTTGATGGGTCAATAGATATTCCATGACTTGATTCCACGTTCCCAAGGAATGCTACTTCCTCAAGCCAGAACTTCCATTTCTTTAACTTGGCATAAAGATTATATTCACGAAGCTTTTAGAGTATCAGCCTCAAGTGTTGCTCATGATCTTCACGGGTTTTGGAATATATGAGGATGTCATCAATAAAGACGACCACAAAGTGATCCAAATATTCTTTGAATACTCGGTTCATCATATCCATGAAGGCAGCAGGAAAATTAGTCAATCCAAAGGACATGACTAGGAATTCATAATGTCCGTACCGAGTTCTGAAAGCCGTCTTTGGAATGTCATTGGTTCTTATCTTCAATTAGTGATATTCGGAACGAAGATCAATCTTTGAAAAGAATTTGGCTCCTTGCAACTGGTCAAACATGTCATCAATACGTGGCAATGAGTACCTATTTTTGATGGTGACATGATTCAACTCCCGATAATCAATACAAAGTCGCATACTCCCATCTTTCTTCTTCACGAATAGAACAGGAGCACCCCAAGGAGAAGTACTAGGACGAATAAAGCCAATGTCTACCAATTCCTGCAGTTGAGTTTTTAACTCCTGAAGTTCAATAGGAGCCATTCGATATGGGGATTTAGAAATGGGTTTTGTAACGGGTTCAAGGTCGATACAAAATTCAATTTCACGCTCTGGGGGTAGGCCAGGAAGTTATTCAGGGAATACGTCAAGAAATTCATTAACAATAGAAATATTATTCAAAACTCACGTATTTTTGTTTAGATCTGTGACATGAGCTAAGAAAGCTTGACATCCATTTTTCAATAAACGAATAGCTTTATGGCTTGAGATGACAGTGATTGATTTTAATGGTTTGGTTGCTTGAATTTGCATAATAGGTCGATTAGGAATATGAAAGCTAACAACCTTACGAAAACAATCAATTTTTTGCATGATGAGTAGTTAACCAATCAATCCCTAGAATTATATCAAATGCAAGTATTTTTAATGCAATAAGATCGACAGGTAATGTGTGGGTACCAGCTTGAACCAAACAAGACTTATAAACCGTGGATGTAATGAAGGTTTCTCCCAAAAGATTTTCCACAGATAAGTCAAAGTCTAATTTCTCCGGAGTCAAATTTAATCGTTGAGTGCAAGTAGGAGAAATAAAAGAATAGGTAGAACCAGTATCAAATAAAGTGCAGACTTCGCTAGAGTTTATGATAAGCTTACCCGTGATGACCTCATTCGGGTTCCTTGCTCTTTGGTAGGTCACAACAAACGCTCTCCTTTGCACTAAATGATCGTACTGGTCTTTAACCTATTCACGTAAATCTTGTCTATCGGATTAAATGAAAATTTGATTTCTAAAAGAACTCAAATTCCTTCTTCAAAATTTCTTTATAAAATAATTTACTATATGAAAATCATGCATAAGAAAATAAAAGTTATACGAATAAAACCTGGAATTGCACCACTAGTTGCTATGGTATCCTGGACCATCATGTTTGACACCCTTGCTTTTGATTTTGTTGGCTTTCTCGATGTCGTAGGTCCCATGATTGCCAAAGTCTCGCTGCCTATTCCAGTATTCAGACTCCCTGCCTCTGTCCCCCTCTTCAGACAATCCTTCACCTTATGCTCGGTCGACCCGCATAGAAAACACCAATTGTTCATCCTAGGATTGGGACAGTTGAGAGAGATATGGCCCTCCTGCCCGCACTTATAGGATACAAACTTCCCTTTCAAACATTCCCTAAAGTGGTTCTTTCCACAGTTTCCACACTACACAGCTTTCTTCTTAACTCCTTCGTGTTTTACCTGCACACTTCCAAAATTACTACCCTTCCTTTTGCTATTACCACCGCTACTCCCACTATTAACTTCCACTTTCCTAGTTCCTTCGACCTTACTTTTGTTCTTTCTCTCTTTGTTGTAGAGGCTCATGGCCTCACTCCCCTCCTCGACAATAATAGCCTTCTCCATGAGTGCTGCAAATGTAGGAATCTACAACACTGTCACCTTATTATAGAGCCAGGGTTTTAATCCCAGCTCAAACCTTCTAGCTTTCCTAGCCTCCGTATCAACTTGATGCGGAGCAAACCTAGCCAACTTATTGAATTTTACGGCATATTCGAACACCGTCATATTCTCTTGCTTCAACTCTAAAAATTTTACATCCATCATAGCCTGCATACTAGAGGAAAAATAGTTTTCGAAGAACAGTGTCTTAAACCTATCCCAAGTAACAACACCTTCTCCTGCCCTCGCCTGATTCGCTTCACACCAAAAATTTGCCTCACCCTTCATCATATAAGTGGTCTTTTGCCCCTCAACTACCCTAGCTGCCACTAATGCTTTTTCAATCTCTTTAACTCAAGTCTGGGCTTCAACAAGGTAAGTTGTCCCTCTAAACTCTGGCGGTCCTACTGCCTTGAAGTCCTTAAAGTTTGCCAAGCGATTGTCCGGTTGGTTCCCTGCGACTGGCATTCCTTGCTGCATAGCTTGTGCGACCATGCTTGCAAAGTGCTGCATTGGGTCTGCTTTTTGTTGTCCCTCAACATTATTGAAAGACTCTTATGCCCTTTGGTTTCGAGTTTGACATCTTGGCGACATTATCTGGTTAAGTAAAACCATATATTATTCTTTACATTATAAATCTTATCATATAAGTTTAGTATATTAACTCATTTCATTACTCAAACTTAGATTCATATTCATTTAGCGAATACTTTACATAGCATAGCACATACTGCTTTAAACATCATTAATCCCTTTGTGACTACAAAAGTCGGGATTTACAGCCTTGACTAATACCAAAAGTTGGGAACATTAAATTACACAAACATACTTAACATTAAACAGACCTACTCAATAGGACCTATACTACTTATTCACTACGCCTTTTTCTTGGACAACCTTTTGGCTGATGAACCTTCTATCCCACATATAAAACATGCTCCTGATTTATAGTCGGGACAATACAAAGTGGTATGTCCCTCATAGCCACAAAGGTAACACATTCTTTTCCTTTTCTTCTTATCGGATTTTCCTAAGTCATGGTCTTCTATCCTTCTCTTCCCCTTCTTGCTCGGAGCTTCACACGATGTGTTGCATGTGGCTCCCATCTTATCTATTTGGATTTTAAGCTTATCTTGTTCTTCTATTGTTTCTATTAACGCTTGACGCAGTTGACTATTTAATAACTTTTCTATTTCCCACAACTTTTCCAGAGAATAAACCTTGTTCCTCAGATCCTGCACCTTTGTTGATGCTTGTTCAGCTTCAACTTTTGTGTCCGAATCACTATCTGTCAGCTCCACCATCTCCGGATCTGGTACTACATTTTCTATAATAACCACTTCGTCTGATTTGTTTTCATTGTGAGCCTCTATTTCAGCTATTGGCTTCGATATTAGCTTGGGGTTATGGATTTGATCCTTCTTCATGCTATAAGCATATAACAAGCCTTTTCCACCAGACATCTACACACATAAATTATCTTAATTAGCATATAGTACATATATACACACAACAAATAATAGTTTTATATAAGTTACCTTTTATTTTGTTTGACGATGGATTTAGTCAATTCATCTCTTTATAAACTCTATATGAGTTATTTATATTCTCAACGTTTCCCTCTGTTCTATGGTTATAGCCTAAGGTCTATCCCACCTAAGGTTTCTAACCCTAAAGCTCTGATACCAACCTATAAAGCCCCCTAATCCAGGTACTTGAAAACCGAATTCAGTGCTTCACGATACCATTTCTATGAGCGGAATAATACTAATAATAATAATAATAATATAAATATTAAACTTAATTTACATAATTATCAGAGTCTAGCTCCCAAGTACGTAACCTTTAATCATTCCTTACAATACATGATAATAAATATATAACATTGTCTTCATAATATTAAATTATTACATAAGATAATATTAAAATCATTCAGCAACCTTTCCCTTTCCATTGTTCTTAACAGAGCCTTCAGGTTGTTCACACTTAACTGAAAACATTTAAATTAAGCAAGGATGAGCATTTGAGTGCCCAGCAAATAATAACAATTATATATATTAGCTGAATGAATTTAAATGTTTTCTTTATACTACCCTTCTACAACAAATCAAAAGTTGTGAAGTAATCTGAACCGATAATAATAACATAACAACCCTTTTCAAATTTTTGAAATTACATACTGACTATAAATAGGGTTAAGGGGACATACTATGAACATTATTTTCATTTTCGAAAAGGTTAAATAGAACTTCATCTGTAAACCATCATAACTTACGGGCACGGGGGTGATTAGCCTGTTGTACCCTATATTGATCAAAACTACATGCAAGAACGATGTTATCGTTCACTCTGTCCACCTTGGGTGCATAAAAGTTTTTCCCGTGTAAGGGATGTTCATACTTGTCAGGGTTCCAAACCAAGGCAATTCGGTTGGATAATAATAAGGATTTATCTTGTTCAGCAATAATCTATAATTCAACATATATGTATACGGGTAATTAACAAAGGTGTATCAACATGTGATTAAATGCAATGATTATCTAAGTGGGGACACTTGTATAACCATTTCTAGAAATTAACGAACATAATATATATCTGAATTACAATATACTAACATGTTGACAATCAATGAACGTATATAATATAGGATTAATAATCTGTACAGTAATAATATAATTCTGAAACATTCTTACTCATGTGTGACGCCCCCAAAATAGGTATACATCACCCATTCTGAGTCGCCAAATACATGGTACATAAACAAATACAACTTCAGTAATACAATTGTCGTGCAAAATACGACAACACATATACTGTGAGTTTGAATACAACTATTGTCTAATAGAGAGTATACAAACTCAAAAGGAGTCCTCATTACAATTATTGATAGACTATTTTACAAAATAGTGAGGACTACTAATACAACTATCCTGAACCATTACTCCATACCCCGGCTAGTTCCTGTTGTGTTCTCACCTCCTGGGAAGAAAAATGGAACAAAAAGGAAAAGGGTGAGCTCAACTAGCCCAATAAAGAATATTATGACTAAGATAATATACAACAATTTATCATTAGTCTTCAATAGGGAAAAATCTGATAAAATATAATAGACAACAAGTTTTAGATCAACAACTGCAGCGGAAACAACAATCCATTAGAAGAGTCAAGTAGAGAAAGAATTCCACTATCTTCTAAGATTTAAAAGTCCATCATCAATATTTTATCCCTGTAGCATCAATCAATATACATCTTGAATCAAATATTCATCGTTGCACTACAGGCAAAAGATATTCATTTGTATCACCAGTTGGTCATGTTCATCTCAACACCTGTTCATCTTTGCACCTAGGGAAAAAGATATTCATTAGGTAATCATTCATCTTTGCACTACAGGCCAAAGATATTCAGTAATATCATCATTTAGGACTGAGGATGATGAAAAATATTTTAAAGGAACGAATCCAGTGAAACAAAATAACAAGTATTAGAGATTCGTATTACAGTTTATCCAAGATCAATAATACTCCATAATAACCAATTTTGAAGCAAAATTTAAGAATAAAGATCAAAACATGGATACAATCAAAGATAGTAACCATAATAGACATCTTGGACAAAAAGGAGAAAATTTTATTTTTCGGTGAATAGTGGCGTATAAGTGAATAGTGCCGTATACGTGAATAGCAGCCCTGACACAAAAAGTATCAAATTTGATAAAAAAGTTCAGACCAATATTTTGGCATAATGATATCGAAAGAAATAATATCATTTACGAAGAAAATAACATCCCTAACCTCAAAATAACATTATTTTTGATCGAAATATCGGTATAAGGCTGAAGGAAACTTGCACTGATAAATAGAAACTCATAAAGTATCTAAATACTCACAAAATGCGCTCGATAATATAGAGAGAGAAAGCTTATGTTTCTGGTGTGATTTTTAATTCTAACTTAGCCCTCTATTTATAGTAAAATGTTAGCACGCCGAAGTAGACTTGACCAGCTACCTGATGGCTTTACCTGCTACTATTGCCACCCACCACATTTGAAATAAAATATAGCACATTTCGTTTCCAACCACAAGTGGGGCCCACTCAATTCTAGAATTTTCTACCAAAATTATTTATAAACCTAATTTTCGAATCAGTCACCTCTTAAATTTTATAACAAATTATACGTTCATTTTTAATGGTTCAAAATTTGTGGACATATACTCAACTTATATATGGATAACATATCCAAAAAACACAATGATCCAATGGTCAGATTAAAAATTAGAACTCACGCAATATATCTTAAGTACAGTAATTTAATTTGTAATACCTCCATTCCGACAAAAATACCTCAACATTAATTCCATCAATTATATCCACATAAAATAAATATTTCCGTATCATATAAATTAATAATTAATTATTTACAAATAATATTAAAGAATCACAATTATGACAACCAGGCCGTTCCCAAGAAAGAGGGGGCTTTCCGATAAGGATTTCTCTTTACTGGCGCGTAATTAGGTGACCAAACCTCTCTTTGACAGAACTTTCTAGACATTGCCAATAATGTTATCTCATAATATTATTCAAATAATATGAATTATTGATCCGATAATGGGAAATACTGTGCAGTGACAATTATTGAAATATCAAAAATATAAAATATCAACGCATCAATTATTCCAATAAAATAAAATATTAAACAGTAATTATTGTAACAATTATTGAGTAGTGCCTTCTTACGTAAGAATCAATAATTCAAAAATATTATGCAAAATCGTGTGCTATTGTACAACCACGCGTATTACTGTATTTTAAACCACGGCGTATTCCAACAGTGTTAACGGTAACAACTACGCCGTTATTTGTAAAAACTCAAATTTGTCATTTTCTTCATCTGACCGTTATCCGTTATGGGGCCCACAAATGGTTGCATTGTCGTACGAATATTCCATGACCAAACGAATATTCCCCGATAACAATGAATATTTTATAACCACTTGCTTATTTTGCACATTTCACCCATAACCAAAGCATTATTAACACCTTATTATTCACAATAATAATTGGAGGAAATTCGATTTTATTTATAATAAGTTGGGTTCTTACAACCTCCTCTCCTTATAAAATTTCATCCTCAAAATTGACGTGCATACCTGGTGTTTCAAAAAGGTGAGGATACCTCTCTTTCGTTTCTGATTCCAACTCCCAGGTCATTTCTTCAATTGCATGGTTCCTCCACAAAACCTTAACTTTTGGTATAACCTTCGTGCGTAGGACATGCTCTTTCCTATCCGAGATCTTAACAGGTACCTTCTCGTACGTTAAATCTTCGGCTATCTCATCCGGTTCTAACTCAATAATGCGGTTCAGGTCTTTCACATATTTACGAAGCATAGATATGTGAAAAACATTATGAACACGAGACATGCTTGGAGGTAATGAGAGTCTATAGGCCACATTTCCTATTCGGTCAAGAATCTCAAATGGACCAACAAATCGTTGATTGAGCTTTCCGCTCTTCCCAAATCTTGTAACTCCCTTCCATGGTGCAACACGTAACAATACATGATCCCCAATATTAAATTCCACGTCCTTTCGATGAAGATCCATATAACTCTTTTATTGATCATGTGCTGTTTGTATACGTTGTCGGATCATTTGGATCTTCTTTGTAATTATGCGTACCGATTCTGGTCCCAACAACGATGCTTCCCCCACCTCGACCCAGCATACTGGAGAGCGACACTTTCGTCCATACAATGCTTCAAATATAGCCAGACCTATACTTGCCTGATAACTGTTGTTATAGGAGAATTCTACCAATGGTAGGTACTTATCCCAACTCTCTTTGAAATCTAGGACACAAAGTTTTAATAGATCTTCAAGAGTTTGAATAGTCCTCTCTGATTGCCCGTCCATTTGAGGATGGTATTCCGAACTGAATTATAAATCCGTGCCCATAGATTTCTGCAAGCTAACCCAAAATCGTGAAGTAAATCTTGGGTCACGATCCGAAACTATGGATACTGGCATGCCATGCAATCTTATAATCTCATTCACGTACATACTAGCAAGACGTTCAAAGGAATAAGTCTCCCGTATAGGCAAGAAATGGGCAGATTTGGTTAATCTATCAACAATAACCCAAATCGCATCTATGCGTTGAGAAACCTTGGGAAGACCCGTAACGAAATCCATAGTAATGTGTTCCCACTTCCATTTCGGAATCTCAAGTGGTTGCAATGGACCATTTGGCACTTGATGCTCCGCCTTTACACGTTGACAAGTTAAACACCTCGAGATAAACTCCACGATCTCTCTTTTCATATTGCTCCACCAAAATGTATATCGAAGATCATGATACATTTTGATACTCCCAGGATGGATTGCAAACGGTGTGTTGTGTGCCTCCATCATGATTCTATGCTTCAAGTCAAAATCGTTAGGAACAAAAAGTCTAGAGTTGACTCGAAGTATTCCTTCTTCATCAATTCTTGCTTATGGACTAGCACATTATTGCACTTTCTTCTTCATACGCATTAGCTCCATGTCCGTAGCTTGAGCAGCTTTAACTTTATCGATTAAAGTTGGTTCTACTCATATGTTTGATATAATCTCGTGGGTACTTGGAGCCTTTACCTCTATCTCCATCCTTTGCAAGTCATACAAAATGGACCTTTGTGTTAACAACATTGCACTCATACCCGCATATGATCTTCTACTCAATGCGTTAGCTAGCACATTTGCTTTTCCAGGATGGTATTGGATGGTGTGATCGTAATCTTTCAACAGCTCGAGCCAACGTCGTTGCCGCTTGTTGAGTTCTTTTTGGGTGAAGAAATATTTGAGGCTTTTATGATCTGTATAGATCTCCACTTTCTCCCCATACAGGTAGTGTCTTCAGATCTTTAATGCAAAAACAACTACTGCCAACTTCAAATCATGAGTAGGATAATTCCTCTCATATTCTTTGAGTTGTCGCTAGGCATAGGCTATGACTTTCACATGTTGCATGAGAACACTTCATAACCCTTTGCTTGAAGCATCATTGTAGATAACAAATCCATCTGAACCAGATGGTATTGTCAGAACAGGTGCTGAAATGAGTCTTCTCTTGAGTTCTTGAAAACTCTTCTCACAATCCTCGCTCCAACCGAATTCTGTATCTTTACGAGTCAGCTGAGTTAACGGAGTAGCGATTCGAGAAAATCCTTCCACGAATCTCCGATAGTAACCAGCTAAGCCAAGAAAGCTACGTACTTCGGTCACCGACTTCGGTTGCTCCCAACTTTGTATGGCTTCAATCTTCTCCAGGTCGATAGATACTCCATGTTTTGATGCCACATGCCCAAGGAATGCTACTTCCTCAAGCCAGAACTCGCATTTCTTCAGCTTGGCATATAGCTTGTTATCACGAAGCCTTTTCAGTACCTGCTTCAAATGGCGCTCATGATCTTCACGGTATTTGGAATAGATGAGGATGTCATCAATAAAGACAACAATGAACTGATCCAAATATTCTTTGAATACACGGTTTATCATATCCATGAAAGAAGCAGGAGAATTAGTCAATCCAAAAGACATGACTAAGAATTCATAATGCCCGTACCAAGTTCTGAAGGCAGTCTTTGGAATATCCTCAGTTTTAATCTTCAGCTGATGATATCCAGAATGAAGATTGATCTTTGAAAAGAATTATGCTCCTTGCAACTGGTTGAATAAGTCATCAATGCGAGATAGCGGATACCTATTCTTGATAGTGACATGGTTCAATTCTCGGTAGTCAATACAAAGTCGCATACTCTCGTCTTTCTTCTTTACAAATAACATAGAAGAACCTCAAGGAGATGTACTAGAACGAATGAAACCGATGTCCAACAACTCCTGCAGTTGGACCTTTAACTCCTGAAGTTCAATAGGAGCCATTCGATATGGGGTTTTAGAAATGGGCTTTGTACCATGTTCAAGGTCAATAAAGAATTCAACTTCACATTTCTGGGGGTAGACCGGGAAGTTCTTTAGGAAATACGTCAGGAAATTCACTAACAACAGAAATATTATTCAAATCTGACGTGTTTTTGTTCAAGTCCGTGACATGGGCTAAGAAAGCTTGACATCCGTTTTTCAATAAATGAATAGCTTTATGACTTGATATGACAGTGATTGATTTAAGTGGTTTGGTTGTTTGAATTCGCATAACAGGTTGGTTAGGAATATGAAAACTGATAACCTTATGAAAATAATCAATTTTAGTATGATGAGTGGTTAACCAATCAATCCCTAAAATCACATCAAGTGCAAGAATTTTCAACGAAATAAGATCGGCAGGTAATGTGATGGTACCAACTTGAATCAAGCAGGATTTATAAACAATAGATGTAACAAAAGTTTCTCCTAACGGAGTCTCAACAGATAAGTCAAGGTCTAACTTCTCCGGAGTCAAGTTTAAACGTTGAGCACAAGCAGGAGAAATAAAAGAATGGGTAGAACCGGTATCTAATAAGGTATAAACTTCGCAAGAGTTTATGATTAGCTTACCCGTGATCATCTCGTTTGGGTTCCTCGCGTTTTGGGCTGTCATGCCAAACGCCCTTCCTGAAACAACCGACTTTGACTTGTCCGGGACAGCCTTTGGAGTCACCATCCCCGATGAACTTGGTTTCGTAACTAGACAATCTCTAGCTATATGGCCTTCCTTTCCACAGTTTTAACACACCTTGGATTGTTGTGGGCAGTTTGGACTGATGTGTCCCTCTTTCCTGCATTTGTAACAAATAATCGATGCTCGTTCTCCTCCCCTAAAAACAATTTATGTGTTTACTGACGTCTTTACGTTGTCATTGTTGTACCTTCTCTTCTTGAAATCTCCTCCCGACTCGCTCCTTCTATTATCACGGCCACGATTACCACCAAAGTGGTTACCGCTTTTGTCCGAATGTTTTCCTCCCTGCTGGTTTTCATTGCTCCGATGACAGTCACCTTGAACATACTCATTATATCGCTCTAATAATTGAGCCATATTTACAACATCTGAATATAAAGATAATTTATGAGAGATAAGATATTGCCGAATCTCGGGTTTTAGACCTCTTAGAAACATCCTCGTCATTCGTTCCTCATTCTCGACCAAATGAGGTGCAAACCTGGATAACTCTGCAAACTTAGCCTCGTACTGGGACACCGTCATGTTGTTTTGTTCCAGTCTGATAAACTGTACCTCCTTCATATGACGAATACTTTCAGGAAAGTACTTGTCATTAAATAGTTTCTGAAATGTTTCCCAAGATATGTTGAATGCGGTAGGTTGGGTACGCTTCACAGACTCCCACCAGTAGTCTGCGTCACCGTAGAACATAAAGGTGGCGAACGGAACCTTCTGTTCCTCTGTGCATCCCAAGACATCGAATGTCTTGGTAATATGTTTATCCTATGTTTCCACCTTGATCGGATCCGGCTTTCCAATAAATTATGGCGGTCCCAACTCCTTGAGCTACTTGGCTGTGACAAGCCGCGCATTGCTATCATTTCCACTCGTATTTTGTGCACGAGTCTCCCTCGTCTGATTTTGCATGAATTGCAAAAAACTTCTAAATATCTCATCATTCATCATTTGTTCGGTAGTGTTGTTTACAGGAGGAATATTGCCTTCCTGTTGTACGTTCCCCTGGGTGGTGATTAAAGGTGTCTCCACTGTCTCATTCACTCCATCGTTAATATTTCCCGCTGCCATTCTTAAATACTGCCATAAAACAAGGGTTAATTAACAAATTAACATATCACATATTAACTATATGCTCTGACTGACCAACCAAATAACAAATAATGTCATACTAGTGAAGGAATTCCCCGACTCTCCCCTCCTAGTTCTTGTCTCACATCTCAGCCATGGATCATATCCTTAAGCCTTGATACCAACTGTGACGCCCCTAAAATAGGTATACATCACCCATTTTGAGTCGCCAAATACATGGTACACAAACAAATACAACTTAAGTAATACAATTGTCGTGCAAAATATGACAACACATATACTGTGAGTTTGAATACAACTATTGTCTAATAGAGAGTATACAAACTCAAAAGGAGTCCTCATTACAATTATTGATACACTATTTTACAAAATAGTGAGGACTACTAATACAACTATCCTGAACCATTACTCCATACCCCGGCTAGTTCCTGTTATGTTCTCACCTCCTGGGAAGAAAAATGGAATAAAAAGGAAAAGGGTGAGCTCAACTAGCCCAATAAAGAATATTATGACTAAGATAATATACAAAAATTTATCATTAGTCTTCAACAGGGAAAATCTGATAAAATTTAATAGACAACAAGTTTTAGATCAACAACTGCAACGGAAACATCAATCCATTAGAAGAGTCAAGTAGAGAAAGAATTCAACTATCTTCTAAGATTTAAAAGTCCATCGTCAATATTATATCCCTGTAACATCAATCAATATACATCTTGAATCAAATATTCATCTTTGGACTACAGGCAAAAGATATTCATTTGTATCACTAGTTGGTCATGCTCATCTCAACACCTGTTCATCTTTGCACTACGGGCCAAAGATATTCATTAGGTAATCATTTATCTTTGCACTACATGCCAAAGATATTCAGTAATATCATCATTTAAGACTGGGGATGATTAAATATATTTTAAAGGAACAAATCCAGTGAAACAAAATAACAAATATTAGAGATACGTATTGTAGTTTATCCAAGATCAATAATACTCCATAATAACCAATTTTGAAGCAAAATTCAAGAATAAAGATCAAAACATGGATACAATCAAAGATAGTAACCACAATAGACATCTTGGACAAAAAGGAGAAAATTTCATTTTTCGGTGAATAGTGTCGTATTCGTGAATAGTATCGTATACGTGAATAGTAACTCCGACACAAAAAGTTCCAAATTTGATAAAAAGTTCAGACCAATATTTTGGCATAATGATATCGAAAGAAATAATATCATTTACGAAGAAAATAACATCCTTTACCTCAAAATAACAGTATTTCTGATCGGAATATCGGTATAAGGCTGAAGGAAACTTGCACTGATAAATAGAAACTCATAAAGTATCTAAATACTCACAAAATATGCTCGATAATATCGAGAGAGAGAGAGAGAGAAAGCTTATGTTTCTGGTGTGATTTTCAATTCTAACTTAGCCCTCTATTTATAGGAAAATGTTAGCACGCCGAAGCAGACTTGACCTGCTACCTGATGGCTTTACCTGTTACTATTGCCACCCACCACATTTGAAATAAAATTCAGCACATTTTTTTACCAACCACAAGTGGGGCCCACTCAATTTTAGAATTTTCCTCCAAAATTATTTATAAACCTAATTTCTGAATCAGTCACCTCTTAAAATTCATAACAAATTATACGTTCATTTTTAACGCTTCAAAATTTGTGGACATATACTCAACTTATATATGTATAACATATCCAAAAATCACAACGATCCAACGGTCACATTAAAAATTATAACTCACGCAATATATCTCAAGTACAGTAATTTAATTTTTAATACCTCCATTCCGGCAAAAACACCTCAACATTAATTCCTTCAATTATATCCACATAAAATAAATATTTCATTATCATATAAATCAATAATTAATTATTCACAAATAATATTACAGAATCACAATTATGACAACCAGGCCGTTCCCAGGAAAGAGGGCGCTTTCCAATAAGGATTTCTCCTTAGTTGCGCTCAATTAGGTGACCAAACCTCTCCTTGAAAGAACTTTCTAGACATTGCCAATAATGCTATCTCATAATATTATTCAAATAATATGAATTATTGATCTGATAATGGGAAATACTGTGCAGTGACAATTATTGAAACATCAATAATATAAAATATCAACGCAGCCATTATTGAACAAATAAAATAAAATATTGAACAGTAATTACTATAACAATTATTGAGTAGTGACTTCTTACGTAAGAATCAATAATTTAAAAATACTGTGCAAAACCGTGTGCTACTGTGCAACCACGCGTATTGTTGTATTATAAACCACGGGGTATTCCAACAGTGTTAATGGTAACAACTACGCCGTTATTTGAAAAAAACTCAAATTTGTCTTTTGCTTCATCCGACCGTTATCCGTTATGGAGCCCACAAATGGATGCGTCGTCGTACGAATATTCCCCGACAAAAAGAATATTCCACGACCAAACGAATATTTTCCGACAACAATGAATATTTCATAACCACTTGCTTATTTTGCACATTTCACTCATAACCAAATCATTATTAACACCTTATTATTCACAATAATAATTAGAGGAAATTCGATTTTATTTATAATAAGTTGGGGTCTTACATCATGTCCATTGCATAAAGAAAATGTAAAGGTAGGATACTTGCCTGATCTGCTGCTTACATAATGCAACTTAGTTTTATCTTTTATATCACGGCCTATCATTAATCAGAGCATTCGTTTGATTAGAATAATATACAATAACATATAGTACTGTATTTCGCAGTCATCACATAATCTAATCACATTATCATACATGTTCAACAGTCATTGCATCACAAACAAACATTAATACCGTCAAAATATCTAAGTCCAGATTAATTTCTGAAACATGTCGGTGTACCGATAGCTTTATCGGGTAATTATCGAGTCTAAGACTCTATTCCAATGTTCAATATCCGTAAGTATCATTCATATTGTTTAAAATGACTTAATAAACATTTATTAATCTATCATCAATTTTCAAACACCAAAATTATTATTAAATGATTCAAATATCAAATAATTCTATTATCATTAACGTTTAATTATTATAAAACCAATGCCAAAATATTAAAGTTATTTATAATAACTCAAAATATTTTTAAAACATTTATATTACCCTTAAATGATTTTTACAATATTTAAAATCATTTTTAAATAATTACCATTAATATTAAAATATTAATGTACTATTTCTTAAAATATTAAAAGTCATTAAGTATAACTTAAAATATTTTTAATTCACTTAATATTATTAATCTTGATAATATTTAATTCTCCTCATAGTATTATTAGTTCACTAATACTACTTTTATTCGCTTACTAATATTATTAACATCTTAATAATATTTTAATACTTTACTAATATTATTAATCCTCTTAATAATATTTTAATCATGCATTAATATTATTACTTTAATAATATCTTACTTATGCTTTAGTATCATTAATCAATTAATAATGTGACGCCCCCAAAATTAGGTATACATCACCCATTCCATCAAACCCATTCTGAGTCACCAAATACATGGTACAGAAAATAACTACAACTTTATTACAACAATTGTCGTGCAAAATACAACAACAAATATGCTGTGAGTTTGGATACAAATATATACCAACCATGACTCGTGTCCCAACCGTAATGTGACAAATGTCCCATCAGTGGACAGCACCTCACAGTGATACCTACATAAAGGTATAGTCAAAAATTGTTTTAGAAATTAGAATATTTGTGAAGTGCTCAAGGAAACCTTCGTACATGGGAGGCCATGCGTCTAGGTTATAATAGATATCATATGGCCACAGAATTATCCTTGGTTGACCCAATAGACCCCAAAGAAAAATGAGAAGATTACTATCATATTCTTTCCAATGGTAAGTCTTCTCTTGACATATCATTATCTCCACTGTCTCTAATTGAGAATTATACTTCAAACAAATACCAAGATTATATAGGTAGTGCTCGTAGATATACTCAGTAAGTGGATGAACACAACCCTGTCTTATGATGACACGAGGTTGTATGTCTTTAGACATCTTGTATGATAGTGGCAAAACACCCTTCCAACGTTGGGTTCACCTTACCCTAGTTGATTCACCAAATATAACTACTAAATGATGACCACCGTTCTATTCCCCTATTATCCCCGCTCGACCCAGCTACACTCTTATTACCTGAAAGGAATTATGAATTAAAAGGGTGAGCACAACTAGCTCAGTAAATAATATCATGACTAAAGATAATTAAATTATTAATAGCCTTCATCAGTAATAAATCAGAGATTTAGAACATATGGTAGATGATAAAACTTTTAAACCATAGTTGCAGCGGAACGAGCAATCCATTAGAAGTGTCAAATAGACCATAAAATCTATTATCTTCTGCATGTTAAAAGTCCACCAACAATGTTTTATCCCTGTAACATCAATCAACAATTCCTGTTCACAATCACATGTATAACTCATAATCGTAATTGTAGTTCTAAATTCCTTTTCTCATCCAGGACAAAGATAATTTTCATCACCTGAAACATCAAAGATCATGGTTATACCAAATCACAGTTCATGTTCATAATCATACTAATAAATTTATCTTTACACTCCGGGCCAATGATATTCATCAACAAGTCATCTTTTCACTACAAGCTAAAGATATTCAATAACAGGTCATCTTTGCATTACGAGCAAAAGATATTCAACAAGTCATCTTTGCACTACAGGCCAAAGATATTCAACAATAATTCATCTTTGCACTACGGGCCAAAGATATTCACATCTCAAAGAAATATATAATCATTTCAAAATCTATATAAACCATAATTATAACCATGTTGATCAATTCACCTTTGCACTTAAGCTAAAAATATTCAATTGTAAATTCAATGGTCATGATCATACTAGTCACAATTCATCTTTGCACAACTGGCTAAAGAGAACCCATAGTCATGATCATACCAATAATCTACCCATCTTTACACTCAAGTCAAAGAGAAATTTCTTCATCAGGATTATAAAAATGTTATATATGATAATAAAAAAAATATCATCAAAATATGGATTTAATTTCAAGAGTAAGATTCATAAATCAACAATAATTTGGTTAGAAAAATAAACCATTTTTTTTGTCGTGAATAGTACCCGGGAAAAGTAACTCATGAATAGTAACTCGTGAATAGTAACTTATGAATAGTACTCCGTATTCGTACATAATACCGTATACAAAAATAATATCATATACGTAAATAGTACCATATACATGAATAGTGCCGTATATGTAAATAGTAACCCCGGTTAAAAAAAGGTAGAAATTCCACAATAAGATCCATACCAATATGTCAGTATAATGATATTGAAAGAATAACATCATTATAAAGAATATAACATCCCTTAATATCCCTTACTATCCCTTACCTCAAAAGAGCAGCACTTCTGACTGGATATCGCATATGACGCTGAAGGAAACTTGCACTGATGAATAGCAACTCACCAAGTATCTAAATACACAAAAAATACACTCCATAATCTAGAGAGAAAAAGAGAGAAAACTTATGAATTCTGGTGTGATTTTCAATTCTAACTTAGCCCTCTATTTATAGGAAAATATTAGCACGCCGAAGCAGACTTGATCTGCTACCTGATGGCTTTACCTGCTACTATTTCACCCACCAAAAATCAGTCATCTCCCCCAACAACCAAAAGTTGGGCCCACCCATTTCTAGAATTTTCCACCAAAATCATTTATAAACCTAATTTCCGAACCAGCCACCTCTTAAAATTCATAACAAATTATTCGTTCATTTTTAACGGCTCAAAATTTGTGAACATATACTCAACTTATATATGTATAACATATCCAAAAATCAAAACGATTCTACGGTTGGATTAAAATTATAACTCACACAATAAAGTTGTAAGAACACTGATTTGATCATTTAATACCTCCAATCTAACAAAATACTGATAAAATACCTCAACATTAATTCCTTCATTTATAACCACATAAATAAATCCATCATTTATATCCACATCAAATAAATATTTCCTTATCATATAATTCAATAATTAATTATTCACAAATAATATTACAGAATCACAATAATGACAACCAGGCAGTTCTCAGGAAAGAGGAGGATTTCTGATAAGGATTTCTCGTTACTGGCGCGCAATTAGGTGACCAAGTCTCTCCTTGACAGAACTTTCTAAACATTGCCAATAATGCTATCTAATAATATTATTCAAATAATATGAATTATTGATCTGATAATGGAGATACTGTGCAGTGACAATTATTGAAACCACAATAATATAAAATATCAACGCATCAATTATTGATTCAATAAAATAAAATATTGAACAATAATTACTGTAACAATTATTGAGTAGTGCCTTCTTACGTAAGAATCAATAATTTCAAAAATACTATGCAATACCGTGTGCTACTATGCAATGACGCGTATTACTGTATTTTAACCACCGGGTATTCCAACAGTGTTAACGGTAACAACTACGTCATTATTTATAAAAACTCAAACTTTGTCGTTTTCTTCATCCGATAGTTATTCTATTATGGGGCCCACAAATAGCTACGTCGTCGTGCGAATATTCCCCGACAGAAAGAATATTCCACGACCAAACGAATACCCCGATAAATGAATATTTTATAACCACTTGCGTATTTTGAAAAATTTCATATATCACCCTTAACTTTAACCTTTTATCAATTTAACCATTTATTAAATAGAAAAATTGAATACTTTGATTGCATAAAATTTGGGGTCTTACAATCTCCCCTCCTTATGAAATTTCATCCCCGAAATTTACGTACCTGGTATTTCAAAGAGTTGAGAATACCATGCTTTTATTTCAAATTCCATCTTCCATGTCATCATGATTTCTCCATTGCTCATATGCTGTATTTCAGATATCATTCTAGAATACAACTTCAAAACAAGGGTTAATTGAATAAATTAACATATATCATAATATCCTGATATTGTGACTGACCAACAAATAAGCTTATGTAGGACACACTAGCGAAGGTTATTACTTGTCTCTCCCTTTCTAGTTTTAATCTCGGATCTCGGCCAGAGATCATATCCCTAAGCTCTGATACCAAATGTGACGCCCCCCAAAATAGGTCCATAAATCACTCATTCCATCTAACCCATTCTGAGTCGCCAAATACATGGTACAGAAAATAACTACAACTTTATTACAACAATTGTCATGCAAAATACAACAACACATATGTTGTGAGTTTGGATATAAATATATTCCAACTGTGACTCATTCCCAACCGTAATGTGACAAATGTCCCATCAGTGGACAGCACCTCACAGGGATACCTACATAAAGGTATAGTCAAAAACTGTTTTAGAAATTAGAATCTTTGGGAAGTGCTCAAGGAAACCTTCATACATGGGAGGCCATGCGTCTAGGTTATAATAGATATCATATGGCCACAGAATTATCCTTGGTTGACCCAATAGACCCCAAAGAAAAACGAGAAGATTACTATCATATTCTTCGCAATGGTAAGTCTTCTCTTGACATATCATTATCTCCACTGTCTCTAATTGAGAATTATACTTCAAACAAACACCAAGATTATATAGGTAGTGCTCATAGATATACTCAGTAAGTGGATGAGCACAACCCTGTCTTATGATGACACGAGGTTGTATGTATTTAGACATCCTGTATGATAGTGGCAAAATACCCTTCAAACATTGGGTTCGCCTCACCCTAGTTGATTCACCAAATATAACTACTAAATGATGACCACCATTCTATTCCCCTGTTATCCCTGCTCGACCCAGCTACACACTTATTACCTGAAAGGAATTTTGAATCAAAAGGGTGAGCACAACTAGCTCAGCAAAGAATATCATGTCTAAAGATAATTAAATTATCAATAGCCTTCATCAGTAATAAATCAGAGATTTAGAACATATGGTAGATGATAAAAATTTTCAACCATAGTTGCAGCGGAACGAACAATCCATTAGAAGAGTCAAATAGACCATAAAATCTATAATCTTCTCCATGTTAAAAGTCCACCAATAATGTTTTATCCCTGTAACGTCAATCAACAATTCCTGTCCACAATCACATGTATAACTCATAATCGTAATTGTAGTTCTAAATTCCTTTTCTCATCCAGGACAAAGATAATTTTAATCACCTGAAACATCAAAGATCATGGTTATACCAAATCACAGTTCATGTTCGTAATCATACTAAAAAATTTATCTTTGCACTACGGGCCAAAGATATTCATCAACAAGTCATCTTTGCACTACAGGCCAAAGATATTCAACAACAGGTCATCTTTGCATTACGAGCCAAAGATATTCAACAAGTCATCTTTGCACTACAGACCAAATATATTCAACAATAATTCATCTTTGCACTACGGGCCAAAGATATTCACATCTCAAATAAATATATAATCATTTCAAAATATATATAAACCATAATTATACCCATGTTGATCAATTCACCATTGTACTTAAGCTAAAAATATTCAATTGTAAATTCAATGGTCATGATCATACTAGTCACAATTCATCTTTGCACAACTGGCCAAAGAGAACCCATAGTCATGATTATACCAATAATCTACCCATCTTTACACTCAAGTCAAAGAGAAATTTCTTCACCGGGATTATAAAAATGTTATATATGATAATAAAAACAATATCATCAAAACATGGATTTAATTTTAAGAGTAAGATTCATAAATCAACGATAATTTGGTTAGAAAAAGAAACCAATTTTTTGTCATGAATAGTACCAATAAAAAGTAACTCGTGAATAGTAACTCATGAATAGTAATTTGTGAATAGTACTTCGTATTCGTACATAGTATCATATACATAAATAATATCATATACATAAATAGTGTCATATACATGAATAATGCCGTAGACGTGAATAGTGTCGTATACATGAATAGTAACCCCGACTCAAAAAAGGTAGAAATTCCACAATAAGATCCATACCAATATGTCAGTATAATGATACTGAAAGAATAACATCATTATGAAGAATATAACATCCCTTAATATCCCTTACTATCCCTTACCTCAAAAGAGCAGCGCTTCTAACTGGATATCGGATATGACGCTGAAGGAAACTTGCACTGATGAATATCAACTCACCAAGTATCTAAATATACACAAAATAAACTCCATATCTAGAGAGAAAAAGAGAGAAAACTTATGAATTCTGGTGTGATTTTTAATTCTAACTTAGCCCTCTATTTATAGGAAAATGTTAGCACGCCGAAGCAGACTTGACCTGCTACCTGATGGCTTTACCTGCTACTATTTCACCCAACAAAAATCAGTCATCTTCCCCAACAACCAAAAGTGGGGCCCACCCATTTCTAGAATTTTCCACCAAAATCATTTATAAACCTAATTTCCGAATCAGCCACCTCTTAAAATTCATAACAAATTATTCGTTCATTTTTAACGGTTCAAAATTTGTGAACATATACTCAACACATATATGTATAACATCTCCAAAAATCAAAACGATCCAACGGTCGGATTAAAATTATAACTCACACAATAAAGTTGTAAGAACACTGATTTGATCTTTTAATACCTCCAATCCGACAAAATACTGATAAAATACCTCAACATTAATTCCATCATTTATAACCACATAAATAAATCCATAATTTATATCCACATCAAATAAATATTTCCTTATCATATAAATCAATAATTAATTATTCACAAATAATATTACAGAATCACAATAATGACAACCAGGCAGTTCTCAGGAAAGAGGAGGATTTCTGATAAGGATTTCTCGTTACTGACGTGCAGTTAGGTGACCAAACCTCTCCTTGACAGAACTTTCTAGACATTGCCAATAATGCTATCTAATAATATTATTCAAATAATATGAATTATTGATCGGATAATGGAGATACTGTGCAGTGACAATTGTTGAAACAACAATAATATAAAATATCAACGCATCAATTATTGATTCAAAAAAATAAAATATTGAACAATAATTACTGTAACAATTATTGAGTAGTGCATTCTTACGTAAGAATCAATAATTTTAAAAATAATGTGCAATACCGTGTGCTACTGTGCAATGACACGTATTACTGTATTTTAACCACCGGGTATTCCAGTAGTGTTAACGGTAACAACTACGTCGTTATTTATAAAAACTCAAACTTTGTCGTTTTCTTCATCCGACAATTATTCTGTAATGAGACCAACACATGGCTACGTCGTCGTACGAATATTCCCCAACAGTAAGAATATTCTACGACCAAACGAATACCCCGATAAATGAATATTTTATAACCACTTGCGTATTTTGAAAAATTTCATATATCACCCTTAACTTTAACCTTTTATCAATTTAACCATTTATTAAATAGAAAAAATGAATACTTTGATTTCATAAAATTCGGGGTTTTACAAATAATAATTTTATTCATTTACCAATAGTATTAATATTTTATTCATTTACTAATATTATTAATTATTTAATAATATTTTATTCCCTTACTAATGTTATTACATTTTAATAATATTTTAATCATCCTTTAATACTTTAATTTAATATTATTAATCTTATAATATTATTTTAATCTAAGATTAATACTTTAATAATATTTTAATTAAGTTTTAATCTTAATATTTTTATTTACTTAACAATATCATATTGTAATATTATTAATATCATAATAACATTTTAATAATTTATTTGAGTAATAAACAATTTATTCTAAGCGTTCACCCTTTACAAAACCACTTATTTAATATCCATAAAATGTCATAAATAATATTTCTTATTATAAAGTACCAAAATGCCCTAAAATAGTCATAATATTATATATTAGGAGTATTCAAGCATTAAAATCATATTTTTCTTATTTAAGACATCATTTAATTATTTATTTCTTTTTATTCATAACTTCTTCATTTTTAGGAAAATACCAAACTGATCCTGTGAGACCCCAAATTTTATGAATAAAGATTTAAATTTCTCGAAATATTTTTTTATATTATGGTGTTGATTTGATATAATGTTATAGTTGTGGGTGATATTTATAAATTTTGCAATGTATGCAAGTTGTTATAAAATATTCAATTGGTCGGGAAATATTCTTTTTGTTGGGGAATATCCGTATGATGGCACAATCATTGGTGGACCCCACAATAAAAGTATTGTCGTATTTAGAAAACGACAGAATTATCATTTTATAAATATAACGGTGAAAGTGTTACTGTGAAGTCCCCGAACCCGGATACTTGAAACCCGAACTCGGTACTTCACGATACCATTTCTATGAGCGGAATAACTACTAATAATAATAACACTAAATAAATTATAAACTTATCTTACCTTTATCAGAGTTTAATCCCAAGTACGCAACCTTTACTATATGACACCGTAAACGTAATCTGTTTGTTTTCCTTTTCACTTGTTCTTGACCGATCCTTCTGATTGTTCACACTTATCTGAAAACATTTAAATTAAGCAAGGATGAGCATTTGAGTGCCCAGCAAGTATTATATATATATATATATAAGCTGAAAGAATTTAAATATTTTCTTTATAATATCCATCTACAACAAGTGAATAGTTGTGAAGTATTCTGAACCGATATTAATAATGTGACGCCCCCAAAATTAGGTATACATCACCCATCTTGGGTCGTCAGATACATGGTACATAATTCAAATACAACTTACTAATACGACTGTCGTGTACAATACGACAAAACATAACTGTGAGTTTGAATACAAATATTGTCTACTAGAGATTATACAAACTCAAAAAGAGTCCTCATTACAATTATTAATGCACTATTTCACATAATAGTGAGGACTACTAATGCTATCCTCTGGACCGTCACTCCGTTCCCCGACTAGTCCCTGCTATGTTCTCATTTCCTGAAGAGAACAGTGAAAGAAAGGGTGAGCTCAACTAGCCCAGTAAGAAATATTATGACTAAGATAATGCAGAAAAAATTATCATTAGCCTCCAACAATGTTAAACTGATAAAATACAATAGACATCAAGTTTAACTGCAGCGGAACAAGCAATCCATTAAAAGAGTCAAGTAGACAATAGAATCTACTATCTTTTATGATTTAAAAAGTTTTTCATCACTTTTATCGCTGAGACTCAGCTCAATAAATAATCCACATCATTAAATCATCCCTGCACTACAGGCCAAGGATATTCTTTAGTATCACGACCACGAATTATCCATGCACTACGGGCCAAAGATAATCGTGTTTTCATCAACGGTCCTGATCATGCCATAAAACAATTCATCTTTGCACTACGGCCAAAGAGAATCCATAGCCATAATCATACCAAAAACTGTCCATCAATGCACTACGGGCCAATGAGGACTTTTTCCATATCATTTGTAATATTACGGTCATGATTATACCGAATAATCCCTAGTCATAATCATACCAAGTCCATTTATGCACTACAGGCCACAGATGACTTTCAACATAACATAAACATGAGGATGATGACAATGATATAAGAATTCAATAAAACAAGTTCAAGAATTAATTTGTCCAAGAACTACTAATGTCCAAATTATCCACATGATACTGCTTTGTAGAGTCAAGAATGATCAAAAGAATATTTCCATGAAAAGATACTGGATGAAGCGCAAATATCAAGGATATTTTACTAATTTAATGGAGTATAGAAGTCAAAAATTTAACCAACTGAGTATAATAAAGAATGGAATAACAAAAGAAATCACCATGCATGCGGTACTTCGCATTGACAGGTTATTCTAACAGAATAATAATAACGGAACCAGGTCAGGCAAAATTTGCACCGACAGGATGTTCCAACAGAATAATAAAGACGGAACCAGGTCCGGTGTAAAACACACAGACAAGATATTCTAACGGAATAATAATATAGATGGAACCAGGTCCGGTGTAAAACACAAAGACAGGATGTTCCAACGGAATAATAATAAAGACGGAACCAGGTCCGGTGTAAAACACACAGACGGGATGTTCCAACAGAATAATAGAAGAATGTCACCAAGTATAGGGTAGACCGCGTATACAGGTTATTCCAACAGAATAATAAGAAATGGAATAACAATAGTTCTCTTCATGAATAAGAAAGAATAACACCCCTTACCGTAACAGAAACTGGATATAGGAGAAGAAAAGTTAAGTAGCAAAAGCTTTTCTTCTATCTCTCTATAGTTTCTCTCTCTAGAGTTCAGTGAATTCGTAAGAAAATAATGAAGGAATGAGCTTCTATTTATAGGAAAATGGAATGCATAGTAACTAATCCATGAACGGTCCAGATTGATTTACTTTAATCTTACGGTCCATATTTAAAGAAAAATCTTTTAAATAAAATATAATATATTTTATTTATATAAAAAGATTTTTACTATGCAAACACTATGCAAAACACTATGCAACACTATGCATAATAAAATATAATATATTCTATTTATAGAATAACTTTAATAAAGTATTCTATTTTATATAAAAAGATGTTTTTGTTTTATTACGTTAATAATACGAATAAAACAAAACGTTATCATCGCTATAATAATTCATATTATTAATCGACAATAATTGAATCAAACTGAGCGACTTCTCACATAAATATCAATAATCAATACCGTGTGCTACTATGCAACAACGCGTATTACTGTACTTTTACTACCCAGTAGTTCAACAGTATCAATGGTAAAACTCCCGCCGTTATTTTCAATAAAATATTTTGTCGTTTTCTCAATCCGACAATAATTCCGCTGTGGGGTCCACCAATAATTGTACCGTCGTACGAATATTTTCCGACACAAAGAATATTCCATGACCAATCGAATATAATATAACAACTTGCATACTTTGCAAAATTTATAAATACTACCCACAACTATAATATTATCTAAAATTCACACCATAATATTAAAAAATTATTTCGAAAAAATTACTTCTTTATTCATAAAATCTGGGGTTTCACAATCTCCCCTCCTTATGGAATTTCGCCCTCGAAATTTACGTACATACCTGGTATGCCGAACAGGTGAGGATACCTTGACTTCACTTCAAATTCTAACTCTTGAGATATAACCTTTGAGTGTTGGATATGATTCTTCTTATCCAAGATTGTAACACATATCTCTTCAAACGTTAAATCATCCGCTATCTCGTACGGTTCTAAATTAATAATGTGGTTCGGGTCGTCCACATATTTATGTAACATCGATACGAAAAAAAATGTTATGAACACGCAATATATTTAGCGGTAAAACGAGTCTATAAGCCACAGTTCCTACTCAATCGAGGATTTCAAATGGGCCAATTAAATCGAGGGTTGAGATTTCCTCTCTTCAGCAACTCTTGCTTCTAAAATAACACCCTCTTGAACCTTCTTCTTCACATTCATCAGATTCGGGTATGTAGCTTGAGCGTCTTTAACTTTATCGATTAAAGTCAATTTTACTCGTATATTCGTTATCTTCACGTGAGTCCCTAGAGTCTTTAACTCTATCTTCATCATTTTCAAGTTATACGAAATGAGTCTTTGTGTTAACAACATCGCA
The DNA here is from genome assembly GCA_020205505.1 of Panax japonicus. NCBI lineage: Eukaryota > Viridiplantae > Streptophyta > Magnoliopsida > Apiales > Araliaceae > Panax > Panax japonicus. The sequence continues at coordinate 26,067,940 of CM035113.1, forward strand.
CTTGTAAACGCATACGATCTTCTACTCAACACGTCAGCTACCACGTTCGCTCTTCCACGATGATATTGAATAGTACGATCGTAATCTTCAACAGCTCGAGTCAATGTCTTTGGTGCATGTTACTTTTGTTTTAGTTGAAAAAAATTATTTTGAGGGTTTAAGAAATGGGTTTTGTACTGATGTCAATACAAAATTCGATTTCATGCTCTGGGGTAGGCTAAGAAGTCTTCAGGAATACGTCAAGAGATTTATTAATGATAAAAATATCATTCAAAATTGTTACTCACATCCAAGACTTGGATAGTTCGTCACATTAATACCAACTGTGACTTCTATCCCTTAACCTAGATAGCACCTCACAATGATACCTATCAACTTGTTATCGCCATTCACGACGTCGCCTACAAAAAGTCTGGCTTCGGTGAAATCCACACAAGGAAGTCATCAACAAAAGGATCGGGGCTCTTTAATTATGGCTTGATATGACAATGATTGAATTTAGTGGTTTGGTTGCTTGAATTCGCACAATAGGTTGGTTAGGAATATGAAAGCTAACAACCTTACGAAAAATATGATGAGTAGTTAACCAATCGTTTCCTAAAATCGCATCAAAGGCAAGTATTTTCAAAGAGACAAGATCAACACGTAACGTGAAAGTGTCGATTTGAAACAAATAAGATTTATAAATAGTGGAGGTAACGAAGGTTTCTCCCAATGGAGTTTCAATAGATAAATCAAAGTTTAACTTCTCCGGAGTTAAGTACAAACATTGAACACAAATAGGTGAAATAAAAGAGTGAGTAGAACCGGTATCTAACACGGTATAGACTTCGTAAGAGCTTATGATTAACTTACCCGTGATAATTTTATTCAGGTTCCTCGTCACGAGAGAAAAAAACGCTCTCTCTTAAACTACCGGCTTTGGCTTGTCTGGGACATCCTTTGGCATCATTATCCCAGCTGGAATTGACTTCATTATACGACAAAATCGAGCTAGGTGACCTTCTCTTCCGCAATTAAAACATGCTTTGGACTGCTGCGTACAGTTTGGACGAATGTGTCCCTCCTGTCCGCATTTGAAACATACGACCGATGGGCGTTCTTCTTCCTTTAAAACGGGTGCTGGTGCCGATGTCTTCACGTCATTGTTGAACCTTCTCTTCTTAAAATGTCCATTCTTATTATCTTGGCCATGATTACCACCGAAATGGTTACCATTCTTGGCATGATAATTTCCTCCGCGATAGTTATCATTGTTCCGATGGCCATTGCCACCGGTATGATTATTATCGTGTTGCTGGTCATTACCTTTTCGTTGTGATGACTCATTATTGCGTTCCACTAACTGAGCCCTATTCACAATATCTGAATATAAACAAAGTTTATGAGAAATAAGGTATTGACGTATATCGGGTTTCAAACCTCGCAAAAACATTCGCGTCATTCGCTCCTCATTATCGACCAAATGGGATGCAAACCAAGATAACTCCGCAAACTTAGCCTCGTACTGCGACACGGTCATATTGTTTTGCTCCAGCTTGATGAATTCTACCTCCTTCATGTGACGAATACTTTCGGGAAAGTACTTGTCATTGAACAGCTCTTGGAACTTCTCCCAAGACATCTTGAGTGCGTCAGTCTGGGTACGTTTTACAGAATTATTAAATGATTATTATTACCATTTACCATAATTTTTAAAATATCAGAATCAATATTAAATGATTTAAATATCAAACAATTCTATTATCATTAATATTTAATTAATATTAAACTATTAATGAAACTATTGCCAAAATATTAAAGTTATTTATAATAACTCAAAATATTTTTAAAGTACTTATATTACCCTTAAATGATTTTTTTAAAACATTGAAAATCATTATTAAATAATTACCATTAATATTTAAATATTAATAAACTATTATCTAAATATGAAAAGTCATTAATTATAACTTAAAATATTTTTAATTTATTTATATCCCTTTTTAAATAATTTTTAAATAAATAAAACCATTTTAAAACTATTTGTTTAATATAATTATTAAATAAACTTAATATCATTAATATATCATTAATATTAAATTATTAATGAAATTATCCTTTAAATATTAAAAGTTATATTTTATAACTTAAAATATCTTTAAACACTTTATTTTCATTTAAAATGATTATTGTAATATTAAAATCATTTTTAAACTAATTTATTTAATATAATTATTAAATAACTTTAATATCATTAATAATCATTAATTAATAAAATTAACCATTAAATATTAAAATTTATATTTTATAACTTAAAATATTCTTAAATACCTTATTATTATTTAAAATGATTTTTAATATAATAAAATCATTTTTAATTTATTTATTTAATTCATTTAATAAATAACTTAACTATCATTAATATTAATTTATTAATGAAAATTATCACAAAATATTAAAAGTTATCAAAAATAACTCAAAATTATTTTCTAACACAATAATATAATTTTTCATGATTTTTCATGAATTAAAACTATTTTTAAATAATTTATCTAATATTGTAATTAAATAAATAAATACCATTTACATTCCAAAAATATTAAATATTTTCAAAATATACCCAAAATAATTAAAATATAATTTTCGGACATTAAAATAATTTTTAAGAATTTATTATGTATTTTTAATAATTAAAAACCATTTTTATCAAATTTTTTTTATTAATTTTCGGAAATTATAAATAAAACTGTCGCTAAAGGGCTATGGCGACACTTTCTGTCGCTATAGGTGTTCTTGATCAAGCCCAGAACTTCAAGACAGTGATCATGTGTGCTACTTTGACCATGTGTAAATCAGTGTGTGTTATGAATCTAGACTTGTTTTTGGTCAGATCTGATAGAGGAAATGCAAGACTACAATATCCAGCAAGAAAAATGATCATAACACATAACATAAAGAAGATCTGAGCCCTCAAAGAAGCTGTCAGACCTGTTCTTCATTTTCTGGGTTACCCAGAAATGAAGAACATTTCATTCATCCACTTTTGGGCTTCCACAACTTGCAATCAATGCACTGTTTTTGTGATCTGTGACTTCTAAGTTCTAGCCCTCATGTAACACTACAAATATATCACAAAACATGATCATAACAACAACACAATGAGCAGAAAGGATCTGGTCAAACCATGTCAGTCGGCTTCGCCTAAAAAATTCTGGGAATTTTCCCAGAAATGCTAACTGTGATCAAACATGTAAGTTTGACCATTAATTAAACTTCATACGTTTACGATATTAAAGATCTTAACACCTGGATCTATAGTCCACCTACCCATCTACAAAATTAACCAAACAACAACAACAAAACATCAAAAAAACTGTCAGATATAAAGCTCACAAAACATTGTCAGAGGCTGTTCATGCTGTTCTTCGTTGCCCAGATTTTGACCGGTCATGCCCGGTCAATGGGTTTTTACCGACCATATCTAGCAATCTAGACATTCAATGACTCTGATTCTTTTTGCATCTTAAAGAGCACATTACAGACTACATATAACAACTTAAAAACAACACAAATCATAAACGACCAAATCATCACTAGACACTAAAATCAACATGTTTTAACACTAAAACACAACATCTAACAGAAGATCAAGGGTCAAAATTTTGGTTAGTGTTTTTACCTTTAAATAAAAATTCTTGATTTCTAGGCTACTGATTTGTGATGTGTGTTAGTGGGGCTTGAATATATGACTGATCTAGCAAAATTTTCGGAGGTGTGGAGCTTGGGAGAGTTAGGTTAAGTATTTGGTACAAAATGAACAAAAATGTATTTTCTCTCTCCTTTACTTTTTAAATAGACAACAAGGTGCATGTATTGACTGATTTACAAGGCATGTTGCTGTCAATTAAAGTCAAAGGAGTTGGTAGGAGTTGTTAGGGTTAGGTCACCAACTCTCCATCTTGGCAAGATTTGCAAGAAATCTAATAAAATGTGATAAAAGGGCAACATGGTCTTTGTGCTTGTAATTTAATTTTAATAGCAATCTTGTAATCTTATCAAACCCTTAGGGTTTGGCCTTTAACTCTAAGGTTTAGCATAAATCAAATTGTAGAATTTAACAAATAAGGTTTGTACAAAATAAATAAATGTAAATTTTAGTTTCCAAAATACAATTAGGGTTTTATAATTATCAATTAGGGTTTCTAGAAATTTATATTTCCATTTATCAATTAGGATTTACCTAATTAATCACAACATCATATAACACAATTCTTGACAGATCAAATTGTCCAGTTTAGGTTTCCACTTAGAGTTTCTAATAATTAGAAAAAACAAATATAAACTAGGGTTTTAATATTTATAATTAGGGTTTCCTAATTAGCATATCATGAAGTAGCACATAACATATATCACATAACACAGTTATATAATAGCCTTAAACTCACAATTGAGTTTCAAAATTAGGGTTTTCCCCAGTAAAACTAGGGTTTTCAAATATTGCACCACAATTACTCAATCATTACTAGCTCACATACATACAGTACATATCTATAGCACTGAAAAATCAAAATATAAATAATATTATTATCATTATTCCTTATTCCAGAACTAGAAATAGGGTTTATAAAAATACTATTAGGGTTTGGTCGTAATATAATAAAACTGTTTCACACATTAACATTGCACACACATATCCATACATATCTATAACACTAAAAATAATAATATAATATTATTATTCTCATTCCTTAATCAAAACTTGAAATTAGGGTTTGGATTCCATATCTGATTTATCTTACATAAATAACATTATAAATTAAGTTAAAATAATTAACTTGATAATCTGAACAAAATTCACATAATAAAATAATTATTATTATAATTATTCTAAAAATCATTTCATATATTATTTAAATAATATATAATTATATTTTCTTGGAAAATAATTAATAAAAACATTTCTATCTTAAAATTTATTATTATAAGAATATACTTTATAATAATCAATAATTCTAAAATAAAATTATTTGTAAACATTCATGTAATAAATATATTTTTATTTACCACATAAATACATATACATATTATCTTGTACAAATACTCATCCTTATAATAATAATAAAAAAAAATTTATACGCAAAATTTCAGTTTTATTTATTTAGAAAATATCGGGTTGTCACATTCACCCTCCCTTATAAAGATTCCGTCCCCGGAATCACCCCTTTAAAACCTATACATACCAGGGTACATAGCATACACAATCATTGCAAATAGATCTCGATCATGATTGATCGAATCGATCTTTAACTATCACATAAAGCTTATATTTCTGATTAAACGGAAATTTAATTTCTAAAAGAACTCAAATTCCTCCTTCAAAATAATTTATAAAAATAATTTACTATATATAAGAAATCAATATTTAAGAAAATAATATTGGTTCGAGTAATACCTGGAGTTGCATCCCCGGCTGCCACGATCTCTTGAACGGTCATGTTGAAGATGCTTGCAGTTGGTTCTGTTGATTCGTTCGTTGTTGTTGGTCCCGTTGCCGCCAATGTCCTGCTGCCTTTTCCCCGTATTCGCATTCCTTACCTCCATTCTCCTTCTTGAACAGTCTCCCACCTTATTTTCCATTGATTCGCACATAACACATTCACTATACCTTCTTAGATTGGGACAGTTGGGAGTGACATGTCCCTTCTGCCCACACTTATAGCATACTAACTTCCTTTTCAAACATTCCCAGAGTGGTTCTTTCCACAAGTCATTACACCACCTGCTTCTTTTTCACATCTTCTTGCTTCACCTGCACACTTCCAAAATTCTTCGCCTTCCTCTTTTCACTCCTATTCCCTTACTTCCTCTATTAATTCCTACCTTCCCAGCTCCTTTAACCTTACCCTTGTTCCTTCTTACCTTGTTGTAGAGGCTCATGGCCTCGCTCCCCTCCTCAGCAATAATCGCTTTCCCCATGAGTGCTTCAAATGTAGGAATCTGCAACACTTCCGCCTTGTTGTAGAGCTAGGGTTGTAATCCCAGCTCAAACCTTCGTGCCTTTCTAGCCTCTGTATCAACTTGATGCGGAGCCAATCTAGTCAACTCATTAAATTTCACTGACATATTCCGCAATTTACATATCCCCTTGCTTCAATTCTAGAAATTTTACCTCCATTCTAGCCGGTATACTAGCAGCAAAAATAATTTTTAAAAAATAAAGTCTTAAACCTATTCCATGCTATCACACCTGCTCCTGCCCTTCTCCAATTTGCTTTCCACCAAAAATTTTGCCTCACCCTTCATCATGCAGGTGGCAAAAGAGATCTGTTGCCCCTTAGCTATCCTAACTATCATGAACACCTTTTTAATTTCCTTAACCCAAGTTTGGGCTTTTACAGGGTCAGTCGTACCTTTAAATTCTGGCGATAGGACCGCCTTGAAGTCTTTAACGTTCGACGTTCGATTATCTGACTGATCTTTCGCAGCTGGTATTCCGTTATGCACAGATTGATCGTCCATATTCACAAGTTTCTGTATCAGTCTGGTTGTCCTCCAGCTTTGTTGACAGATTCTTCTATCCTTTGTTTTCGTTTTCGTCTTGAAGACATTTTTATAAATTATTCTTACATACTAAGCCTTATCGTAACCGCTTAACATATAACACAAAACTTTCTATTCAAATAATCATGTATTCAAAATATTAGATTTTTAAAAACTCGGTCTACTGTAATAACCTGTGACCAAATAAATATCTACTATCTTTATACCAACTTATCCCATTAATCTCATATTCATAACACTTGATATGCCATAGCACCTTCTATCTTAAACATTCGTTATCCCTTTGTGACTTCAAAAGTAGGGATTTACAACTTTGTCCAACACAAAAGTTAAAAATATTTCATTATACAAATATACTTATCACATATACCACACAGAAACATACATATTCAACTAATACCAATACTACCTATTTCTTTTGCTTTCACTAAAGATTAACTATACCCAGTTCGTCAAATCACACTTATGAGTCCATAAACTTGTCACAGTTATATGAGTTTAAGAACTTACCCTAGTCAGACCTTTGGCGTCCATTCGCTGAGGGATTCATAAACATTTCATATAACTATGAGTCAAGAATGTCATATAAGTATGAGTTTTAAGAACTCGTACTTAACCCTATGTTCTCTACCTATGACCTATCTATTTTTTATATACATGAGAAAGGAATCACCCTCTTAACATGCATATAGCAAATAGCGCGACACAAATATTTCAATGATTATCAGTGTCAGATACTAAGTAGTTTTTACACCAAGTACAATTCCCCGCCCATACAAGAAATCATACAACTCAGCTACCGACATGAGTCCTCATTAAAATCCTCACCTAATCTTAACCCCCTTTTTCCATTCGAATTTCATTTAATCCGTATTCATAATCCTTTCTTGAATCTGTACCATTCACACAACAATCTTGCTTTAAACTTTCCAATCATAAGATTGATTCTTTCTGGCTGTCATAATTTTATCAGATCACGGGGTGATCTCATCGTATATATTATGATTCAATTCTATGTCTTAATTCTTTTGTTTTACGATCTCCTTTCCCTGCACTTCCAGTCTTTTAGACTCGATCTATTCACCATTACTGTTTAACTTTATTATCAAAGTTAGGAAACTCAACGACTTATCAACTCGCCGAGATTCATCTTTGAATCATACCAACCAACTAACTCTATATGAGTTATTTGTATTTTCAACGTTTCCCTCTGTTCTAAGGTTATAGCCTAAGGTTTAACCCACCTAAGGTTTCTAACCCTATAGCTCTGATACCATGTTGTGAAGTCCCCGAACCCGGATACTTGAAACCCGAACTCGGTACTTCACGATACCATTTCTATGAGCGGAATAACTACTAATAATAATAACACTAAAATAAATTATAAACTTATCTTACCTTTATCAGAGTTTAATCCCAAGTACGCAACCTTTACTATATGACACCGTAAACCTAATCTGTTTGTTTTCCTTTTCACTTGTTCTTGACCGATCCTTCTGATTTTTCACACTTATCTGAAAACATTTAAATTAAGCAAGGATGAGCATTTGAGTGCCCAGCAAGTATTATATATATATATATATATATATATATATATATATATATATATATATATATATATATATATATATATATATATATATATATATATATAAGCTGAAAGAATTTAAATGTTTTCTTTATAATATCCATCTACAACAACTCAATAGTTGTGAAGTATTCTAAACCGATATTAATAACATAACAACCCTCTTTCAAATTTTTGAAACTACGTACTGGCTATAAATAGGGTTTAAGTGACATTTTATGAACATTATTTTTATTTTCGAAAAGGTTTAGCAGAACTTCATCTGCAAACCGTCATAACTTACGGACACGGGGGTGATCAGCCCGTTGTGCCCTGCATTGATCAATACTACATTACAAGAACGATGTTATCATTTACTTGGTCCGCCTTGGGCGCATAAAAGTTTTCCCGTGAACGGGATGTTCATATTTGTCAGGGTTCCAGACAAAAGGTTTTATTTTATCCAACAATAATCTATAATTCAACATATATGTATAACAAAGGTGTATCAACATGTGATTAAATACAATGATTATTCAAGTGGGGACACTTGTATAATCATTTCTAGAAATTAACGAACAGAATATATATCTGAATTATCATATACTAACATGTTGATAATCAAAGGGTGTATATAATATAGGTTTAACAATCTGTACATTAATAATAATAATTCTGAACTTCTCACTTCTGTCAATTGCATAAAGAAAATGCAAAGTTAGGATACTTGCCTGATGCGCTGCTTACAATTTTTAACTTAGTTCTATCTTTCAAACACGACCTATCATTAATCAAATCAATCGTTCGATTAGAACAATATACCATAACATATAGTACTGTATTTCGCAGTCAGAACATAACCTAATCATCTTATCACACATGTTCAACAATCATGGCATCACAAACTAACATCAACTCATTCCTAATCACATTGTCACACAACTTTAACCACCATTGAATCACAAATAAACAGTTAACAAATCAACACATCTAAATTTCGATTAATTTCTAAAACATGTCGGCGTATCGACAGCTTTATCGGGTAAATATCGAGGCTGAGACTCTATTCTGTATCTCAATATCCAAATAGATAACTTAAACAACAATCGTATTATTTTTCATGACCTTATAATAATTATTACCATTTACCATAATTTTTGAAATATCAGAATCATTATTAAATGATTTAAATATCAAACAATTCTATTATCATTAATATTTAATTAATATTAAACTATTAATGAAACTATTGCCAAAATATTAAAGTTATTTATAATAACTCAAAATATTTTTAAAGTACTTATATTACCCTTAAATGATTTTTTTAAAACATCACAAATCATTATTAAATAATTACCATTAATATTTAAATATTAATGAACTATTATCTAAATATGAAAAGTCATTAATTATAACTTAAAATATTTTTAATTCATTTATATCCCTTTTTAAATGATTTTTAAATAAATAAAACCATTTTAAAACTATTTATTTAATATAATTATTAAATAAACTTAATATCATTAATATATCATTAATATTAAATTATTAATGAAATTATCCTTTAAATATTAAAAGTTATATTTTATAACTTAAAATATCTTTAAACACTTTATTTTCATTTAAAATGATTATTGTAATATTAAAATCATTTTTAAACTAATTTATTTAATATAATTATATAATAACTTTAATATCATTAATAATCATTAATTAATGAAATTAACCATTAAATATTAAAAGTTATATTTTATAACTTAAAATATTCTTAAAGACCTTATTATTATTTAAAATGATTTTTAATATAATAAAATCATTTTCAATTCATTTATTTAATTCATTTAATAAATAACTTAACTATCATGAATATTAATTTATTAATGAAAATTATCACAAAATATAAAAAGTTATCAAAAATAACTCAAAATTATTTTCTAACACAATAATATAATTTTTCATGAATTAAAACTATTTTTAAATAATTTATCTAATATTGTAATTAAATAAATAAATACCATTTATATTCCAAAAATATTAAATATTTTCAAAATATAGCCAAAATAATTAAAATATAATTTTCGGACATTAAAGTAATTTTTAAGAATTTATTATGTATTTTTAATAATTAAAAACCATTTTTATCAAATTTTTTTTATTAATTTCCAGAAATTATAAATAAAACTGTCGCTAAAGGGCTATGGCGACACTTTCTGTCGCTATAGGTGTTCTTGATCAAGCCCAGAACTTCAAGACAGTGATCGTGTGTGCTACTTTGACCATGTGTAAATCAGTGTGTTATGAATCTAGACTTGTTTTTGGTCAGATCTGATAGAGGAAATGCAAGACTATAATATCCAGCAAAAAAATGATCATAACACATAACATAAAGAAGATCTGAGCCCTCAAAGAAGCTGTCAGACCTGTTCTTCATTTTCTGGGTTACCCAGAAATGAAGAACAGTTCATCCATCCACTTTTGGGCTTCACAACTTGCAATCAGTGCACTGTTTTTGTGATCTATGATTTCTAAGTTCTAGCCCTCATGTAACACTACAAATATATCACAAAACATGATCATAACAACAACACAATGAGCAGAAAGGATCCGGTCAAACCATGTCAGTCGGCTTCGCCTAAAATTTTCTGGGAATTTTCCCAGAAATGATAACTGTGATCAAACATATAAGTTTGACCATTAATTAAACTTCATACATTTACAATATTAAAGATCTTAACACCTGGATCTATAATCCAACTACCCAGCTACAAAATTAACCAAACAACAACAACAAAACATCAAAAAAAACTGTCAGATATAAAGCTCACAAAACATTGTCAGAGGTTGTTCATGCTGTTCTTCGTTGCCCAGATTTTGACCGGTCATGCCCGGTCAACGGGTTTTTACCGACCATATCTAGCAATCTAGACATTCAATGACTCTGATTCTTTTTGCATCTTAAAGAGCACATTACAAACTACATATAACAACTTAAAAACAACACAAATCATAAACGACCAAAGATTAAAAAGGACTGACATTAGGCTGTCAGACCTCAAGAATAAAATTTCTAGATTTCATAGATCTTCAAATCTGAGCTTCTAGATGTTATGGATCTATCATCTAGCAACCCAGATCATCACTAGACACTAAAATCAACATGTTTGTTACACTAAAACACAACATCTAACAGAAGATCAAGGGTCGAAATTTTGGTTAGGGTTTTTACCTTTAAATAAAAATTCTTGATTTCTAGGCTACTAATTTGTGATGTGTGTTAGTGGGGCTTGAATATACGACTGATCTAGCAAAATTTTCGGAGGTGTGGAGCTTGGGAGAGTTAGGTTTAGTATTTGGTACAAAATGAACAAAAATGTATTTTCTCTCTCCTTCACTCTTTAAATAGACAACAAGGTGCATGTATTGACTGATTTACAAGGCATGTTGCTGTCAATTAAAGTCAAAGGAGTTGGTAGGAGTTGTTAGGGTTAAGTCACCAACTCTCCATCTTGGCAAGATTTGCAAAAAATCTAATAAAATGTGATAAAAGGGCAACATGGTCTTTGTGCTTGTAATTTAATTTTAATAGAAATCTTGTGATCTTATCAAACCCTTAGGGTTTGGCCTTTAACTCTAAGGTTTAGCATAAATCAAATTGTAGAATTTAACAAATAAGGTTTGTACAAAATAAATAAATGTAAATTTTAGTTTCCAAAATACAATTAGGGTTTTATAATTATCAATTAGGGTTTCTAGAAATTTATATTTCCATTTATCAATTAGGATTTACCTAATTAATCACAACATCATATAACACAATTCTTGACAGATCAAATTCTCTAGTTTAGGTTTCCACTTAGAGTTTCTAATAATTAGAAAATACAAATATAAACTAGGGTTTTAATATTTATAATTAGGGTTTCCTAATTAGCATATCATGAAGTAGCACATGACATATATCACATAACACAGTTATATAATAGCCTTAAACTCATAATTGAGTTTCAAAATTAGGGTTTCCCCCAGTAAAACTAGGGTTTTCAAATACTGCACCACAATTACTCAATCATTACTAGCTCACATACATACAGTACATATCTATAGCACTGAAAAATCAAAATATAAATAATATTATAATCTTATCATCATTATTCCTTATTCCAGAACTAGAAATAAGGTTTATAAAAATACTATTAGGGTTTGGTTGTAATATAATAAAACTGTTCCATACATTAACATTGCACACACATATCCATACATATCTATAACACTGAAAAATAATAATATAATATTATTATTCTCATTCTTTAATCAAAACCCGAAATTAGGGTTTGGATTCCATATCTGATTTATCTTACATAAATAACATTATAAATTAAGTTAAAATAATTAACTTGATAATCTGAACAAAATTCACATAATAAAATAATTATTATTATAATTATTCTAAAAATCATTTCATATATTATTTAAATAATATATAATTATATTTTCATGGAAAACAATTAATAAAAATATTTCTATCTTACAATTTATTATTATAAGAATATACTTTATAATAATCAATAATTCTAAAATAAAATTATTTGTAAACATTCATGTAATAAATATATTTTTATTTACCACATAAATACATATACATATTATCTTGTACAAATCCTCATCCTTATAATAATAATAAAAAAAATTTATACGCAAAATTTCAGTTTTATTTATTTAGAAAATATCGGGTTGTCATAGTTACCGTTAAAACTGTTGAACTACTCGGTAGTAAAAGTACAGTAATACGCGTGGTTGCATAGCAGCACACAATATTGATTATTGATGCTTACGTGATAAGTCACTCAGTTATACTCAATTATTGCTACAGTAATTGATGCATCATATCTCTCATATCATTGATTCAATTATTTTCACAGTATCACCTGTATAATATGATATATTATTAAATCAATAATTGAGACGACAAAGTTATTCATATTATTATTTGCAATATTGACAATGTCTAGAAGTTTTGTCAAGGAGAGGTTTGGTCACCTAATTGTGCGCCAATAAGGAGAAATCCTTATCGGAAAGCCCCCTCTTTCCTGAGAACGACCTGGTTGTTAAATATTGTGAATTATAATATTAATGATGAATAAGTTCGTGTTAATTAAAGATGAATTTTATAGTTCCATTGTGTTGGAATTATTTGTGTTAGTGAAAATCGACATTTGTTTCGATAATAATTGATGTCTGGAGGTTATATTGTTCAATCGGGGTATTCGAGGCAGTTTTCGTGTCGGAGTACTATTCACGAATTACTATTCACAAGTTACTATTCACGAGTTACTATTCACAAGTTACTATTCATGAATTACTCTTCACGAGTTACTATTCACGGGGTACTATTCACCCAAAAAATATATATATTTTCGGTCCAAATCATTTTTGGGTACAATTCAGTTATATTTTTGGGTATTATTCACGAGTTATTATTCACGAATTACTATTCATGAGTTACTATTCAGACCGTTGGTTGAAGTTATAATAGTAAATCAATATGATCCGCTGGTGGAAAGTTATAATAGTAAATCAATATGGATCGTTGGTTTAAAGTTTTAATAGTAAATCAGTATGGATCGTTGCTTTAAGTTTTAATAGTAAATCAATATAGATTGCTGGTTTAAAGTTTTAATAGTAAATCAGTATGGACCGTTGTTTTAAGTTTTAATAGTAAACCAATATGGACCGTCCGTTTAAAAGTAAATCAATCTAGACCGTTCATGAATTAGTTACTATTCAGTCCATTCTCCTATAAATAGAAGCTCATTTCTTCATTATTTCTTACGAATTCAATGAAACTCTAGAGAGAGAAACTATAGAGAGAAAGAAGAAAAGTATTATGCTACTTCACTACTCCAATATCCGGTTTCTTCTAAAGTAAGGGATATTATTTGTTGTACTCATAAGGGGTATTATTTCTTTCGTATTCATGAAAGAGAGCTTCTGTTATTTCATTCTTTATTATTATGTTGGAATAACCTGTTTATGCGAAGTACCACATACATGGTGAAATTCTTCTGTTCTTCCATTCTTTATTATTCTGTTGGAATAACCTGTCTGTGCTGTCTATCGCATGCCTGGTGAATTCAGTTGTTATTCCATTCTTATTATTTTGTTGAAATAACCTGTTTATGCGAAGTACCACATACATGGTGAAATTCTTCTAATATTCCGTTCTTTATTATTTTGTCAGAATATCTTGTTTTTGCTTTTACGCCGGACCTGGTTCCATTATTTATTATTCTGTCAAAATATTATATCAGTGCATTTACGCCGGACCTGGTTCATTATTTATTATTCTTTCGGAATATCATGTCTGTGCGTTTACACCGGAACGGGTTCTGTTATTTTTTATTCTGTCGGAATTTCATGTCTGTGCGTTTATGCCGGACCTGGATCCATTATTTATTATTCTGTTGGGAATAACCTATCTGTGAATTCTATCGCACGCATGGTGAATCCTTCTGTAATTTCATTCTTTATTATTCAGTTGGAATAACCTGTCTATGTGGATTACAACATTCATGGTGAATGACCCTTCGTATTCATTCCTTATTAAATTGTGGAAATGATCTGTCTACGTGGATTACCGCATGGTGGGCAAAAATCCATTTGCAGTTTCATATATTCTATTATACTCAGTTGGTTAAAGCTTTGGCTTCTATACTCCATGAAATTAGTGGAATATCCTTGATATTTGCGCTTCATCTAGTATCTTTTCATGAAAATATTCTTCTGAGCATTCTTGAATTTTTCTCTACAAAGCGGTATCATGTTGACAATTTGGACGTTATTGGTTCCTGGATAAATTAATTTATAAATCATTAAAATTTATTCTTGAACTTATTTTATTGAATTATTATGTCATTGTGATCATCCTCATGCTTTTATTGTGATGAAAGTCATCTTTGGCTTACGTGCATAGATGGACTTGGTATGATTATGACCAGGGATTATTCGGTATAATCATGACCGTAATGTGACGAATGATGTGGTAAAATTCCTCATTGGCCTGTAGTTCATTGGTGGACAGTTGTTGGTATGATTATGACCAAGAATTATTCGGTATAGTCATGACCATTGATGATTACATGAATATCCTTGGTCGTGGAGCAGGGATGATTAGATTTTATTTATTAAGCTGAGTCTCAGCGATAAAGTTGATAAAAAAACTTTTTAAATCATAGAAGATAGTAGATTTTATACCTTACTTGACTCTTCTAATGTATTGCTTGATCCATTGCAGTTAAACTTGTTGTCTATTATATTCTATCAGTTTAACATTATTGAAGGCTAATGATAATTTATTCTGCATTATCTTAGTTATAATATTTCTTACTGGGCTAGTTGAGCTCACCCTTTCTTTCACTATTTTCTTCAGGAAATGAGAACATAGCTGGGACTAGTCAAAGAACAGAGTGATGGTCCTAGATGGTGCATTAGTAGTCCTCACTATTCTGTGAAATAGTGTGATAATAAATGTAATGAGGAATCCATTGAGTGTGGATATTGTCTAGATAACAATATTTGTATTAAAATTCACAGCCTATGTATTGTCGTATATTACACGATGGTTGTATAATTAGTTTGTATTTGTATTCAGTACCTTATATCTGGCGACCCAAGATGGGTGATGTATACATGTTTTGGGGGCGTCAAAGATTCCAAAAATTCTTCTTTTCTGGGTTTAGATAGTAAATGACCCAACAATGATCCCCAAAGTTTTCTAGAATTTTAGAAATTGTTTAACTAATTTTAAAGTGCCCAAAACACTCCGGATCTTGCTTCATTTTTCATAAATTGAGTTTTGCTCAGAAAATTCTAAAATTGTCAGAGTATACTCCCATAACATATATGAACATACTGTAAAATTTTGGATTTTTCCCATGTATACACTGTGAGAAATGCGGGTGTTAATATTTAGGAGTCCTTTACGGAAATAGCCATTATGCACAACCTATAAATCAAAACGCGTCTGTTCTTTTTCCTACATGTAGATAACTTCTTAGGGTACCTCTGTGATTTTTCCCAGATTTTTAAAAGACTTGAAACTGTTCAAAACAACCTTAAGAAAAATGGGGACAGTAGTTTTTTAGGGTTTTAAAACCTTAATACTCTATATGGACTATTTTGGGGAAAACAGCCCCCATGGCTTCAATACTTGCTAGATTTGTATTCTACCACTTGGGTTTACTAGATAACTCATGTATCTAGCACCCCCCCCCCCCTTCGATGGATCACAAATCCAAGTTGTAGAACTTGAGTTACACAAGATTTAGTGGAAGAAAAACAAGGGTTTAACCCCTAAGAGAACATATGCTCATTTTTTTCTTCTAAACCTTTGATCTAACACTCAAAATACTTAGTTCTATACATGATGATATGTAGAACTAGGGTATCATGAGTATTAGTTAATAACCACAACAAAACTTGCTATAACACAAAATAGAAGAAGAAGAAGATGAAGATTTAGGTTTTACCTTTATCTAGTAGCAACCTTCCTTTATTTACCAAAGTAATATATAACCTTGGGGTGCATTAATCAAGCTAGCACACTCCTCTCTCTCTTTTCAAAACCTAGCCCATCTCTCTCTTTTATCTCTTTGTATCTTGCTAGTTTGGGAGAGAAATAGAAGAAGAAGAATAATAGAAATAAATTGTCTAGCAAAATGAAATGTGGTGATTAACTAATATCCCCCATACTTTTATTATCCCTTGGATAAAAGGCTTCACCTTATCTCTTTCAAATGAGCCTAATCATGTGATTAAGGGTGCTAAGTAGATTTTCTACCAATTGGAGAGGGACACACTTGTACTTGATGTAAGAGTTACTAATTAAGGAACTTGATTAGCTTAACTTTGTTGCCTTAAAAGGCCTAAAATGGTCGGTCCCCTTGCCCCTATTATCTCCTCCATTTTTCTTTTATTTTAATGCACAAATTTGATTAATCAAAAGTCTAAAATACCCTTAATCAAGTGGGCTAAGTATTGGTTTGTATTTTATTTCTTTTGGGCATCTCCTTTAATTGTTTTGGGCCATGTAATGTACATAGTCTAACAATTTTAATATATGTTACCCAAATTGTTTATTTAGGGTTTCCATTCCCAATCTTATGAAATTTAATTACTTATACATGTGACTTTAGCTCATAACCTAATTAGGTTTACTTGAAATATGTTTAAAATTATTAGTCACTTGAAATAACAAGATTATCCACTTAAGTTAGTATACGTATTAAATAATAACCCTTCCTTATTACCATAACCCTTATGTTATTTAATTGTCTCACCTAATATATAATTAGGTTACGAAACTTTCATTTAGGGTTTAAAATAAAATAAAATTAGTCTCTAAAATTTGTAATTAGGGGTTCACACAGTAATACAAGGGTTTGTCACATAACACCATAATTTACCAACCCTTATCGGTCCACATATACAATACATATTTATAGCACTGAAAAATAAAAATATAATTATTATTATATTATTATTCTCATGCCTTGATCAAAATCTAAAAATTAGGGTTTGGATTCCATATCTGATTTACCTGTCATACTTAACATTATTAATGAAGTTAAAAATAATTAACTTAATAATCTGAACAAAATTCATATGCTAAAATAATTATTATAATAATTCTAAAAAATCATTTCATATATTATATAAATAATATATTGATTATATCTTCATGGAAAATAATTAATAAAATATTTTTACTATAAAATTAATTATGATAAAAATATAATTTATAATGATCAATAATTCTAAAATAAAATTATTTGTAACTATTCATATTTTTATTTATCACATAAATAAATATACACATTATCTTGGCACATATTCCCCATATTTAAAATAAATAAAAAATTTATACGCAAAATTTCTAATTTATTTGTATGGAAAATATCGGGTTGTTATAAGACTCGCGCGGCCGCGCAAGATCACAGTGTAAAATGGGTGCGGGCGCGTGATATGTGTACCTACCGAGGCCTTAGCACGGGAACACAAGATTCCTTCTTTGTTGGGGTGCGATCGCGCAATGGTGCAAAACTGTCTAACTTCAAGTAGCGCAGGCACGCGATTTAAGGCTTAAATAGTCGTGTGGCTACTGCATGTTTTCTTCTGCTGTTGCTTGTTGATTGTTGTTTTTTCTTCATCCTTTCTTTTCTGCATAGCACTCATCCACTGCTTCATTTCCTCATCTACACATGTCCATCTTGCCTAGTCTTTGCTAACTTCATGCCACCATGCTTATCCATGCTAATGCCAATCCATGCCATTCTTACTTTTTCAATGCCTTTCCTAGCCATAGGAGTTCCACTATAAGTACTGCAAAATAAACATAAAATGTAACTAAAACATAGTAAAAACTACTTGAGATGAGCATAATTCTAGTAAATTGACATCCAATAAGTAGGTATAAAACCTACTTATCAGTCAGAAACCATAGGTGGGGATAGACCGTAGGATATAACCTTAGAACATAAGGAAACATTGAAATTACAAATAACTCATATAGAGTTTAAAAGAAGATGAATTGAATCAATTCATCATAAAACAAAAATAAAAGATAACTTATATAAAACTATTATTTGTTGTGTGTATATATTATTTGCTAGTCAACATAATTTATGTGTAGAGGTCAGATGGAAAAGGATTAGGATACTCTCAGATCGTAAAGAATGAACAAATCTCCATAATCGAGCCAATATCAAAGCCAATAGCTGAAATAGAGGCTCCCATTGAAAGCAACCCTGATGAAGTGGTTATTGTGGAAATTGTAGTACCGGATCCAAAAACGATAGTATAACAGATATGTAGAGTATAGTTAGAGAATATAAGGTTAAGTTCGAGTTCTTAAAACGCATACTACTCATAATTATATGAAATTTTCGAACCCCTCAACGAATGGACGACAATGGTCTGACTAGGATAAGTTCTTAAAATCATATGATTATGGTAAGTTTCTGAACTCATAATGTGTGATAATTTTGACGAACCTGATATAGTTATGTGTGAATGGATTATTGAGGATAATAGGAATATATAGATTACTAAGCAATTGATCATTAGTAAAGGCGTAACAAATAAGTAGTATTAGTATTACTTGAATATTGGTGTTCTATGATGTGTATATAATAAGTTTGTGGGTGTAATGTAATATTCTAAACTTTTGTATAAGTTGTAGCAGCGAATCCCGATTATTGTGGTCACAAAGGGATAGCGAATGTTTATAGCGATATATGATATATGGTGTTAAGTATTATGAATTAGTTGGATGAATATGAATATATGTTTGATTAAGAAAATAAGTTTATATGTATCTATTTGATAACTGGTTAATACAGTAAACCAAGTTTTCAAAATCAAATATTTTCAGTACATGATTATTTGAGTAGAAACTTTCGCGTTATATGTTAAGTGTATACAATAAGGTGGTGGTGTTGCAGATCAATACTTTTGCAGCACTTTTAGAAAAGGCTATTACAACCAAAGAGGGGAGTGAGGCCATGAGCCTCTATAATAAGAAGAAAAAGAACAAGGGTAAGGTCGGGGGAGTTGTTAAGGTGGAAGCCAGCAGTGGGAATAGGAGCGTAAAAAGAAAAGGGGATAATTTTGGGAATATCTAGGTTAAGCAGGCAGGTGCAAAGAAGCAGGTGGTACATGGTGGAAATTGCGGAAAGAATCATTCAGGTTAGTGTCTCAAAGGAAAGTTAGTGTGTTATAAGTGTGTGTAGGAGGGACATAACTCTCCCAACTGCCCCAATCCAAGGGTGAATAGTGGGAATTTCATGTGTGGATCGGTGGAGCATAAGGTGAAGGAATGTCCGAAAAGGAGAATGGATGCAAGGAGTGGGAACACGGGGAAAAGTAGCGGGACGCTGGCGATAACGGGACTGACTTTAACCAACAAACTATTATCTGTAATATATAGTATTATTTAATAATGCATATAAATATAATAATAATAAATTATGCAAAACAAAAAAAAATTGTAAAATGAAAAATATAAATCTGAGTCCTTTGAATTCACAAAGTCTCCTTAAAGCAAATTTATTCCCCCACAGATGTTAAGGGTTAATTGAATAATTGCTTCTCAAGATAAAACGGATTTCAATTCTTAATTAGTAGTATTACAAAATTAAGAATTCATCGAACCAAATTTAATGTTTATGTACTGAACTTACATGAATATTAATTATGCATGCATGAAGAAAAATTAAAAACACTTACTATTACTGCAATATTATTTGACAGAGAACGGGAAATCTGTAGAAACGGGATTGTAGAAGGGAAGGAACAGGATTATCTGCAGAACGGGATTGCAGAAGGGAAGGATCGGGACGGGAATTTCTTACTGCAGAACGGGACGGGAATTTCAGAAACAAAACGGGACAGCAAAATTTGTAATCCCTTTTAAATGCTTTCCCACACCATTTATTTATAGGAAAAATTTGTGTATAACCATCGTCAAAATGACATAGTATTGTGATGATAAAAAATATATATCACGAACCCGCCCGTCATGACCACGACCCGACCCGACCGGACTTTGAAGTTAATTTTCTCATTCAATTCAAATCTCATTTCCAACAATCCCCACATAAATGTAAAATTGGATTTACAGTATGCAAAATATGTTATGAATATGCAGACACTAGTTCGAATAAATAAGAAAAAGATATTTTATCAGGTTAAGTAGCCCAGTGGCTTTAAACTTGCCCTAGTAAAATCTATCAGATTTACTTGGCTAATCAGTAGACTTGATGTCTTTGAACTGTCAGCTTTTCGTGTAAACCAAGACAATAGAATTCACAAAATATCTCTTCAGACATAATTGGTTCTAACATTTGTGTTCATTTTGGCCTTGAAACACCTCTTGGTTCCGTGAGTATATTAGAGAATTCAGCCTTCAAAATTCTCACAGAAGTGCTCCCCTTCTTACTCACGTAGGTGACTTTTATTAAGAGTATCCTGCAATACCCCACTTGAACGTATTTCAAGATATAAAAGTCATTAAAAGCTTAACTTATCCTAATTCTCGTGGCAGATGTGCACTGTCTCATTAAAGGAATGGTTAGGAGTAAATATCTCCTTAGTGCTTTACTGCGTACTACATAGTTCGGTTTGCCCATTGAACCTAGATCTTGAGATCTCCAATCAGCTAGGTTGGGTTGCCACTATGACGCTCTTATTTAAAAAGTAGGCTTTAAACTCATTCCCCTCGATGATTTTTCCATTGGCTCTCTTGTTAAACCTTTCGTAAGCGGATCCGCAATATTATCTTTTGACTTTACATAGTCAATTGAGATAATTCCATTTGAGAGCAATTGTCTAATGGTATTATGTCTTCGTCGTATATGGCGTGACTTACCATTATATAAATGACTCTGTGATCTTCCAATCGTTGATTGGCTATCACAGTGAATACATATAGCTGGCACAGATCTTGACCAATTTGGAATATCCTCTAAAAATTACGAAGCCACTCAGCTTCTTGTCCAACTTTGTCTAAAGCAATGAATTTTGATTCCATTGTAGACCTTGCAATACACGTTTATTTTGAGGATTTACAAGATACTGATGCACCTCCAAGGGTAAAGACATATCCACTTGTGGATTTTGAGTCTTTATTGTCAGATATCTAATTAGCATTGCTATATCCTTCCAATACTGCTGGATATCTTGTAAAGTGCAGTCCATATTTTTGAGTATGTTTTAAATATCCTAAAACTCTCAAAATTGCTTTCCAGTGATCTTTACCTGGATTACTCGTATACCTACTTAGCTTACTTACCGAATAAGCTATATCTAGTCTAGTACAGTTCATGACATACATTAAACTGCCTATTATACGAGAATATTCTAGTTGAGATATGCTATCACCTTCATTTTTAGCTAAATGAAGATTTATATCAACTGGGGTCTTATTTAGAATTATATTATACTTGTTAAATTTTTCAAGTATTTTTTCAATGTAATGAGCTAAAGATAATATAATTCCATCAGATGTTCTAGAAATCTTAATTCCTAGTATTATATCAGCAACCCCCAAGTCTTTCATGTCAAACCTATTTGACAACATACGTTTAGTAGAGTTGATAACTTCATTGTTGTTACCCATGATTAACATATCATCCACATAAAGACAAACAATGACATATTCCTTTTTGAGTGCTTTTGACATAAACACATTTGTCACACGCATTAATTGTAAATCCATTTGATAACATAACATTATCAAATTTCGCATGCCATTGTTTTGGTGCGTATTTTAATCCATACAAGGATTTAACAAGTTTACATACTTTCCTCTCTTGTCCAGGAGCAATAAAACCTTCAGGTTGTTCCACATATATTTATTCATCTATTTCACCATTTAAGAATGCAGTCTTTACATCCATTTGATGTATTTCAAGTCTATTTAAAGATGCTATTGCTATTAGCATTCGAATAGATGTAATTATTGTAACATGTGAATAAGTGTCGAAATAATCCAATCCTTCTTTTTGTCTATAGCCTTTAACAACAAACCTTGCTTTATATTTATCAATTGAGCCATCAGATTTCATCTTCTTTTTGAAGATCCATTTATACCCTAAGGGTTTTGAACTAGGTGGAAGGTCCACCAATTCCCATGTATGATTTTGCATAATGGACTTAATTTCGCTATTTATTGCTTCTTTCCAATGAGAAGCATCTGGAGAGGATACTGCTTCCTTATAGGTTCGAGGATTGTTTTCTAACAAAAATGTTAGAAAATTCGGACCAAAAGACTTTGAAGTCCTTGCCCTTTTGCTACGTCTAGATTCATCCACTACAGACTCTTTGTCTATCTTTTCAGGATTATCACTAGTAGGATCCAAAGGTCTTTTGTTTAAATTTGAATCATTATTTCCATTATATGAAAAAATATTCTCAAAGAATGTTGTATCTCTTGATTCAATAAATGTATTAACATGAATATCATTAATATCAGATTTATGAACAAGAAAGCGATAAGCACTGCTGTTATTTGCATAACCAATGAAAATACAGTCAATTGTTTTTGGTCCTATCTTCATCTTTTTAGGTTTAGGAACCATCACTTTTGCTAGACACCTCCACACTCTTAAGTATTTTTAGCAAGGTCTATGACCTTTCCATAATTCATAAGGTGTTTTGTGAGTTTTCTTATGAGGCACTTTATTAAAAATATAATTGGCAGAAAGCAAAGCTTCCCCCCACAAATTCTGGAGTGCTTCAGAACATTTTAACATAACATTAAACATTTCTTTCAATGTTAGGTTTTTGCGCTCAGCAATGCCATTAGATTGAGGTGAATAAGGAGCTGTAGTTTGGTGAATAATACCATGAGTAAAGCATATCTCTTCAAATGATGATTCATATTCACCACCTCTATCGCTTCTTATTGTTATAATCTTTTTGCTAAGTTGATTTTCAACTTCATTTTTATAAAGTTAAAACTTTTCTACAGCCTCATCTTTGCTTCTTAGCAAATATACATAACAATATCTTGTGCAATCATCAATAAAGGTTATGAAATATTTTTTCCCACCTCTAGTTTGCACAAACTTTTAAGTCACATATATCAGTGTGAATTAAATCTAGAGGTTCAAATATTCTTTCAACAGAATGAAAGGGTAATCTTGTAATTTTTGATTTCACATAAATTTCACATTTATGTTTCAGATTAATATCAAATCTAGGCAAGAACTCTAAATTAATTAATCTACGCAATGTATCATAATTAACATGTCCTAATCTAGCATGTCATATGTTTGAAGATTCCAACAAGTAAGTAGAAGAATTAACTTTGTTATTATTAATAGACTTTGGTACAACAGTCATAACATTCATCTTAAAGAGCCCATCATTCATGTAGCCCTTTCCTACAAACATATCATTCTCAGTTAGTACAAACTTATCAGACACAAACACCAACTTAAAGCCCTTCATGCTATGTAGTGACCCAGAAACTAGATTCTTGTGAATATCTGGCACATGAAGAACTTCATTCAAAGTCAGTTCTTTGCCAGATGTCATTTTCAGTATAATCTTTCCACGTCCTTCAACCTTTGAACTTGAGGAGTTTCCCATGAAGAGTTGATCATCATTTTTTACTTGTTTGTAAGTAGAAAACATCCATTTGTTGGAACATATGCAGCGAGTAGCTCCAGTGTCCACGTACCACTCTTTAGGGTTTCCTACCAAATTACATTCAGATACAACTGCAGAAAGATTAATGTCTGAAACATTTTCAAACAACTTTTCCAGTTCTGTCACATTTGCTTGAGGCTTCTGTTCTTTCTTGAACTTCTTTGGCTTTCTACATTCACTTGATTTATGTCCTTGGATGCCACAGTTGAAGCATTTGCCTTTGAATTTCTTCTTGGCCTTGAAAGCTTCTTTACCTTCACGCTTCCTTTTGTTGTTGTTTGGTCTTTGTTCTACCACATTTTCCTGTGTTTCCATGAAGTTTCTTCCACTCTTCTTCTCAGAGACTCGATTGTCG
This sequence comes from Panax japonicus, assembly GCA_020205505.1. Lineage (NCBI taxonomy): Eukaryota > Viridiplantae > Streptophyta > Magnoliopsida > Apiales > Araliaceae > Panax > Panax japonicus. The sequence goes on from CM035113.1 coordinate 26,092,611, forward strand.
TCTTCAATCCTAAGTCGTACAATCAATTCTTCAAGATTCATCTCCTTGCGTTTATGCTTTAGATAATTCTTGGAGTCTTTCCATGATGGTGGAAGCTTTTCAATCATTGCAACAACTTGGAATGAATCACTTAATGACATTCCTTCAGAATGAATGTCATGTAGAATTACTTGTAATTCTTGAACATGAGTGATAACTGCTTTGGAATCTACCATTTTATAGTCAAGAAATCTATCAACAATAAATTTTTTCATGCTAGCATCTTCAGTTTTATATTTCTTGTCTAAAAATTCCCAAAGTTCCTTTGCAGTTTGAATTGTACAATACACATTATACAATGTATTGTCTAATCCATTCATTACATAATTTCTACAAAGGAAGTCTGCATGTTTCTATGCATCAACTGCAACCACCTTTTTCTCACTACTACAAAACAGTAAATAGACAACGCGGAAAAAACGTTGTGGTTTCAATCAGAAAAGCGTTGTGGTTAAAGGTGTTGTCTATTTGACACTCTTACACAACATTTTTAAAATGTTGTAGTTAAGCACAATACACAACGTTTTTTTTGAAAAAAACGTTATAGATTTGTTCTCCAAAAATAGCAAATGCTTAAAAACGTTGTAGAATGTATGATTCCACAACGTTTTTTGGATAAAAATGTTGTTGTTTAGTATATTAGACAACGTTTTTTAAACGTTTTAGATAAAAAAAAGATGAGGTTGTAACCAAATCTGATCCCATAAATATTTGTAACATTGTAACTAAATTTATATATCCAAATAAACATAATTTTTATGATAACATTGTAACATTGTAAAACACAAGATAATTGCTAATGATCCCATAATTCCTAACCAAATTTATATATCCAAATAAACATAAATATTTGTAAAACACAAGATAACTGCTACTTTCTTATGATAACATTGTAACATTGTTATAATTGTAACATTGTTGTAACAAGCTGCTTTAATTTTTTATGTCTGCTGATGCAACCTTTAGAACCCTCCCTACAATCATGCTCGGTATCAGCTATGCAAAAGTGAAACATTCTGTAATCCGTTGAGTACCTTTCTAGGATGTGCACCATCTTCCAATTCAAAATGTGATCTTCCCCTCTTCTGACTCACCTATAAGAATACACAGCAGCTTTAAAAACAGAAAGTAGAAACATTCAGCTAAATTTTAAAAATCACTAAATTGATTTGAAATCAAGCACAGACCTTCAAGGCACCATCTATTTTAATTGGTCTCAATGATGCAGTTGAAATTATGCTGTTTTCAAAAAGGGAGATGAGCTTTGAGTAGTTGGGTTCTTCATCAAATTTCATATCAGTCACCATTTCAAGAAATTGTTGAAAAGGGGGAGGTCAGCTGGAGTTATTCATTTCTTTTTGTGCCCCTTATTGGAATCTCTGTTGGAATATCAGCTCCAAGTTCCTAAGTTTCATGGCAAATTTCAATAGTTAAAGTGATGGGAGTAAGAAAACTATAGTGTGTTTGTGTGTGAACTGTAGTGGTGGTTAATAGGCATATATTTTGTTTATAGAAGAAAGAGATTGTAGAATGGAGCCAACGTATAAAACAGATGATATGGAGCAGAGTTCCTCATAATGCATGATTAAAAAGTTTACATGGCCTGCACCTGACACAAAACTCATAATTTTTTGGAGAAAGAGTAGCCTTTTTCACTTGTGAACGTTGGTGAACTAATCAACTTCTGCAAACCACTTACAGTTAGCCCCTCCTTGCATCTCGATTCAAAGACGACCATTGCAGCAAGTGAACCAGAGCCCATTGTAGCAAAAGGTAGGGAGTCGGTTGATCCATGAGGGTAGATCTGTGAAATAATCATAAAACAACAATTACAACCTTTTCTGCAGTTAATAAAAAAACTTTAGACGCCAATAAGCCAAGTGCAACTCACAGTGTGCAAGTGTGGACCAGTGACATCAACTCCACCAAGCACCAAAGCAGTTGAAACATGACCTTGGTAGCTAATTACGTAAAAAGGTCAGAACTTTTTCAATTACAATTGCACTATGAATAGAAAACTGATATTACTAAGCATACCTGAAAAGATGAGACTTCAAAAGTGTTAGGGCTGGAAAGTGCCAAAGTAAACCGAGTGTGTGATTACTATGCAAAACAGCATGATATGGTAGGTATTTTTCAGATGTTATACACAGTTTGCTCACAAGTTTCATATTTAGTGAAAAGGAAATTAATATAATTCTTGTTTGGCCTTAGGTTCTACATTAACAAGGCTTCTTATTTTTTTGCCTAGTACATCAGAACAAGAAATTTGTAGTAAGAGAAGTACCATGGCTCAACTGCTTTAGTTCCACTACCACTGGTGGAGGTACTTCCAATGTGGCCCAGAGCAGGTGAGAAATCTTTGACATTGGGTGCTGGTATTGCTTTATCTATCTCAACATCACCACGAACTATTACAGTCCCAAAATCAGCTAGCCAACACAGATCACACAAAAATAATTGAAAGCAAAAGAACATGATAAGCTGCTGGCTTCTGAAAATAATTGAAAGCGAATGACATACATCTCTCTTGTATTCAACTATTAAGATGATTACCTTACACTTCAGACCAAAATCAGGAAGTTTCCCAATATAGCAGTTAGTCCTCAATACTAGCTAGTGTTGAAGTACCAACTAAAGCATATAATAAGCATGAAAACCAAGATATTGCAGAATATTGGACAAACAAAAGGAAGTAAGCCACAAGGACAACAAAATGCTAAAGTCTTGGGGGGGGGGGTGTAGTAGATAATTTAAAACTTTAGGTTCATAATAAATCCACCTATGCTTTCTTGCATGAGCAGTCCCAAGCCAAGATAAGGACGTCAAACATTACAAACCTGGTGTAAAAAATAGCTCCCTCTCATAAGAGTTGACTAGGTTCATAATATTCATCCGTAATAAAATTCGTATACAAGTGAGTAAAATCTGCTGTAAAATCTTGTTATTTTTATGAGTCCACAAGTGTACAACTTATAATATGAACACCATAAAAACATCACCCTTGGAAATCAAATTAACAGCCAAAATATTAGTCATAAAATAGAATATAAATGCATCTTTGACTCGTAACTATAATCTTGCACAACCTAGTGAAGTAACAACAAGAATTCTTCAACCTCTAGATTGTTGTATGTCTTGTGACCAATCTAAGTAAGTCTCAAATTGTCATTAAAGTTTGAAAGACCATTCAAAGAGATTTAAAATTTTCTAAAGGTTTAGCAAACTCAATTCCAAACTTTCGAAACAGAACTGAGCATCAAAATCTAACTAAATTTCAGTTTTATAAAATTGCAAATCTTCTCTCAATTCAACTAAATTTATGGCAAGTAATATCCTTTTGGATAGTATTTCTATATGTTAACAAAATATATACACATTTGCTTAATATGAATGAAAGTCTCGTCACATCATAAAATCTTTAGCCCAGAAACTACAGTTCATAATTTTGGTGGAATAAGAATTTGTGTTGGTGCTTTTTCAGAAGAGGTTCATACAATTCACAACTCCTTTTTTTCCCACAATAAATATTAACCAACAAAGGTAAACAAGGGTCATCCACTTTGTTTTAACATTTGCAACATATGTAATAGGTACTCAATCTACCTAAAATGTAAATAATAACATGTTGGGATTTCATGTCACTTCGTAATCTAAAATTAGAAATGTATCCCTAAATTTGTTTGGAACTGTGGTAACGATTTATTGAACTTACGAAATACAAATAATAATAAAACAGTCGGCCCCATTTTGGTGTAAATAATAATTAATCAAACCTTTTTCTTCTACTTCTGTTTCTGGGGCAATATGTTGATTCTAACTGGATTCAAAGCAGCTTTAGCAGCAGAAATTGTGTCACTCTGGATCTGATGCTATCCTCAAAGTACCTGCCATTGGACAGAAGATAGAAACCTTCCGTTGGCGTGGTGAGAAACAGAGATGAGATAGGGACGGATTTGGGAGTGAGAGAAAATAGAGGTAGGGTTTTGGGCTACAAAAGAGAGTGCTGGCGTTTTATTCAGTTAAGCGTTTTTTTTGCTCCGTCCCTCTTCAATCGAACTCCGGAAGCCGGAAGGCCGGGTTTCTTCACTGGAAGGTGAGGTGGCAGCTTGCAAGAAGTGAATTTTTGATGAAGAAGATCTGAATCTGCTGAATGGTGGTTTAGGGATTTAGAAGAAAGAATAGCTGGTAGCCGATTTTGAAAAGTGGATTTTTTGCTCCGTGTCTTTTTTTTTGTTCCGTGTATTTTTTTTTTGATCCGTGTCTTTGTAGATAGACAACGTTTTAAAAAAAACGTTATCTAGTTAAAATTAAAAAGTGCTCTTTTAAATAGATAACATTTTTGCATATAAATCTATAACATTTTTTTTAAAACGTTGTAAAAGAATATACCACAACGTTTTAATAAATATATAATAACTTAAATATATAAAACAGTTAATATATAATATAAAATTAACACGAAAAAATTATTCTGTTAAAATATTATTTGTATATAATAGTATATCAAAGTTTTCGGCACTCCTCAATATATGTATCATAGAAAAAAAACAGTACACTTCTGTGCAGAATTAACAATATTTTATACATGTGTGTGAACCATGTGCACTCAAGTAGTAACTTAATTGCAGTGCACTAAAGTATTTAATAGGCCAAACCAATAAATTAGTAACTAATTAGTAATTATAGAATTACAACATATTAATAAATTTAACTGCATTCACGATGTTAATATGTAATATTAGTACACATATTAGTACACATCATTTAAGTGCATTCAAACATATTAATATGTAATCACGATTTTCTGTTAACATAAACAATACTATAATTACAGAATATTTAAATTTACTTTAAGATTGTTATCTGTAATATTTAGTATTATTTAATAATGCATATAAATATAATAATAATAAATTATGCAAAACAGAAACAATTTGTAAAATGAAAAATATAAATCCGAGTCCTTTGAATTCACAAAGTCTCCTTAAAGCAAATTTATTCTCCCACAGATGCTAAGGGTTAATTGAATAATTTCTTCCCAAGATAAAATGGATTTCAATTCTTAATTAGTAGCATTACAAAATTAAGAATTCATCGAACCAAATTCAATGTTTATGTACTGAACTTACATGAATATTAATTATGCATGCATGAAGAAAAATTAAAAACACTTACTATTACTCACCAGTACAAAGTACCTAATAGACAACGCTTAATAGACAACGTTTTTTATAAAAACGTTGTGGTTTTTTTTTCTACAACGTTTTTAGAAATAACGTTGTAGATATATATGCAAAAACGTTGTCTATTTAAAAGAGCATTTTTTTGTTTTAATTAGATAACATTTTTTTTAAAAAAACGTTATGTATATACAAAAACACGGAGCAAAAAATTGGGTCAAGTGAAAACTTAAAATATAAAAATATCGTTCATTTCAATCTCCTCAGCCCCTTTCTCTCTACTCCTTTCGCGCTCTCTCTCTCCAGTCTGTTTACTTCCTCCAAACCCTAGCCACTCTCATTTTTCTTTTCCTATTGTGCTATAGTTTGAGTGCAGATGTCAGTGAGTCTGAGAGTTCTAGTAGTTTCTCTTATCGTCGGTTCGATGCTGAAGGTGCGTCCAGTTCTATAGCCTCGTCTCCGCTCTCTCGCTGTTGTTTGATCGTTATTTCTTGTCGGTCGTTTCCGCCGCCATTGATGTTGCCTGTGATTGGAGGTAAAGATGTGGTGGTTTGGGAGGAGAAGCCTCAGAAATCGGAGACTGATTTTTCTGGTAAGTATTCTTCTGGCTTTAAGTTGTTCATTTTCATGGTTTAATCGTACATTTGATACTAAATCGACACAAATCTGTTCTAGTTGATTTGGGTAATTGCTACTGTAGTTTGATGAAGTAAATAGACTATGTTCTACATCATTTCTCTTACTCATTTTACTGACTTTTCATGAATTTGATAAAGCCATATGCTTGGAGATATATATGTGTGACTGTGTGAGATAAATAATTTATTTATCTTTATAGTTTTACTAGATCCAAATTATTCTGTTCAAATTTTATTCAACTTCCGTCTCCTTTTTAAAAAATAAATAGAAGCCTAGAAGTTTCATTGAATAAGCCCTTATTAATTTAACTTTTAAAAGATATTAAATTTCAAATTGATGTGAATATATTTAATTTTTGTTGATACAATGTGAATAACTGAGAACATTAGTGACTATATTGTTTGCTACTTTCGAATCCATTTGGCTGCTGCAGAAGTTGAGTAGGTATTGATGCAGTAATAGTGGAGAGATATTAATAATATTGCTGATCGAATAGTATTTGTTTTACTGACTTTTGACACCCTTTTTTATGGGCTAGTGAAAGCAATAATTGAACATTATAAGTTGGGCCTTAGTCTAGCTACAGATTACTAATTCTCATTCCTGTTTAAATTCTCTTAGTCATATATACAATATGTTAAGTTAAATTACATTATGTGAAGTCATATATACATCAGTAGCAGACTCATACTATCTTTGTAAACATGTTGATTTCGAACCGTTCTCCTTAAAGAAACAGGGAATTAAAGGGGTACTGCCATACCACATATTTGCGTAAGCAGGGAAAGGGGTAACACATCTAATTCTTTTTTCTTGTGTTGATCATTACTTAGTCTTTCTCATTGAAATTCAATTCTCTGCAGTCAGATTTGTTATTTCTTCTACAAGAACATCTCCTTTGGCCTTACAGTGTTCTACTTTAAAGCATTCACCAACTTTTCTGGGCAATCAGTTTATGACGACTGGTATATGCTGCTATTCAATGTTGTTCTTACCTCATTACCTATCATTTCGCTTGGGGTCTTCGAACATGATGTTTCTTCTGAGGTCTGCTTACAGGTCAATCTTCCAGTGACATTTGTTTTGAACTTTAATGTACATTCACTTCACCAATGCTTTTGCACTAACATGAACAACTTGTGACTTCACAGTTTCCAGCATTGCATTGGAACATTGGTTGAGTCAGTAAATGTGTCTGAAGTTCCTGGACCTAAGGTTGATCAATTAACTCGAGGGGTGGCGGACATGTGTCTGGAATCTGAGCAAGACAATGGCTGGGAGGTAGCGAGCAAGCATAAGAATAGATTTGAATTTTGCAGTGGTCTTGTCAAACCATTGTTATGGGAGTTGGTTTGCAGGATGTAATTTTATCTCTCACAGTATTGCAGGATTATTTTCTCGATCTGCTGTGAATTACAATGCCGGAGCACAAACAGCGATTTCAAACATAATAATAGCAACATCATTTTTATCAAAAATAAAGACTCTAATTCCCTTTCCTGATATGTTCTTTTCTTCTAATCTTTATTTTTGGTCAGAGGCCCCAGACATCTCTAAATACAGTTACTTCAATAACTGATGGCTTGAAAAGATTGTACATTGAAAAGTTAAAGCCTTTGGAAGTGGCTTACCGTTTCAATGATTTTGCATTTCCCTTATTGGTGAGTAGATCGAAAAATAGAAATATTTTGAGTTTGTGTTGGGCATGAAGTTTTGATGAATCTTTATATATTGTTATCTGATGTGTCTATGTGCAGACAAATAGTGATTTTGATGCTAAAGCCATGGTTAAGCTCTTGGGTCAGTACTCAACTGGGAAAACAACATTTCTTAAACATTTGCTCAAATGCAACTACCTAGGTCAGTTAGGCTGTACATTTCTTGAGACTTCCTGTTTTGCATATAATACTAATTTACAATAGTGCTACAATCTTACAATATCTACTCTTAACATTTTAATTTTTTGGGTGCAGGAGCTCACATTGGACCAGAGCCAACTATTGATCGTTTTGTCATTGTTATGGTAATATGTCTAATGAGACTTTGCCTACCTTAATTATGGAATTGAGAAAAAGAATTCACCTAAATTGTCAATTTCATATTTATGTTATAATTTTCTTATAATGGATTTACTAGTTATTGCCATCAATCAGAGTGTTTTTTCTTTTAGCTATTTCTTATTGTTAGATTATTTGATATATCTATTGTTAGGTATGCAAAGTTGGGTCTGTTTGGGTCTTGTTGTCTGCAGCAGATGTTTTTACTTCTGTAGTCAGTTGTATGGGGTGCGCTGCATGGGCTGACATATGCAACGTCATTCTGTATGTGTTATGTTGTTAGCTCTTTTGGTAAAAGGCTGCTGGGTCCTGCTTATGGTTATGCTATGACATAGTTGCTGCTCTGCTACTGCTCCAAATTTTTGTTGGACTTGTGGGCTGCTACTGCTATATCATTTAACTGCTGCTTCTTTTGGCTTTCTGCTGCACTTTGAATGGCTTCTGCTGCAGTTCTCGGCGGCTGTTCTGTTGCTGTGTGGGAGGTTGGGCAGCTGTATGCCGTGTGCTGCTGGGATTTCTTGGCAGTTTGGCTACAGTTGTTGTTGTTGGCCTCTGTATTTACTCCTTGCTGGTTTATAAGGTATCATGTTGTATTTATTTTTAGTTATTCAAGCAATCATATAGGAATCATTTGATTACTTAATAGAAGGTTTATCTATGCAGTTCAGATATTTTGGCATTTGGGTCACAGTTATGCTAGACTATAATTGATGTGTACAATTGATGTGTTGGCTTTTGTCTTCTTGCAGTCTGTGGCAACCTTCTTCAGTCATGTTATGTCTGCGGCAGCTTGCTTCAACAATGTTACAATGATAACAATATTACAATGTTATCATAAGAAAGTAGTAGTTATCTTGTGTTTTACAAATATTTATGTTTATTTGGATATATAAATTTGGTTAGGAATTATGGGATCAGCAGCAGTTATCTTGTGTTTTACAATGTTACAATGTTATCATAAGAATTATGTTTATTTGGATATATAAATTTGGTTACAATGTTACAAATATTTATGGGATCAGATTTGGTTACAACCAAATCTTTTTTTTTCTTTTTTCTTTTTTATCTACAACGTTTAAAAAATGTTGTCTGATATACTAAACAACAATATTTTTATCAAAAAAACGTTGTGGAATCATACTTTCTACAACGTTTTTAAGCATCTGCTAATTTTTGGAAAACAAATCTACAACGTTTTTTTTAAAAAAACGTTGTGTATTGTGCTTAACTACAACGTTTTAAAAACGTTGTGTAAGGGTGTCAAATAGACAACACCCTTAACCACGACGTTTTTCTGACTGAAACCACAACATTTTTTTCGCGTTATCTATTTACTGTTTTGTAGTAGTGACTGCAATATTATTTGACAGAGAACGAGAAATCTGCATAAACGGGATTGCAGAAGGGAAGGAACGGGACGGGAATTTCTTACTGCAGAACGGGAATAAGGGAAGGAATGGGACGGAAATTTCAGAAACAAAATGGGACGGGAAAATTTGTTATCTCTTTTAAATGCTTTCCCACACCATTTATTTATAGGAAAAATTCTCATGTAACCGTCGTCAAAACGACGTAGTATTGTGATGATAAAAAATATATATCACGAACCCGCCCGTCACGACCACGACCCGACCGGACTTTGAAGTCAATTTTCTCATTCAATTAAAATCTCATTTCCAACACAAACCAACAAAATCAACCGTAAGAGTCTTCAACATGATCGCTCATGATACTATAGCAGCCGGGGATGGAACTCCAGGTATTATTCGAATAAATTTTATTTTTTTATATATGATTTTCTTATATATATATAGTAAATTATTATTTTATAAAGAAATTTTGAAGGAGAAATTTGAGTTCTATTAGAAATCAAATTTTCGTATAATCAGATAGACAAGATTTATGTTGAATAGTTAAAGATCAGTTAGATCGAATCTGATCGAGATCTACTTGAAATGACTACGTATGTTATTAACCCTAATGTTTATAAGTTTTGAAACAGTGATTCTGGGGACGGAATCCTTATAAGGGATGGTAAATGTAATAAACCAATATTTTTGATATAATTAATAAGATATTTTTGCGTATAATTTTTTTTAAAAAATAAAGGTGGGGATATGTTCAAGGTAAAGTGTATGTATATATGTGATAAATAAATATTTATTTATTACATGAATATTTACAAATAAAATTTTTAAGGAATTATTGATCATTATAAATTATATTTTATAATAAATTAATTTTGTAGTTAAAATATTATTATTATTTATTTTTTATTTAAATATGATTATTGTATTATTTAAATAATGTAGGATATGATCATTAGAATTATTATAATAATTATTTTATTATATAAATTTATTCATATTAGTTATGTTAATTATTTTAACTTAATTGATAATGGTATGTATATGAATGTTAAGTCGGATATGGATTCAAAACCCTAAATCTGGATTTTGAATAAGGAATAAAAATAATAATATAATATTAGTTATATTTCAGTTATATAAATATGTATTGTATGTGTATACAGATACTGGTTGGTCAAGTATATTGTATCCTGACAAAACCCTAGCATTAATTTGTTAAACCCTATTTTGAAACTCAAATAGGAGCTTAAGAATGCTAAGTAATTGTGTTAATTAATATGTATAATAGATATTAATCTTAATTAGGCAAACCCTATTTATTGGAAACACTAATTGCTAATTAAAAATTCTAATTTCTAAATTATAAACCCTAATTACAAAACTAGAAACCTTAAGGGTTAATTATAAATCTTAATTGGAACTCACATGGGAGTTCAAGAATGTTATGTAATTGCGTTAATGTGATTAATGTCGGGTATTATAGAATATATCCCTAATTAGGAAAACCTAATTATTAGAAACTCTAATTTCTAAATTAGAAACCCTAATTTGCTAATTGTAAACCCTAATAACTAATTTAGTAAGCTTAATTATAATTTATAAATCTCAAACCTAATTTCCATATTCCATGTAATTAGGAAATTAAACATGATTAAAAAGCACTATTTTTCATTTTTGAAATCCTAGAGAAAAAAAAATTTAACCTTACGGTTAAACCCTAAGGATCAAACCCTAAGGGTTAACCAAATGACAAAATAACCATTAAATTGGAAAGCTAAATGACTATAATACCCCTATTGAATTATTGAAGCTAACTTGAAAATATTTCCAAGATATTAAGTTGTTGACCTACTAGATATTATCACATGCTCAAAAACTCCAGCAATCAGCCATTTCACCAGCCAAATTCATTGCATTAAAGTAGTATATAGATCATGAGAGAGAAAGTTCATAATTTAGTCTCATTTGTTCATCAACACTCCACAAAGCCTCTCTCTTTCTAAATCCACAAAATATACTAGTAGACCAGTCCCCAAACAAGTTCCTAAAACATCAAGATCAGATCAAGAACCCTAGAATCAAGATTTGTCCAAGAAAGGTATAAAACCCTAGAACGAAATCTGATCATGATTGATATGTTAAAAGTTGTCTTTTTGTGTTAAAATATGTTGTATGTATGTAAATAGTTGATCTGGTTTGGTACATGATAAATCCATAACATCTATATGGACTATATTAAAGTTTTTCAAAATCTCTATAATATTTAAAAGTTGTTTAACAACCGAATGTCAGACCTCCTAGATCTCTTTATATTTATTATTTTGTATGTTTCAAGGTTTGTAGTTGTAGTATGTTATAAGGGCTTCGATTTGGAACTGGAATCAAGCCTAGATCATATACATATTGTAAGATATGGGTGGTCAAACCACGTTGACCGACCATGACCGAACAGATCTAGGTAACCAAGATTGTTACCCAGAAAGCTCTGAAAAGAAATGTATGGACTCGAATCTAACAGTTGTTTATTGATTTTTTATGTTTATTGTATCTAGATTATAGTATGTTATATGGACTACATGCTTATGCTTTTAGAACACATAAACATCAAACTAGGTGAATGTAGTGTCTGGTCAAAGTAGGTGAAACGATCACATTTTCTGTTTTCTGGGTAACCCAGAAAACGTTTGAACATGATCTCTGACATACTTTGACCGGCATAGATCTGCTTATTGTGTTGTTTTTATATGTATTTTATGTAATGAATCTGCTCATTTGCATGCATGCTGACTACAATATATCTAGAACCATTTGATCACAAAATTATTGCAAATATTTCAAGTTGTAGAAGCCCAAATTAGGTTACACGAACTGTTCTTCATTTTTGGGTAACCCAGAAAATGAAGAACAGCTCTGACAGCTTGTTCTAGAGCTTAGATCTTGTAGCTTGATGATTATTAGACATTCTAAATGTTAAAACTTGTACTCTGTTAGTTTCTCTACGAGGCCCGACGTCGAAACCACCTATAACATGAATAGATTACACAATATAAGGCCACCAAAGTCTGTAGCAACCCCGAATCCGGGCCCCGAATCGCCTCGGATCCGGTACGCTAAATTCTTTAACTAATTGCGGAAGATATAAACATAAGTTGTTTATACAATACATTACACACTATTACCCAAAATCGAGTAACCTTAACTTATTACACATTTCCTAAACTATCTATTACACAATAATATTTGTCAAAATATATTATTACAAACTAATCGCACATATATCCCAAGCTGAACTTGGCCTTAACCTTTTCCTGTATACGAACGCATTTGCTTTACCTGCAATGTTTTATCATGATATAGCAAGGGTGAGCATGAAAGTTGCCCAGCAAGTTTATATACAATAACATAACAATATATCATGATTGAAGAATATGAATAATTGGTTGGCTATAATTCAACAATATGATTGTGAACTAGCAGGAACAAAATTTTGACTGAACAAGTATTTTACATGAACAAACATTTCTGAACCAACTGGTACTGAAGGTGATCAGCCTTTCATACCTGACTTATACATGCAAGATGTACAGAGTACAATTTTCATGGCAATCAACAATGATTAACCATAAGCTGGAATAAACTACTCTTATTAGAGTTAAGTATGAGAAAACTTGCCTGAACCGTTGATTACCGCACGTAATTTAATAACGCTTTATCCGAAGACCTAATATTAATAATATAGATCTCCAATATTAGAATAATATCATCACAGTATATTACTGTTATATTTATATCCACGGAATAACCTAAACACATTATCACATAATCTTATCAGTCTTTACAACACATAAGACTATGTATCAAGTCAAACTATTGCAGTCTGAGTTGAACCCTACACAATTCTATCATCCCAACGGTCTAGTCGGACTTTTATCGAGTTTAAGTTCAATTAAACTCTGACTTAATACTTAACACTATCACAGATAATTTCCTTATCAATCAAAACATTTTTCCTAGGCTCGTAATAATTTTCGGATAATTATTACCATTTATCAATATTTTTCAATCCTTAAAACCGTAATTAAATCAATTAAATACCACTTAATACCTTAATCATTAATATTTATTTAATATAAAACATTAATGAAAATCATAACATAATATTATAATATAATTATAATATCACAAAGTATTTTTAATACTTTAAAATCATTTTTATATGATTTTTAAACACTTAAATCCATTATCCAATAATTAATATTAATATTAAAATATTAATATTTTCATGTCAAAATATCAAAAGTTATATTTTATAACTTAAAATATTTTTTATAACACTTAAATCATTTTTATATGATTTACAAAGCATTATTTCTAATTTTCCATAATTTATTTAATATGTTTATTAAATAAACTAATTACCATTAATAATAAATTATTAATGAATTTCATCACAAAATATCAAAAGTTATCAAAAATAACTTAAAATATTTTCTTATACCATAATATTATTTTTCATGATTTTTTATGAATTAAAAACTATTTTTGAATAATTTATTTAATATTATAATAAAATAAATAAATACCATTTACATTCCAAAAATACTAAATATTTTTGAAATATACTCAAAATAATTAAAAACTATTTTTCAGACTTTAAAATAATTTTTCATAATTTATTATGTATTTTTAATAATTAAAAACTATTTTTTTCTAATTTTTAATTTAATTTCTGGAAAAATAATAAATAAACCGTCGCTAAAGGCCTATAGCGATGCTTTCTGTCGCTATAGGTGTTCTTGAGTGTTCTTGAGTGTTCTTGAGAGATTTCGGGTTGCTTAGTTTGACCGATTATAAAATCCAATCTGATCGATTTCTGGGTTCTATAAAACTTTCAGATTGTAGTACTCATGTAGTACTACAACCTCAAACGGATTTCATGGTCATACAATGTCATAATCGAGAGATCTATGTCTGCAAACTTTCTGACAACGTGTTCTTCATTTTCTGGGTTTTCCAGAAAATGAAGAACAGACGAGGTTAATAGCTTTCGATCCTTATATCTTGGGTTCTGAGTTTAGTTTGGGTGATCTATAAGTTCTAGCGTGTAGTCCGTATGTCAAGGTACAACAAACGATCATCAGATCAACTTAACAGCAACAGATCTAAGCTATTAAGTCCGGTCAAACTACATGTCAGGAGCTGTTCTTCACGATTTCTGGGTTTTCCAGATTTCGTCAAGAACAGTTGGTCAATGGTACTTTGACCACAATGTCCTGCCATTCCAGTTACGATCTAGGTGTTGTAAATGTTTCAGTATGTACACAACATGTCAACCTATAAGGATAAATCAATAACATGGCCAAACAAGCAAACGAAAGCAAGATTCATGGCCTTGAAAAACCTGTCAGACCGATCTGGAAATTCTGGGTTATCCAGAATTTCAGAAATCGTGATGGGTCAATGACCTTTGACTGCATATAACTTGCGATCTAGACATGCTATAACACTGATTCAAGTTGGATATGAAAGATCTCATGACTTAGAATATATCTATAACATCAAACACACTAAACATCTAACACATAAAGATCTAGAGGCCCTGACATTCGGCTGTCAGGCCCTATTTTTCCACTTTTCCAGATTTCATAAATTGCTAGATTCGAGCATCTAGATGTTATGGATCCATGATCCATCAACCCAGATCTCTAATTGACACCCTATTACACATATTTAACCAACAAACAACAACATTTAACAACAAATCATGAGATTTTCGAAATTAGGGTTTATACCACTTTCATGCTTGATTTTTGATTTCTGCCTTCCTGATCTGTTATTGGCTTGCTAGGAACTGATCAAGGTTCATCTTTTCTCTCTCTATCACTCTATATCTCGAATTTCTAGAGAGAGGAGGGTTAGGAGAAAAATGAAACATAAAGTAGTCCATTCTCTCTCTCCAATCTTTTATATCAATTAATTCCATGCATGTGGCTGCTGATTTGCTGGACAATTTGTCAAAGGCTAGACTAGGTTTAGGCTTAGGGTTGTTGAACAACCCAAGATTGATCTAGACTTGCAAGTTACCTTATTAAAGAATATGATTTAAGGGCATTTTGGACATTTCCCATTTATTTCTAGGATTTTTCATGTATTGCAAACCCTTAGGGTTAGAATTTGGACAATTTAGGGTTTAGATTTTAATCCTTAACTTTGAAAAAATTTAATTTCTAACATTTCCAAATTTCGGATATAAAATAGAAAATTAACAATTTTTTTAACTTATAATTAGTATTTACTAATTATATAAAAATTCCTTAATCATACTTTAAATCTTATTAATTAGGATTAAAAATTCCTAATTAAAATTGCTAATTACGCAATTAGGGTCAAAATGGTCATTAGGGTCCAAAACCACATTTTAGGGTTTTTAAATAGAAAAACTAAATTTTCTCATTTATAAATTAAATCTCGTAATTAGATTAGGGTTTTCTAATTACACAAAAATTGAAATAATTAGGATTAGGTTTTCCTAATTAACATTGCTAATTTTAGCAATTAAATCCACAGTTGAGCATTAGGGTTTCTGACGGAACAATTAGGGTTCCAATAAATGGAAAATTAGGGTTTGTAAATTAATCAACATTTACCCTAATTAGACTTATAATTAATAGCACTAAAGCATTAAAATTCTCCGTTATAATCCCAGATTAGGGCTTAACTTTAACAGAATCTGAAACTAGGGTTTTCAGATCTGACATTAGGGTTTCAAATTTGGAATTAGGGTTTTGTAATCAATTGTTAAGATTAACCCTAATTAATCTTTTAATTATTTACATATATGCCATTAAGTTCCCAATTTAGGGTTTCATGCACCGAATTAGGGTTTCGAATTCCCGGAACTGAAACTAGGGTTTCCAGAACCAGTTTTTAGGGTTTCTTGCTAAACGCTAAGATTTTCTAACCGAACATTGTCGTTCTTAATATATACTTAGGGTTTGTTACAGATATAATTTATCTGGTCAACCCTTGACCCTTAACCACATTCTGTACACAGAACATAACCATAAACAGAACATAATCACATAAATCCTTAATCCTGAATAATTCACCTATATCCTTCACAAAATTTTGAAATTCTCAAAATTCAATCCCAATAACATCATACGCATACACTTATTTTCTGTCTAGGTCTAATATTTAACCTTAAATCAATCATTTAAGATTTTAATAAATTACCCGAATTCTCGTGTTGTCACAAAGTCGTTGATCACCGGCCATGACTTCATGTTTCTGGGCAACCCAGAACATGAAGAACATGTCTGACAACTAGTTCTAAGCTTTATAACTGCCAACTGTGATGTTGTATGACCTTGTTACTTGTTGTTACTTGTAATATTACATATATACTACCATATATGATCATTATCTAGCCCAGAAACACATTGATCACATATTTATTCTTGGTCAAACATACCCCCTCGTTCACTGACTTTGAATATTCTTGAGGCTCAAGAATACCAAAGGCTACACTTTCTGTTGCTAAAAGCTATAGCGACAGTTTATTTAATTTTAATAAATTAAATTTCCTAAAATCATTTAAAATAGAAATAAATTATAAAAATTACAAAATTAGTTTTACATTTTATTTTAAGTTAGGAAAATTAACTTTTAATAATTTGACATATTTTCCATTTAAATAAATATTTATTTAAATATTATTGATATTTAATTTACTTAATAAATGTATTAAATAAATTGAATAAAAATCATTTTATTATAATAAAAATCATTTTAAATGATATTAATGTATTTGAAAATATTTTAAGTTATAAAACATAATTTTAATATTTTAAGGACAAATTTCATTAATTAATTAATATTAATGATAATAGATTTATTATATTAAATAAAAAATTAAAAATGATTTTAAAAATATAAAAATCATTTTAAATAAAAATAGATAGTTTTAAAATATTTTAAGTTATAAAATATAACTTTTAATATTTTAAGGTAAATAATATTAATAATTTAATATTAATGATATTAAATTTATTTAATAATTATATTAAATAAATAGATTTAAAATAGTTTTATTAATTTAAAAATCATTTAAAAAGGATATAAATAGTTTAAAATATTTTAAGTTATATTAAATGAATTTTAGTATTTTAGTGTATAATACATTAATATTTAAATATTAATGGTAATTATTTAAAAATGATTTTAAATATTTTAAAAATCATTTAAGTATAATATTAATGTTTTAAAAATATTTTGAGTTATTATAAATAACTTTAATATTTTGGCAATGGTTTCATTAATAATTTAATATTAATTAAATATTAATGATAATAGAATTATGTAATATTTAAATCATTTAATAATGATTCTAGAGTTTAAAAAATTATGAAAAATTATAATAATTATTTAAAAATTATTATAAGCCATTGAAAAATAATATGACTGATATTTAAAATATCCAGAATAATATTGAACTACACGATAGAGTTTTAGACTCGATAATTACCCGATAAAGCCGTCGGTACACCAAAATGTTTCAAAAATTGATCTAGACTTAGATAGGTTGACTGGATATGTGATTGTTTATGATCCAATGACTATTATATATATATATATATATATATATATATATATATATATATATATATATATGTGTGTGTGTGTGTGTGATAATGTGATTAGATTATGTGTTGACTACAAATAGAAGTACTATGTGTTAAGATATATTATTCTAATCGACAGAATAATCTTATTAATGATAGGTCGCTATATAAAAGATAAAAATAAGTTGTGTAAGCAGCAGATCAGACAAGTATCCTATCTATAAACACTCAAAATTTCATTTTCCTGTTACTAACTATGTAGGAGGACAAAATCATCTTTTTCACATTTCAAAGATAACCCTGGAGGACTACAACAATCAATTCCAACCCCGGAGATAGCCCCAAGAGATCTAGTTTCCAATCCCGGAGATAACCCTGGGAAATTAGTTTCTAACCCCGAAAATAACCTTGGGAAAGGCAGTTCTAACCCCAGAGATAACCCGAAGAGATCAAGTTCAATGCCCAGAGTCATCCTGGGGTAGTCAATCCAACCTCAGAGACGACCCTGAGGACATTCAGAGTCAAAAAAATGACATTCTCATAGATAACCCTGGGAAAAACCCGTTACAACTATGCAAAGACCGGTGATAACCCCGGGAGGGGGAAAATGGTTATTTTTCCAACTCAACTTCAACTCAAATCAAATTCACTCATTTCAACTCAAATTTCTTCAAAAAAAAAGTCCCAAAAAAACCATATCTTAACTTTCGAGCGCAAACTACGCAAAACGGCTCGACGGACTGTATGACGGAAATGCAAAAATGCCATTTCGGTCAAGAACTCATCTTCCTAGCATAAAAAAGGGCAAATCATATGTCATTGAATAACTCCCGGAAAGAGCTTTCTGGAATGGTATGGCACGCTTCCATCGGAGTCTTGGATCGAAAGTTATGAAGGTTTAAGCGAACAACGTGTTGTCCAAGTGCACGTACTTCAAGATGGTGAAATCCATACTTCCCAGGGCACCTCAGGCTACCGCAGATGCACTTGTGGCACCCCCTATAAATAGAGGGCTTGGGTGGCCATATTTGCAAGAGAAAAGGCGAGAAAGCCATGTATAATTTGTTCTGTACACACTATAAACTGAGTGTTTTCTCATTTTAAACACTTGTGAGATTATATTCTATCATATTTTTTGTAACGACCCAAAATCTGGGTCACAAATCACCACGGATCTTGGTATGCTAATTCTATAATTATTGCAAAAGATATAAACATAAATTGTTTATATAATAACTTTACACATTTTCCCCCAAGGTCGATTAACCTTAACGTAAACACAATTCATAAACTATCAAACATATAATGTTATTATCATACTAAATTATTACATTTTAACTGCAAACATAATCCCAAACTGAACTTAGCTTTGCCCTTTCCTGTATCCGACGTATTCGTCTTAATCTGTAATGTTAATCATGATATAGTAAGGGTGAGCAATAGATTTTCCCAGCAAGTTTAAGTTCAATAAATTAAAGATATATCATGATAGAAAGATTTAAACAATAAGCTGGCTAAAGTTCTACAATATAGTTGTGAACTAGCATGAAAAATTTTACATAACTGAATGAGCATTGAACATGAACATATATATATATATATATCTAGACCGAATGGTAATGAAGGTGATCAGTCTTTCATACCTGATGAATACATGCAGTAATAATTCTTAGATATGGCAATCAGAAATGATTAACCATAAGTATAATTGAATAATACAACTCGAGGTCGAGTTAAGAAAAACTTGCCTGAACCGTTGATTACCGCTATGCAATTTAATAAGATTTATCTAAAGACCTAATATTAAGAATATTTATTTCTAAGTTAGAATAATATCATCACAATATTTAAAATAACCTAAACACATTATCACATAATCATATCCGTCTATAACACACATAAGACTTAACCTCAAGTCAACATTTTACAGTCTGAGTCGAGTCTGACATAATTCTAACATCCCGACGGTCTAGTCGGACAATTATCGAGTTTAAGTTCAATTAAACTATGTCTAACACTTAACAATTATCTTAGATAATTATATTATCAGTCAATTTTTTTTTCATAAGCTCGTAATAATTTTCAGATAATTATTATCATTTATCACGATTGTTCAATCATTAAACTCGTATTTATAGGAATTAAATACCACATAGTTCTTTTATAATTAATATTTATTTAATATCAAATATTAATGAAATACATGTCATAATATTATAATATATTAATAATATATCAAAGTATTTTTAATACTTTAAAATCACATTTTATGATTTTTAAATAATTAAATCCATTATCTGATAATTGCTGTTAATATTAAAATATTAATATTTTCATAACAAAATATCAAAAGTTTATATTTTATAACTTAAAATATTTTTATAACACTTAAATCATTTCAATATGATTTTTAAATCATTAATTCTATTTACATAATTTATTTAATATATTTATAAAATTAATTAATTTCTTTTAGTATTAATTAATTAATAAAATTCATCACAAAATATTAAAAGTCACTAAAAATAACTTAAAATATTTTTTTATACCATAAAATAATTTTACATAATTTTTTATATATAAAAATTATTTTAAATAATTTATTTAATATTATAATTAAATAAATTAAATATCGTTATTATTCCAAAAAAAATAAATATTTATGACATATTCAGAATAATTAAAAACTAATTTTCAGGCTTTAAAATAATTTTTAGGGATTTATTATGTATTTTTAATAATTAAAAACCATTTATTTCAATTTATTAAATAAAATAATTATTTTTCTAATTAAACTATCGATAAAGGCGATATAGGCGACAAAACCGTCGCTGAAAGTGTTCTTCGTGTTCTTGGGCCAAGCCCAGATCTTCATAGCCAATTACCGGGTGCTTAGTTTGACCGGCTTTAGATCTAAGATCGTGTTAGTTTTAGGCAAGAAATTTGTTTTAGAATTGTTCTATAAGTGTAACACTACAACTAAAATCGAATTTCATGGTCATATCATAACACAACAGCAAGATCTAAGCTTCAGAAAAACATGTCAGAGTTGTTCTTCATTTTTGGGTTTTCCAGAAATGAAGAACAGTTGCAGGGTACCACTTTTGATGCTCCGTAACTTTGATTCTAAGCCTTGTTTGTGTGATCTAAGAGGCCATACATGTAGTATACATGTCAGGCTACAACAACATAGCACTAGATCAACATAAAAACATCACCAGATGAAGGTTTAATCCAGTCAAACGTTGTTAGAAAATACGGTCCTTGAAGATTCTAGGTTACCCAGATTTCTTCTTCTGGCAGTTCGGTCAAACCTATTTTGACCCTAAATAATTTCGTTCATGTTCATGATCTGGGTGTTCTATCGACTTGTATGTGTAGCTCACATACCAGTCTTCAACATAATAACAACAGCTTGGCCAAAATACTAACACATGCAAGATCTGAAGCCTAGAAAAACATTGTCACATAAAAATATTGGTTTATGGGTTGCCCAGAAACCCGATTTCGTGCTTGGTCAACGCAGTTTGACTGCTCATATCTCATGATCTAGAAATGATTTGACACTATTTTCAGTTCAAGATCATTGTCCACAAGACAAAGAACAGATCTATAACATAAAACACACTAAAACATTAACAAATAAAGATTTAAGGCCTCTGACATTCCACTGTCAGGCCACTTTCCAAATTTTTTCCAGATTTCAAAAAAATGTTTTTTCGTGCATCTAAGTGTTATGGATCCATGATCCAACAACCCAGATCATTAAAAGACACCATCTAACATAACTTTAAACAACAAACAACATCAAACAACATGGTTTATAGAATTTAGGGTTTATACCTTTTCTAAGCTTTGATCCATGATTCTGACTTTTGAATCTTTTTATGGAAAGCTATAGATCATACTAGTAACTGATTCACTTAATATTTTCGTGGGTCTAGAGATAGAGAGTGTTGGTTGAGAGTTAGAACACTAATTGAAGCTAAATAATGATGTTCTCTCTCTTAAATTATTTATATAATTGGATGCAATAGATATGGCTGATAAAATGGGACTGATTGCGGTGATATAAGTCCCATGTGGGATATCGAGAGGCTCACTAACTCCAAATATGGCAATAATTGCAAGCTACTTCAATAATGCACCAAGGCATTTTAGACTTTTCCATACATTTAAGGGTATTTTAGTAACTTGTGCAAAACCTTAGGGTTTAACCCTAATGTTTTAAAAATATGTTTTTAAAAAAATTTCAAAAATTAAGATTTCTAAATTATTATTAAGGTTTCCTAATTATATTAAAGATTCCCTAATCACATTAGGGCTTGTTAATTAGGATCAATATTTTATAATTAACGATAAAATTATTAAATTAATAATTAGGTTTTCCCTAATTATAGATTAGGGTTTCTAATCTAGAAATTAGGTTTTTCTAACTAATCAATTAGGGTTATCCCTAACTAGGTTTGTAATTAATACACTTAAGCCTTTAAGCCCCTAAATTAAGGTTTTCATATTCCGAATTTGGGTTTCAAATTCCCGGGATTGAAATTAGGGTTTCTAGAGCCGGTAATAGGGTTTCTAATCAATCATTAGGGTTTTCTAACTGAACGTCGATGTTTTTTTAATATAATATTAGGGTTTGACATTGATATATGTTATCTAGTAAACCCTTGATCCTTAATCACATATGTACTCATAAAATATCATATACACAGAATATATACACATATATACTTAATCCATAATAATTTATCAAAAGATTTTAAATTCACAAAAATTCTTTCTTGGAAATCAAAAATCCATTCACTTATTTTATGTCTAGGTTTATTATTTAACATTTAATAAATAATTTAAGATTTAAATAATTTTCTAAATTCTTGGGTCGTCACATTCACCCCTTCTTCTAAAAATTTTGACCCCTTCTTCTAAAAATTTTGTCCCCAAAATTTACCTTATTACACCTTACACCATACACCATTCGTACACAGCATCGCATGCTACCCAATACATTCCTCACCAGAGTAAAAATTTTCAAGTATTGCTATACTATTGTCTGTCATTTTCACAAAGGTTTATGGAAATTCATCTGCAAACCGTCTTAACTTACTGACATTGTGGGTAATTTGCCTGGTTTTCCCTGTACTTATAAATTACTGCTAGTCTGATCTGTTTCTCGTATTCGCCTTGGGCGTAAAATTGTACCTCAGTCTTATCGGATTCCGCACCAAAACAATTTGGTTCGAGAAATTTTCAAAGAACGCTTAGAGTTTTATAAACGTTGGTCTAGCCGAATCTAATAGCTTAGACTCATATTTATAATTCAATTCAATCGAAATATTTAGGTATAGCCAAACCCCGTTGGCAAATTAAAATTTTAAAATTAGTTTGAAAATGACGTCATGATGTCGTACTGTATTAATAACCCGTTTGAAGATGTCGTCATCGAGTGACTTTGTCATAACACATCATACAATAGTGGAACAACGATTTTTGATCAAATTCAACACTAAGTATTCCTGCATTTACAACTCAATAAACTTTTTATCATCTTCACCAGGTTACATTGTACATAAATGATAAATAAAAATATATTTTGATATTTCAAATCATTATCGTCTAGCTGAAATAAGTAGCATAGACTATACTTTAAACCGTTCAAAAAAAATAATTACAAATCTGTTTTATTACTCAACAAGTAATGACGTGTCGGTGGCCCAAAGTCTACTCATACACAATGGTCACCCAGAGTTGAGAATAAAAAATTCATTTTCAAAAGCACATAGTGCGTATTTAGCTTGAT
The DNA here is from genome assembly GCA_020205505.1 of Panax japonicus. NCBI lineage: Eukaryota > Viridiplantae > Streptophyta > Magnoliopsida > Apiales > Araliaceae > Panax > Panax japonicus. The sequence continues at coordinate 26,116,326 of CM035113.1, forward strand.
GTCATAAATTTTAAGTCTAGCATAGCTAGGAGATTTGGAAAACCTATGTCTCCACTAATAATCCATTACCTAATCAATCTATTTGTTCCTATTATCCTCAATACTCCATTCACACAAAACTATACTCAGTTCGTCAAACTTACCACACTTATGAGTTCATGAACTTGCCACAATCATACGAGTTTAAGAACTTGTCCTAGACAGACCTTTGGCATCCATTCGCTGAGGGGTCCATAAACATTTCATATAATTATGAGTCACGAACATACCATAAGTATGAGTTTTAAGAACTCGTGCTTAACCTTATATTCTCTACCTATAACCTATCTATCTGTTATACACGTGAGAAAAGAATCACCTTCTCAACACGCATATATCAAATAATGCAACACAAACATTTCAATGATTATCAGTGCCAGAAACTAAGTGGTTTTTACACCAAGTACAATTCCCCACCCATAACAAGGAATCATACAACTCAGCTGTTGACATGAGTCCTCAATTGAAATCCCCACCTAATCTTAACTCTCTTCTCAATACAAATTTCATTTAATCCATATTCATAATCCTTTCCTAAATTCGTTCCCATTCATAGACACACAACAATCTTGATGTAAACTTGTCAATCATTTGCTTAATCCATATCAGATCACGGGGTGATCTCATCGTATATATTACGATTCATTTATATTCTATGATCGTTTTGTTTTATGATCTCCTACCAATGTAATTTTAGTCTTTTAGACTCTATCTATTCATTACTACTGTTCGCCTTTATTATCAGAGTTAGGGAACTCTGTATCTTATAACTTGCCGAGATTCGTCTTTGAATCTTATCGACTCACTAACTCTATTTGAATTAGTACTAATCCTAATCATTGCGATTATTAGTCTCAGGTAACCCTACCTAAGGTTCATAACCAACAGTTTTGATACCAACTGTAACGGCCCCAAATCTGGGTCCCAAATCAACACGGATCTTGGTATGCTAATTCTATAATTATTGTGGAAGATATAAACATAAATTTTTTATACAATAACTTTACACATTTTCCCCCAAGGTCGAGTAACCTTAACTTATATACAATTCATAAATTATCTAACATATAATGTTATTATTATACTAAACTGTTACATTTTAACTGCACACATAAGCCCAAGCTGAACTTGGCTTTACCCTTTCCTATATTCGACGTATTCATCTTAATCTGCAATGTTAATCATGATATAGCAAGGGTGAGCAATAGGTTTGCCCAGCAAGTTTAAGTTCAATAAATTAAAAAATATATCGTGATAGAAAGATTTGAACAATAAGCTGGCAAAAGTTCTACAATATAGTTGTGAACTAGCATGAATAAATTTTACATAACTGAACAAGCATTAAACATGAACATATATATATATGGACCGAATGGTAATGAAGGTGATAAGCCTTTCATACCTGATGAATACATGCAATATGCACAGAGTTCAATTTAATAATTCTTAGACATGGCAATCAGAAATGATTAACCATAAGTATAATTGAATAATACAACTTGAGGTCGAGTTAAGAAACCCTTGCCTGAACCGTTGATTACCGTTATGCAATTTAATAAGCTTTGTCTGAAGACCTAATATTAATAATATTTATTTCTAAGTTAGAATAATATCATCACAATATTTAAAATAACCTAAACACATTATCACATAATCCTTTCCGTCTATAACACACATAAGACTTAACCTAAAGTCAAACTTTATCAGTCTGAGTCGAGTCTGACATAATTCTAACATCCCGACGGTCTAGTCAGACAATTATCGAGTTTAAGTTCAATTAAACTATGTCTAACACTTAACAATTATCTTAGATAATTATATTATCAGTCAAAAATATTTTTTATAAGCTCGTAATAATTTTTAGATAATTATTATCATTTATCACGATTGTTCAATCATTAAACTTGTATTTATAGGAACTAAATACCACATAATTCTTTTATAATTAATATTTATTTAATATCAAATATTAATGAAATACATGTCATAATATTATAATATATTAATAATATATCAAAGTATTTTTAATACTTTAAAATCACATTTATATGATTTTTAAATAATTAAATCCATTATCCGATAATTGTTGTTAATATTAAAATATTAATATTTTCATGGCATATTATCAAAAGTTTATATTTTTTTTACTTCAAATATTTTTATAATACTTAAATCATTTCTATATGATTTTTAAATCATTAATTCTATTTTTCATAATTTATTTAATATATTTATTAAATAAATTAATTACCTTTAATATTAATTAATTAATTAAATTCATCAAAAAATATTAAAAGTCACTAAAAATAACTTCAAATATTTTCTTATACCATAATATAATTTATCATGATTTATCATGTATAAAAATCATTTTTTAGTAATTTATTTAATATTATAATTAAATAAATTAAATAGAATTATTATTCCAAATATATTAAATATTTATGAAATATATTCAGAATAATTAGAAATTAATTTTCAGGCTTTATAATAATTTTTAGGAATTTATTATGTATTTTTAATAATTAAAAACCATTTATTTTAATTTATTAAATAAAATAATTATTTTTCTAATTAAACTGTCGCTAAAGGCGTTATAGGCGACAAAATTGTTGCTGAAAGTATTTTTCGTGTTCTTGGGCCAAGCCCAGATCTTCATAGCCAGTTACCGGGTGCTTAGTTTGACCGGCTTTAGATATAAGATCGTGTTAGTTATGGGCTGGAAATTTGTTTTACAATTGTACTATAAGTGTAACACTACAACTAGAATCGAGTTTCATAGCCATATCATAACACAACAACAAGATCTGAGCTTCGGAAAAACATGTCAGAGCTGTTCATTTCTGGGTTTTTCAGAAATGAAGAACAATTGCAGGGTACCACTTTTGATGTTCCGTAACTTTGATTCTAAACCTTGTTTGTGTGATCTAAGACTCCACATGTAAAATCCCAAATTTTATGAATAAAGATTTAATTTTCTCGAAATATTTTTTTCCAAAATTATGGTGTGGATTTGAGATAATGTTATAGTTGTGGGTAATATTTATAAATTTTGAAAAGTATGCAAGTTGTTGTATAATATTCGATTGGTCGGGGAATATTCTTTTTGTCGGAGAATATCCGTACAACGGTAAAATCATTGGTGGACCCCACAACGGAATTATTGTCGAATTGGGAAAACGAAAAAAATATTTTTATGAAAATAATGGCGGAAGTTTTACCGTTAAACCTGTTGAACTACTCGGTAGTAAAAGTAAAGTAATACGCGTGGTTGCATAGTAGAACACGATATTGATTATTGATGCTTACGTGAGAAGTCACTCAGTTTTGTTCAATTATTGCTACAGTAATTATTGCATAGTATCTCACGTTATTTGATTCAATTATTGTCGATATTTTATATATTATTAAATTAATAATTGAGATGACAGAGTTATGAATATTATTATTTACAATATTGACAATGTCTAGAAGTTCTGTCAAGGAGAGGTTTGGTCATTTAATTGCGCGCCAATTGGGAGAAATTCTTATTGAAAATCCCCCACTTTCCAGGAAACGAGCTGGTTTTTAATATTGTGAGTTATAATAATATTAATAAATATTGTTAAAAATATTGAGGTGATTTTTATGAGGTATTTGTTGTATTTTTGGACCCCCCCCCCCCACCCATTTATCCATTTTCAAAATAATCGGTAGAATTTTTTTATTATTTTAGTGGGGCCCACGTGTGACTTTGGAAATCTGATCATTTGGGGGGGGAGTCACGGGAAAGTTTATATATATATATATATATATATATATATATATATATATATATATATATATATATATATATATTATAAATTTTGTTTTATTATTATTATAAATGTAATAAAATAAAAAACTTTTTATATAAAACAGAATACTTTTTATAAAGTTTTGTTTTATTTGATTATAAATAGAATATATTATATTTTATTATGCATAGTATTTGTATAGTGCCTGCATAGTGTTTGTATAGTAAAATCTTTTTATATAAAACAGAATACTTTTTATAAAGTTTTGTTTTATTTGATTATAAATAGAATATATTATATTTTATTATACATAGTGTCTGCATAGTGTTTGCATAGTAAAATCTTTTTATATAAAACAGAATACTTTTTATAAAGTTTTGTTTTATTTGATTATAAATAGAATATAATATATTTTATTATGCATATTATTTGCATAGTGCCCGCATAGTGTTTGCATAGTAAAATCTTTTTATATAAAATAGAATACTTTTTATAAAGTTTTGTTTTATATAATTATAATTAGAATATATTATATTATATTTTATTGCATAGTATCCTTTCCATTCTCCTATAAATAGGATGATTAGTTAGAATTGAAAAACACACCAAAATTTCAGAGAATTATTCTTCTATAATCTTGAGCGTATTTCTTTAGAGTTTAAGAAAGCTTTGAGCATAGAAAATAGTGCAAGTTTTCTTCAAGTATATCCCCACCCTACCCGTCGAAATACTCTTCTTTTTAAGGTAAGGGGTATTATTTATTTCGTATTCATTAAGAGAATTATTTTCTTTCAATACTCGTAAGGGGTATTATTTCTTTTATATTCATGAAGAGAACTATTGTTATTCCATTCCTTATTATTCCGTTGGAATTACCGTATACATGGTGAAATTCTTCTTTTATTCCATTCTTTATTATTCTGTTGGAATAACATGTCTGTGCGGTCTATCGCATGCCTAGTGAATTCTGTTGTTATTCCATTCTTTATTATTCTGTTAGAACCTCCTGTCTGTGCGGATTACGCATGATCTGATTCCATTCTTTATTATTCTGTTGGAACATCATGTCTGTGCGGATTATGCATGACCTGGTTCCATTCTTTATTATTCTGTTGGAATATCCTGTCTGTGCAGATTACGCATGACCTGGTTCCATTCTTTATTACTCTGTTGGAATAAACTATCTATAAGGATTACCGCAAGCATGGTGAATGATCCTTTGTATTCATTCCTTAGTAACTTGTGGAAATGATCTGTCTAAGTGGATTACCGCATGGCGGGCAAAAATCCATTTGCAGTTTCATATATTCTATTATACTCAGTTGGTTAAAGTTTTAGCTTCTATACTCCATCAAATTAGTGGAATATCCTTGATATTTGCACTTCATCCAGTATCTTTTCATGGAAATATTCTTCTGAGCATTCTTGAATTTTACTCCACAAAGCAGTATCATGTTGACAATTTGGACATTATTGAGTTCAGGAAAAATTAACTTATAAATCTTTAAAATTTATTCTTGAACTTGTTTTATTGAATTGTCATCATCATCATGCTTATATTATGTTGAAAGTCATATGTGGCCTGTAGTGCATAGATGGACATGGTATGATTATAACAAGGGATTATTCGGTGTAATTATGACCGTAATATTAAAAATGATATGGAAAAAGTCATCATTGACCTGTAGTGCATTGATGGACAGTTTTTGGTATGATTATGGCTATGGATTCTCTTCGGCCAAGGGTTCAAAGATGAATTGTTATATGGCATGATCAGAACCGTTGATGAAAATAGAATTATCTTTGGCTCGTAGTGCATGGATAATTCGTGGTCGTGATACTAAATAATATCCTTGGCCTGTAGTGCAGGGATGATTTAATGATGTGGATTATTTATTAAGCTGAGTCTTAGCGATAAAATTTATGATAAATTTTTTAAATAATAGAAGATAGTGGATTTTATGTTCTACTTGACTCTTCTAATGGATTGCTTATTCTGCTGCAGTTGTTGATCTAAAACTTGTTGTCTATTATATTCTATCAGTTGTTATACTGTTGAAGGCTAAGGATAATTTATTCTTCATTATCCTAGTCATAATATTTCTTACTGGGCTAGTTGAGCTTACCCTTTCTTTCAATGTTCTCTTCAGGAAATGAGAATATAGATGGGACTAGTCGGGGAATGGATTGACGGTCCAGATGGTTGCATTAGTAGTTCTCACTATTCTGTGAAATAGTGTGATAATAAATGTATTGAGGACTTATTTTGAATTTGAATACTGTCTAGAAGACAATATTTGTATTAAAACTCACAACTCATATTGTATATTTAAGTTTGTATTTGTATTCTGTACCATATATTTTGCGACTCAAAATAGGTGATGTATACCTATTTTGGGGGCGTCACGCCACACATGTAGTATACATGTCAGGCTACAACAACATAGCACTAGATCAACATAAAAACATCACCAGATGAAGGTTTAATCCGGTCAAACGTTGTCAGAAAATACGACCCTTGAAGATTTTGGGTTGCCTAGATTTCTTATTCCGGCAGTTCGGTCAAACCTATTTTGACCTTAAATAATTTCGTTCATGTTCATGATTTGGGTGTTCTAACGACTTGTATGTGTAGCTCAAATACCAGTCTTCAACATAATAACAACAACTTGGCCAAAATACCTTACAATGCAAGATCCGAAGTCTAGAAAAACACTATCAGACAAAAATCTGGGTTTCTTGGTTGCCTAGAAACCCGATTTCGTGCTTGGTCAACGCAGTTTGACTGCTCATATCTCACGATCTAGAAATGATTTAACACTATTTTCAGTTCCAGATCATTGTCCACATGACAAAGAATAGATCCATAACATAAAACACACTAAAACATTAACAGATAAAGATTTAAGGCCTCTGATATTCGACTGTCAGGCCACTTTCCAAATTTTTTCCAGATTTCCAAAAAATGATATTTCGTGCATCTAAGTGTTATGGATCCATGATCCAACAACCCAGATCATTAAAAGACGCCCTCTAACATAACTTTAAACATTAAACAACATGATTTACATAATTTAGGGTTTATACCTTTTCTAAGCTTTGATCCATGATTCTGACTTTTGAATCTGTTTATGGAAAGCTATAGATCATACTAGTGACTGATTCACTTAATATTTTCATGGGTCTAGAGAGAGTGTGTGTTGGTTGAGAGTTAAAACACTAATTGAAGCTAAATAATGATGTTCTCTCTCTTCAATTATTTATATAATTGGAAGCAATAGATATGGCTGATAAAATAGGACTGATTGCTGTGATATAAGTCCCATATGGGATATCTAGAGGCTCACTAACCCCTAATATGGCAATAATTGCAAGCTACTTCAATAATTCACCAAGGGCATTTTAGACTTTTCTATACATTTAAGGGTATTTTAGTAACTTGAGTAAACCCTTAGGGTTTAACCCTAAGGTTTTAAAAATATTTTTTTTAAAAAATTCAAAAATTAAGAATTCAAAATTATAATTAGGGTTTCCTAATTATATTAAAGATTCCCTGATCACGTTAGGGCTTGTTAATTAGGATCAATATTTTCTAATTAACAATAAAATTATTAAATTAACAACTAGGTTTTCCCTAATTATAGATTAGGGTTTCTAATCTAGAATTTAGGTTTTTCTAACAAATCAATTAGGGTTATCCCTAATTAGGTTTGTAATTAATACACTTAATTCTTTAAGCCCCTAAATTAGGGTTTTCATATTCCGAATTAGGGTTTCAAATTCTCGGGACTGAAATTAGGGTTTTTAGAGCCAGTAATAGGGTTTCTAATCAATCGTTAAGGTTTTCTAACTGAACGTCTATGTTCTTAATATAATATTAGTGTTTGCTAGTGATATATGTTATTTGGTCAACCATTGACCCTTAATCACATCTGTACTCATAAAATATCATATACACAGAATATATACACATATATACTTAATCCTGAATAATTTACCAAAAGATTTTAAATTCACAAAAATTCCATCTCAGAAATCTAAAATCCATTCACTTATTTTCTGTCTAGGTTTATTATTTAACCTTTATTCAATAATTTAAGATTTAAATAATTTTCTAAATTCTTGGGTCGTCACATTAAACCGGCGGGAGCCGAGTGTTCATCCACTTAATGTTATAGAAGTCTTCTTTGGCAGTTCACTGTAAGCCTTCTTACACACTTTAAAGTCTTTATCTTCATCTTTGCACACACATTTTTTCACGTTGAGAGTCGTGTTGCGTGCGTATGCCCGGACTTCGGTCCGTGGTCTTATTTTTTGTTTATAGGGATAAATCAGTTTTTGGTCACTGTACTGGGGTCCGGTTTTCATTTTGGTTATCGAAACTTTTTTGTTACAATCGAGTAACTATACTCTCATATATTACAAAATGGTCATTAATTTTTATTTCAGTCCAAAAAGTAGACGAAAAGGCTTAGTAGAATAACAGAATCCACATGGCACTGACGTGGCTCGTAGGGCCCACTCCCACGTGGATCTGGAGTCAAATGTTTAGACACTATCCATTTCTCCATTTCTCTCTCCATTTCATTTTTTGAACAACACTTGAGAGCAAAAATAGTCGAGGCCAAGGGGGTATGCGATTTCGTTTGAGACTTGTGATATTTATCAGGAATTAGCGAGATCGGTTGAAGAAAAACGTTAAGTACTCTATAAGTAAGTAATATCGAGTCTCATTTTCTTCTCATCTCAGTTCTAGGGTTAAAGTAAAAGAGGGGTTTTTGGATTTTTGAAATTTAATGGAAGTTATTGGGTCAAATTCCCTCCATTCCATGTTTTTTGCTCAATTTATGGTCCCAATGGTCCTATTTTGTTGTTTTCTTTTAGATGGTTGTTTTTTTTATGGTGGCCCTAGGTGTGTCTGCGTTTGCTGATGGTGGGGGACCTTGGTTTGTTTTTTTACTGATGGTGGCCCTAGGCATCTCTTACATGTGTATTAATGAGTAGGAAAAAAATGTCTGTCGTGGCCCCCTGTGTTGTCTCCCATTATATCTAATTTGTACAACATATTCTAGGCCTTGTCCCCCATTATTTGTTTTATCTGACATGCATATTAGTTTAAAGTTTAAATATTTATTTGTCTCCTATTATCTGCCTCTGATATAAAGTTTAAAGTTTTTATTTGTCATATATTAGCAGTGTAGTCTATTTCTAGTTATAAGTTTCATTTTTTGACACTTTATGAATTTCACTATCACAGGATGTCTTTGTTGATGTTGAATGTACATTATGGTGGGACGTTTAAGTCTGTGCCAGTATATGAGTATGAAGGTGGTTTTACAAAAACAACAAAATTGGATCTTGATTTTCTTTGTCCCCAAATGATAGCTTCTATGTCTGAACATTTTACTTATCATAAGAACTCTGTAGTTTACTATAAAGAAAATGGGGTTCCAATGGCACATGGACTTAGAAAATTGCATGATGATGAAAGTATTAGGGCATTGCAAGAAAACTGCATAGGTTATGATTCTGTTGATTTATATGTTGATCATGGGTATAATATTCCAGAGTATAATGCAGAGGGTAATGTTGATGGGGACAATAATGAAGGGGCTGATGATGAAGGGTATTTAGATTTGTCATATGATGACAGTGATTACCATGAATCTGATGGGTTAAGTACTGATGAGGAGTATATTGAGGCTAGAAAGAGGTCAAGGGAATATAGGAGAGGTGAAAAAGAATGGGAAGGGTAATACATTAGAAGATGCAAGGTATTTAAATGAGAATGAAAATGAAGCTGAAACAACTGAAAATGTAAACCAAACTCCAAATCAACAAGAACAAGTAGCTGAAAATGAACACAAACCTCCACAGGAACTAAAATATGTAATTGTTCAAAATAGCGAAGATGATGATTATAATGGGGATGATGACAGTTGAAGCACTGATGGGCAGTGGGACAGTGATGATGAGGGTAGTGACAAGCACTATTCCCGAAATGAGGATAGCAGTGAGGAGGAGCAGGAAGAAATGACAGAGATAGTGAGGGATAAAAGGAGAAAGAAGAATGTAAAACCTAAGTTTGCAATTATACCTTATGACCCTAAAACAAAAAGAAAACATATTAAGTTTAGTGTTGGTTTGCAATTCAGTTCTAAAGAGCAGATGAAAGAAGCTATTAGGAATTATGGGATTGGGAAGGGAAGGTCAGTTAGATTCAAAATTAATGCTGGGAAGAGATTTCAGGTTGCGTGCCAGCCTAGATGTCCATGGAACATGTGGGTTAGCACCATTGGAGGCTCTGAAACTTTGAAAATAAAAAAAATTAACAATGATCATACTTGCACAAGGGCACTACACAACGAGTGTCTCAAAACTCAATGGCTTGCAAAATTTTATGGGGACAGGATTAGAAAGAAACCAGATTGGAAGTTAATTGAAATTCAAGATGAAATAGCCAGAAAATTAAAGGTAAATGTGTCTTTGACCAAGTGTTGCAGGGTAAGGAAAATGGCTTTGAAAAATGTTGGGGAATTATTAAAAAAACACTATGAGAAAGTGTGGGATTATGGGGCTCACTTAATAAAGAGCAATAAAAGAAACACAGTGGATATTAAGGTTAGAAGAGACAATCTAGAAAATAAGCCTCATTTTCAGAGATTTTATATATGCTTTGACGAACTAAAGAGGGGGTGGATTGAAGGGTGTAGGCCTATCATAAGCTTAGATGGTTGTTTTTTGAAGACTGTGGTTGGGGGGAAATTGTTGTCTGCTGTTGAGAGAGATGGTAATAATCAAATGTACCCAATAGCATGGGCCATAGTAGAGAGTGAAAATAGGGATAATGGGGATGGTTTCTGGAGCTGTTATTGGGAGACTTGAAAGGCAATGATGGAGTTGGTTGGACCATTATAAGTGACCAACAAAAGGTAATTAGTTGTCTTATTATTATTTTGTTGTACATGAATTTTATGTCTTATTTTATTATCAAACATGTGTAACTGACTGCTTTATTTTCTTGGTTGTTGTTGTAGGGTTTGGTTCCAGCAGTTAAGGATATACTTCCTTATGCTGAGCATAGGAATTATGCCAGGCATATTTATGCAAACTGGAAGAAGATATTCCATAATCAAGCCTTGCAGTTTGCATTCTGGGAACTATCTATGGCCACCCATATTGTGTCATTCAAAGAAGCCATGAATGAGATCAAAAGGTTATCAAATGAAGCCCGTGACAAGTTGCTTGAGCAAGACCCCTCTTTGTGGAGTAAAGCACATTTCCAAACACACTCAAAGGCAGACAATGTAGAGAACAACATGAGTGAGACCTTCAATGCATGGATTATAAAATCTAGATGGATGGCTTCATTAGACATGCTAGAGGACATAAGGAGTAAAGTGATGGTTAGACTCAACAAAAAAAGAGATGAAATGCTTAAGTGTGAAGCAGTTATATGTCCTAGTATTAGAAAAAAATTTGATGTTCAAATTGATAATGCAGCTGCATGTGAACCATTATGGGCCAAGGATAGAAAGTTTCAGGTAAGCAGCTATTCCCCAAATTGATAATACACTTGTCACAATATGCTTAATTTATGTCTCATACTACATACTGAAACATTGTAGGTAAAGTGTCATGGGGATGCATTTGTGGTTGATCTTGCAGATCAAACTTTCACATGTAGGGTGTTTTAGCTAACTGGGATGTCGTGTTGTCATGCTATTAGTGCTATCAATTTCATGAGGGAGCCAGTTGAAAATTATGTGAGTCATTAGCTTAAGAGGGAAACATATATGAAGTGTTACAATCATCTCTTAGAGCCAGATAAAAATTTCTGGGAGGAGACACCATATGAAAAGATGTTGCCACCACCAATCACAAGGAAGCTTAGAGGAAGGCCTCAAAGACTAAGGAGGAGAGAACAATGGGAAAGTGAAAAGAACCCAGGAAGAATTTCAAGAAGGGGAAGAATAATGCATTGTACCAAATGTAGACAACCAGGCCACAATAAAAGTAATTGTCCCAACTCCAATTCACAACAAAATGAAGCTTCAAATGAGTTTCAACAAACTGAAGGAACTGGATCACAAAGGGTAAGCACTACAGTTTAATAAAGGTGACTCATAATGAATTACAAGATTGGTGTGTGATTGTTGGATTTTCAATGTCAGGTAAACAAAGATGAAGGAAAGGCAAAAACTACTAAAGGTGATAAAGGGAAGGGAAAAATGAAGGCCAAAGGGAGAGAAAGTGGGATACAAAGAGTGAAGCTGCCAATAAGAAGAAAGAAAGGGCAACCTCCTGTTGGATTTGGGACTTTTGTGCTTCCAAATGGGAACACAATGTTTCAGTCAGGCAACCTAGGCTACATTCTTGTAAGTATGAAATAATAAAATCATTTGTTTTACACAGTGTTCATGTATTTGATAATTCATTTAGTCTTTTTTTAGATGGATAATTCTCAAGATCCACCAACAACCAACACCCCTCCAACAGTAAGTTTACCACTCCAAACAGTGCCTTCATCCTCAACATTGACTTTTATGAGCAGAAACAGAGCTACAGTAGGTGTTAGTGCTTTGACTGAAGTTGCTGCAAAAAGAAAAGCTGAGCTAGGTAGCAGTCAACAATCAACTGCTACTAATGATGTCATGAACCCAAGGAGGAAGGAGACTAAACAATAGGGGAATGTATTTAATGTTGTTTAGGTTTATGTTTATTTTGTTTTATGTGGGTGGGTAGGAAACTGATATATGGTACATTTTTTTATGGGAATGGATATGGTATGAATGGCTTAGATGAACCATTTTGTATTTTGTTTAAACAGTTGGTATGAATATGATATATATTGTATATTTTTGGAACAGTGTATTGGGTTTGGTTGTGTAAGTTTGTGAACTCTAGCGAAATTAATGCAGAAGCCTTAAATGGCCATTTCAACTGTTGCTTATTATGTATTATGCGTGCATGTGCTCTGCCTCTGTCTTGATGCCCTGTTTTTGTATTGTTGCTGTATTATGTCTCTGTCTTTTTGCAGTAATGTTGATGCAGTTATGTCCCTGTTTTGGAAATGAGTTTCATATGGCTCCACTAACATAGCACTAACACAAAGTTGTCTTGATACCCTGTCTTTGCAGTTAGGCCTCATTAAACCTTATTACAATTTATTTAACATAACAAAGCTGCATTAAAACACAGAGTTACCCAAATCAATCCATTACATTCAGCTACCAAAATAACTCCATTACATAATAATTCCAAAATCTATCCATTACATTCTAATTACAAAATCAAACCATTACATAGCTAAAAATCAATCCATTACATAATAATTCTGTATTGTCACCATTAAATTCAACTGCATACTATCCTCAATCCATTGTGGTTCATCTAAATCATTCGAATTCACTTAATATACATGATGAGAAAGCATAAAACCCAAGATATGACGAGCAACAAGATTAATTTTTTCTCTTTAGCAGCAACTTTGTTAATTGAAGTCTTCAGTGTATTAACTTCCCTCTCCAATTCCTTGATTTCCACCTCATGCCCAACTGGAATGTTAATCCTTCTATCAAATTTGTGAAGTTCATTTCTTAATCGATCAATAACCTCCTTTGATCTTGTGGTAAAAGGGGCATCATACCATTTAAAGAATCCACAATAAGCATTCTTATCCTGAGTACAATATATATATATATATATATATATATATATATATATATATATATATATCAGTAATTTAACAAGAAATTAACCCAACATTAACATTAAGTTAATTATACAGTATCCTGTGTACAAAATATATATACAAGTAATTTAAAAAAAAAAATTCACATTAAGCAAATTATACAATTATTAACAATTTATACCTTGTATCTACTGCATCCGACAAACCTCCTACCCGGATGAGATGTTCCAACCTTCCAAGCTTCCCACATCCGTGCACTTATTCCACAGTAACATTGCACCGGAAGATGAGGCCTTTGCCATTGTATTTGATGAGATGAAGATATCTCATCTGTGTCATCTCCATAAACAAAAACTCTAGATGAAGAATTAATGATGAATAATCAATCGCATACACAACAAAGAGTAGCATAATCGATTTTGACTCAAGAAGTGAGGAGGAGGAGAATCAATCGAAGCAAACAAGCAGCAGAATCGATTTTGCAGAGAGAATGGCTCAAGCCCTAATTTTATTTCCCAAATCTGATAAAGTCGTTGCAACTCTGTGTAATATTGAGCATGTGCCAAGCACATGATATACACCTGGCAAATGGATTATACACATCAACAAAAATCATCACGTGAGCTGCACACTCATGATTTCCGTCTGTTTTTTGGATGGAAATAAAAATTAATCACCATTTTGTAATATGTGAGAGTACAGTTACTCGATTGTAACAAAAAAAGTTTAGGTAACCAAAATGAAAATCGGGCCCCAGTACAGTGACCAAAAACTGATTTATCCCTTTGTTTATATATATATATATATATATATATATATATATATATATATATATATATATATATACATTTTGTTCCGCCTGGAATTTATTTCGTGGCGGTTGATCTTTTTACTGCTTTCTTTACTTTTTGTCCCGCCTGGAGTTTACTTCGTGGCGGTTGATTGCTTTTACAACTTTATTTACATTTCTGATCCCCCAATGGAGGTACTTTGTGGTGGTTAATCATGTCTGTATATATATATTTACAGCTTATATATATATAACTGCTTACTGCTTTCATATAAATTGCGGCATCATGTGAGCCTAGGAATCATATGATCACAGATTCAGTTTACTGAATCTAGATTTGGTTCCCGTAATGGACATTTTCAGCTGTAAGTAGCTTGTAAATTTATTCACGGTGTTTGGATTTCCTCATATGGTTTTCAAGCCCACGAGAAGTTCGACACTGCTTTGTACATTATTTTTCTCGAAGATGCATCGCATCTCAAAAATAAAAGCAATCCAGAAGAACATTTAATAAAAATGGATGTGTAAAAGGTCTCAATTACTATTGAGCATAAGGGTTTGAAAAAACTTCTTTTATAAAACATTACTGCCATATCTTGTTTAAAATTAAATTTTTACACAAATTCAGACCCTTTGTATATAGGTGCGAACGAGGCCTCGCACTACTTCCATATAACTGCACATTAACCCCCCCCCCCCACACACACACACATTCATATAACAGTTTCCTGAAAAGTGACGGTCACCGTGGTAACACAGATGTCGGGGGGTGCCTAACACCTTCCCTGCGCATAACCAAGCCCCCGGACCCTAATTAATCTCGGTTTCACAGACCCGTTTAGCAGTGTCCCATCATTGGGTCAATGTGCAAACCTTTTCTCGATTTTGTTGGTACAACCATTTAAAAAACCAACTGGAAACTCTTACAGTCCAATCGTCGACATATACATGTAGGACGTTTTCATAACTTGTTTTTTCAAACAAATCTCACCTAACATGAGAACACCAAAAGGCAAGAACAGAAAAGGGACAAAAAAAATCCCGACGTCGACACTATCTTTGCATTTTCTTTATGCAATGGACATACATAAGCTAATATCTGAACTATTCTCTTCATTGTGCAAGTATCTAACCTTTGCATTTACGTTATGCAATAGACATGTGTAAGACAATTTCAAAACTATATTGTTATTGTTCATGTATCTATACCTTTGTAGATATGTCAGTTCTTCAACTCTATCTTATCATTGTTTATAATTACAGTATTATTATATAATCCAGATATATATTTTGTTTGTTAATTTCTAAATATGGTTATACAAGTATCCTCACTTGGATAATTGTTGTACTTCTTGATAGATACCTATTAAATTCAGCTATGTATACATTGATTAAAAGTTGTCTAAACTATTTGACTCGGCTAGACATAGATTTAAAAATATCATTGAACTTGATAGAACTTTATTATATCCAACCGAATTGTTTTGGTTCGGATTCCCGACTAAGTATGAACATCCCAAACATGGGAAATTTTTGTGCGCCAAAGGCGGATAAGATGAACAAAAATATCGTTCTTGTATGTACTATTGATCAATACAGGGCACATTGGGATGATCACCCTCGTGCATGTAAGTTATGACGGTTTGCGGATGAAGTTCTGCTAAACCTTATCGAAAATTAAAAACAAAGTTCATAGTCTGTCGACTGCTCTCCATTTATAGTCAGTACATAGTTTCAAAAATTTGATATAGAATTGATATGTTATTATTATTGGTTCAGCTTACTTCACAAATGTTGATTCGTTGTAGAAGTGTCATTCAAAGAAAACATTTTATCATTTCAGCTAATATTTATTGTTGGTATTACTTGTTGGGCAATCAAATGCTCATTCTTGCTTTAAATTTAAATGTTTTCAGCTAAAGCGTGATCAACCTGAAGGTTCTGCTAAGAACAAAGGAAAAAGGAAAGCAAACAGAATAAGTTTAATGGTATCTTTTGTAATAGTTAGACATTATTAAGACAATGATATTTATTATGGTAAAACTATGTTTTTCACCACTATACTTGACACATTTTACTTAATACAACACTGAACTTTTAATTTTTTGGATTACCTCATTAAACTAATTAAAAATTTTTAATTGGGTCATTCCGTCCAAAATAGTTGAAAGACGTTAAAGTGGCGCTGACGTGGCAATGACATAGCGCTAACGTGGCAAAAAATAATAAAAAATTGCTTATGTGGCAAAAAAAATCAAAAACAGATTTTTTTAAAAAAAATTAACATTTTAAAGTTTTAAAAATAACAAAAACATAATAAAATATAACAAAAAATAAAAGAAATTTTAAAAAAACAGATTTTTTTTAAAAATATTTTTATTTAAAAAAAATTAAAAAAATAGAATTCTATAAAAAATATTTTTTTTGAAAAACAGATTTTTTTTTCAAAATTAAATTCTATAAAAAATGATTTTTTTTAAAACAGCTTTTTTAAATACAGATTTTTTTAAAAAATTGATTTTTTTAAAAAACAGATTTTTTTAAAAACAACAGAATTTTTTGAAAAAACAGATTTTTTTTAAAAAAAATAGAATTCTAAAAAAATTATACTTTTTTTAAAAAAAACATATTTTTTTAAAAAATGAGAAATTTTAAAAACAGGTTTTTTTTTTAAAAAGATTTTATTTTAAAAATAGATTTTTTTTTTAAAATCGCCTTTTTAAAAAAAAAATTAAAAACATAATTTTTGAAAAAATTGTTGTTAAAAAAAGTTTATTTTTAAAAAATATATATATTTTTTAAAAAAGCTTTTTTTAAAATATATATTTTAAAAAATTTTATTTTTTTAAACAAAAATTTAATTTTTTTTTAAAAAAATTTAATTTTTTTTTTAAAAATCTGTTTTAAAACATTTCTATTTTTTAAAAAAAACGGTTTTTTTAAAAAAAATCTATTTTTTAAAAATCTGTTTTTTAAAAAGTTCCATTTTTTACAAATTCTATTTTTTTTTTAAAATATATTTTTTTTAAAAATTCTATTTTTTTAAAAATATTTTTTTTAAAAAAAGTATATTTTTTTTTGAATTCTATATTTTTTAAAATCTATTTTTCAAAAAAATCTGTTTTTAAAAAAAATCTATTTTTTAAAAAAGCTGTTTTTAAAAATAAATCTATTTTTTATAAAAAATCCATTTTTAAAAAAAATCCATTTTTAAAAAAAAATCTTTTTTTAGAATTCGCTTTTTTTAAAAAAATCTGTTTTTAAAAAAAAGATATTTTTTATAGAATTCTATTTTTTTTTAAAAAAAATTTAAAAAATCAGTTTTCAAAAAATATATATTTTAAAAAAATCTGTTTTTTTTAAAATAAATTTTTATTTTTTGTTATATTTTATTATGTTTTTGTTATTTTTAATACTTTAATTTGTTAAATTTTTTTAAAAAATCTTTTTTTGATTTTTTTTGCCACATAAGTAATTTTTTTATTTTTTTGCCACATCAGCGCCATTTTAATGTCTGTCAACTATTTTGGATGGAATGACCCAATTAGAAAATTTTAATTAGTTTAATGGGCTAATCCAAAAAATTAAAAGTTTAGTGGTGTATTAAGTAAAACGTGCCAAGTATAGTGGTGAAAAACATAGTTTTGCCTATTTATTATCTATCAGGTAATGAAAAGTAGTAAAGGTCGCATACATGGGATTAGACTCTGATATATGTAAATTAAGTTTGGTATTTATATTATCGTTATTATTCCGCTCAAAGAAATGGTATCGTGAAGCACCGAGTTCGGGTTACACGTACCTGGATTTGGGGGCGTCACATG
Source organism: Panax japonicus (assembly GCA_020205505.1). NCBI lineage: Eukaryota > Viridiplantae > Streptophyta > Magnoliopsida > Apiales > Araliaceae > Panax > Panax japonicus. Next base: position 26,134,449 of record CM035113.1, read on the forward strand.
CATTCAATACGAAGATCAAATGAAGTTAAAGAACTTGCACAAAATTCAAGGTTATGTAAGTTATGAGACTTGCCTCAAGCGTAGTTTACCAACTTATAGCTTATCAACACTTTAAAATCCTATTGTAACATAGTTACGCATATAGGTGTATTCATTAGTTACGCAAGCTCAAACATAATTTATCCTATACATTTACTCAATATATATGTTAAGTATATACTTAAGCCTATGTATATAAATCACAAATTCTTAAGGAATAACGTCTTTATCTCATTAGGAATCTTATATGGTTTAACATCTTCATATTATCTATTCTACCTCAATAAGTCTCTATTTATTATCTTAAATTAATAATGTGGTTAAGCCGTTATGGTTAGCAGCAAACAAAATAAGTCAGACCAAACTGCAGGATGGTGCAGATGTGCCCTGGTTAGGCTTAGGGATAACGCAGCTGCATTGTCCCCTAGCCAGACCAGAGTTGAGCTTTTCCACTCCTGGTGTCAGTCCACTCTTTAGCATACCAAGACATTAACAATTATCATACACACAAGCTAGAGGACTTTACATACACGTACAACCATTCTATGTTCACCTTTACGCACCACGGTCTTAGTTTGGGATTTCTGAGGAAGTAGGGCCAAATAGGGATATGAAATCACAAGGATTATCATGCAACCTTATATCTGTGAGGATCAAAAATTTTACGAATAAATTTTTTATTTATTTAATAGTTATATTGATCACCAATATTGTGTTATGTATCTGTGATATAAGTCTAGAGAGGTGGTTAATTTGTGTATTAACTAAGAAATATGAGTAAAGTTGTGCTTAAATACTATCCCATATCTGATCTTTAGTGACACCTTGCACATTAGGATGCATGAATTAAAAAAATCAAAGTGTATAACTTACGTAAAATCTTACTTTACATAGCATTATCTCCAAGTCTTTTCTCTCTCTCTCTCTATAATTTCGAAGCTAGAGTGAGAAAGAGTGATAAGTTAGGCCAATATCATGTTTTAGCAAGCCAAGGATCAGAATCCAAAAATCAGAATCAAAGATTAAGCTTAGAAAGGTATAAACCCTAACTCTTGTAAATCATATGATTTCTTGTTAGATGTTGTTTATTGTTAGTTAAAGTTGTGTTAAGAAATATTATTTAGTGATCCAAGATGTTACATCAAGGATTCATAACATCTAGGTGTTAGAAAATCAAGTTTTAAGGACCGACTAAGAACCATAAAACTGTGTCTGACAACGGAATGTCAGGCCCCTTAGATCCGAATCTGTTAGGTGTTTGAAATGTTTGATGTATTATATTTGTAGTATGTTGTGAGCTTAGTAACCTAGAAGTGAAAACAAGATCATAGGAGGTGTAGATTGCAAGATATTAGCAGTAAAACCTCATTGACCGATCATGGAAAACTGCCTTCTGGACAGCCCAGAAATCCCCAGAAGGTCTGACAAGCATTTTTAAGGCCATGAATCTTGTTGTTGTTTGTTTGTTTGGCCATGTTGTTGTTTTTATGTTGAAGTGTGACGTGAGGACTACACAATAAAACCTTTAGATCAACCAGAAAGTATATAGAATGAAAGATAATCTTAGTCAAACTAGCGTTGACCACCAGTTTTGACAAAATCTGGAAAACCCAGATTTCTCAAGAACAACCTTGACCCCTACTTTGACCGGCCTAAATCATCCTTTGATGTTGTTGTTAGATTGTTATGATGTTATAAACTTATACTCTGACATGTATACTTCATGTGGGAACTCATAGATCACACAAAAAGAACTTGGAATTCAAGTTATAAGGATCTAAAGTGGGTAACTAGCAACTGTTCTTCATTTCTGGAAAACCCACAAATGAAGAACGGCTTTGTCAGAGTTTTTGAAGGTTTAGATGTCTCTGCTGTGATGTTGTTTGGCTAGGAAACTTGATGGAAATTATAGTATTATATCAATACTTCAATATCAACACTTTAGTAAGCCCAAAAACATAATGAACTAGAATCTACATGTAGTCAAACATGCTAACCTGTTAACTGTCATTTCATGTTCATAGTTGCTCAAGAACACCTATAGAGACGGTTTTGTCGCTATAGGGTCCTTTAGTGACACTTTATTTTTTGAAAATTATTATTTTATTAAATAAATAGAGAAAATTAGTTTTAAATTATTAAACATTTAAAATAAATTCTTAAAAATTATTTTAAAGCTTAAAAATTAGTTTTTAATTATTTTGAGTATATTTCATTAATATTTAATATTTTTGGAATATAAAAGGTATTTAATTTATTTAATTATATTATTAAATAAATTATTCAAAAATAATTTTAATACTTGAAAAATAATAAAAAAAAATATATTATGGTATTAGAAAATATTTTAAGTTATTTTTAATAACTTTTGATATTTTGTGATGAATTTCATTAATAAATTAATATTAATGGTAATTAATTTACTTAGTAAATACATTATATAAATTATGGAAAAATAGAATTAATGCTTTAGAAATCATATAAAAATAATGTAAGGGTTAGAAAAATATTTTGAGTTATAAAATATAACTTTTGATATTTTGTCATGAAAATATTAATGTTTTAATATTAATGTCAATTATTGGACAATGGATTTAAATGTTTAAAAATCATATAAATGTGATTTTAAGGTATTAAAAATACTTTGAAAAATTATAAATATATTATAATATTATGGTATAATTTTCATTAATATTTAATAATAAATAAATATTAATGATACGGGAATAAAGTTGAATTTAATAAGTTATAAGTGATTGAAATTTTTTGATAAATAGTAATAATTATTTATAAATTGTTATGAGCTAGGAAAAAATAGTTTTAACTGATAATTAAATTATCTAATATAATTGTGAAGTATTTAGGCAGAGTCTTTTTAGGATTAAGCTCAATAATTATCCGATTAGACAATCGAGTTGTCAAAATAGTATTAACCTCAACTTAAACTATAATAGTTTGACTTGAGGTTAGGTCTTATGTGTCTTATAGATCGATAGAATTATGTGATAAGGTGTTTAGGTTATTTTATAAACAGTAATTCACAGTAATACATTGTGATGATATTATTCTTACTTGGAGATCAATATTATTAATATTAGGTCTTCAGACGAAGTTAAATAGACTGTATAGCAATAGTCGACGATACAGGCAAGTTTTTCCACACTTTACGAAACTTTATATTTCAAATGAAAGTTCTTCTTCACTTTGTGCAAACCTCATATTGCAAATGCCAGCTTCATTTAAATTATTTTATTACATGAAAGTTTTATATTTATTAGTTATGATCTAGTGATATACAATGTATATGATTTCAGTTATTTATAGGTTATGATTTCTTGTTCAAACATAACCAAGTCATATAAGTTATTATTATGGAAAAATGCATTTAATTTGATATCAAAACATAGTTTGTGACAAACCAATTTTGTTTGGTACCAATATATATACTAACACTATTATGATCGGCAGCAATAGACTAACTCTTTTCCATGTGCCGGCATTTATAGCAATGATTGGAGGTTATTTAGATAGGATGATATGCATACTCCTAGTTTTGTTTGGTTGAACGGATTAACCCGGGTTGCTAAGTCTATATGGCTGACAGTAACTCGAAATTCAGGGTTTGGCTGACAAACCTCAATATATGTTTATGGCACTACTTTGAACTTTATGTTCATTTATTTTAGAATTGATATATGTATAATATTCATTTATTGTTCAAAACTTGTTGAGCTTTCTGTAGCTCATCCCTGCAAATATTTTCTTCATTTGCAGATAAAAGAGTATAATCCAGAAGTTTCGGTATTGTGGATAAAAGGCTTAAGACATAGATATTTGTTGAAAACTAAAATGTTATAGTAACGGTATATTATTTGTTTAATGTAATATTAGTTTGCAGTATTTAGTTGTCATTCTAATGGAATTAGAAAAGTGTACAGTGTCTACATGGATTATATATATATATATATATATATATATATATATATATATATATATATATATATATATCTGAATGATAACATTAACAGACATTGGTCTCTGATGCACTGAGGTAGCGCTTCATTCAGTTCCAAGAACTCTAACATTAATACTATGGAGGTCAGATATATATAAGAATTATAGATATAGAAGAAATATCTATAAGATACGGAACCTGTACATCCAAGTGAGGGTACTCAGTTACAATGATTGTTCTGACGAGAACTACTATTTACTATGAGTACTGTGAATCTTTGATTTATAGGAATTATTATCTTGTAGAATATTTACGTGAGCACCAAATTGGCTACAATGAAAGTAGAGAGTTTGGGGGCGTCACAATATCTACACAAAGAGATCACAAAATCTGTAATATGCATGTTTACAAGTGTTCACATCATTTACGCATGGCTAGCATTGTTTATCACTATAAAACATTTATAAACTCACACTTAGTTAACTTTCATTATGTCTAACACATATGAATTATGTTTAGAGACACAATGAACATAAACATGCCATCTTAATTCTCCAAAACTTAACTATTCATACAAATGCAACTTAGTTTGAAAAATATCCGAGTTTGATTTTGAAATCATTTTGGACTTTAAACAATAAAATTTTACATACAAAACACCTACAAATCTCTTTTCATATGCAGTTAAGTCATGTTTGCATCCTTCATGTGACGAATACTTTCGGAAAAGTACTTGTCGTTAAACAGCTCTTGGAACTTCTCCCAAGACATCTTGAGTGCGTCAGGCTGGGTACGTTTTACAGATTCTCACCAGTAATCTACCTCTTCACGCAACATGAAGGTGGCGAAGGGAACCTTTTGCTCCTCGGAGTATCACAAGACATCAAATATTTTGGTGATCTGCTTTATCCATGCTTCAGCCTTAAGTGGTTTTGGCTCTCCAATAAACTCTGGTGGTCCCAGCTCCTTGAACTGTGTAGCGGTAACCGTCCAAGAGTTTCCAGTGTTTCCACCTACATTTTGGACAGGAGCTGCTCTCGCCTGATGTTGCTTGAATTGCATAAAGCCTCTGAACATTCCATCATTCATCATTTGGTCAATGTTGTTGTTTGCATGAAGATTGTCGCCTTCCTGATGCACATTATTCTGATTGTTGATCTGCGGAGACTCAACGGTCTATTGTGCTCCATTGCTATTCTCAATATTCTCGGATGCCATTTTCAAATACTGCCACAAAACAAGGGTTAATTGACATGTAACATATTATCCATATACTCTAACCAACCAATTAAATACCAAATAAACTTAGGTAGGTCATACTAGCGAAGGAATTCCCCGTCTCTCCCCTCCTAGTTCTAGTCTTACATCTTAGCTAGGGATCATATCCCTAAGCTTTGATACCAACTGTTGTAATATCCTAGATTTTTCCATGTAGTTAAACAATTTCAATAAACAACCTTATGTGAAATTCTTATGTGACAATTATTTTTAGATGAATTATTTATTTTTACTTATATGTTATGTGATGAGATGTGTTTGAATGGTTGGTTCCGTATAATTAAACTATTTAAAATGGGTAAGAATGGAATTAATGCTATTAATTTCATGGGATGACTTTAAAACATGACTTTGAGTTTGGAGCGGAATTTAGTGACACGGACAGCGTATTTGAGTCCGGAACGTCGAAATTAGTCAAGATAGACTGTAACCACGAAATTTCGTCACGGTTGACTTTTTGGTCAAAGTCAACGGGTTGACTTTTTCGGGGGAAAAGTCAACTACGAATTTTGAAGTTGAGTTTGACGAAACGGGGAGTTCCATGACGTCCGGGACGTCGACTTTAGTAGGAATCGATATAAGTATCGACACGTTTGACTACAAGGGGCAAAATGGTCAAAATGACTTGTTAATTGATTAAATGATTATTATTTTAATTTTATACAAGACAACAGCTGGTGGGTCACACGTGACAAGTATATTGGGACAAGGAGGGAGTGTATATACGTATAATATAGAGTGTGAGGAAAGAGGAGGTTATAATTATTTGGCAAAGGCTTTCCATGTTCTTAACTCCCTCCCTTATGACCATTAACTAGTGTATAATGATCCATGAATATATAACTGATGGTTGGAGAGGTGAAGGGGCTGAGCATATCAGTCCTAATAATATATATATATATACACCCAACTCAAGCACTCATTCACTTTGCAACATTACAACTAAGAGAATAAAAATAGAGAAGAAAGGATTAGAGTTTGAGAGTGGGTCAAGGTTGTCTACGAATTTGAGGAGCATAATCAAGCAAGCAAGAAGGGAGAGATCAGTAGCTATCTCCATCTATAAGAAGAAATTTGCAGCAAGAGGTAAGCCATGACCCATGTATATGTTTTTAGAAACTAGTAAGAAAATGCTTGAGTGGCCATTGGAACTACTTTGTGTTGATGCTATGATGCCATGCTACTGCTTATTGATGATGATGGTTTTTGATTTGGAAGTTTAAAACCCTAAGATCTATGTGATATATATGGATTCATGTATGTATTTACCCATTTTGATGTTGATTTGGGTGAATCAAAAGAAATAAAGAAAATTTATTTTCTAGATTTGAAACCAAATTTCTATTTACTTTGAAATTTTCCCATTTTAAATCTATAACTTCTTTTTGTGATCCGTCAAAGAGGGGTGTTAGATATATGTGTGTAGTAGTAAACCCAAATGGTAGGACTCAAAAATATTGAGTTTTCATGGTGTAGTAGCTGATTTGGTGAAAACAGTCCCGTTTTTATAACAAAAAAATGGGCAGATTCGGGACAGTCTAAGACGAGGGTAATTCGGTCCGGTTTTTGTGCTTTAAAAATTCTGGGCTTTTGATATGTTGTAGTACATTGAATAAGCTTTCCATAGACTTCGGAACGGACTAAATCCAACTTCGGAGGAGAGAGTTATGACATTTCAAAGTAGTAGTGTCCCAACTGTCTATCAAGTGCGGTTCTGTTCACTTGAACGGAATTTCTGGGCTGATGTGTTCGGAATTTGGAAACAAGTCAGTAGGGAAGAGTTGTAGTCCCGGAAGTTAGCTTCGCGTGGGCTCAAGAATCGCTTAAAAATGTTTTAAAACGAAAACGTTATGACTGTTTTAGCGAGAGAGGGTAAATCTGGCAAAAAGTTGAAAAACTGTGATGAACGTCCGCTTTTGGTGAAATGTTTGGGCTGCCTATCGAACCCGGAATGGGTGTTTAATATTTTTCAAAAATAGTCTCATATGATATAAAAAGCATATTAAAGTTTGAAAATGATCCGATAAGCGAGTAAAGCGTAAGAAGATTGCAAAGTGGCTAAGTCGTTAAGTGCTGCAGCAGAGTATGCCAAGCAGCCTGGCAGCGCTCAGCGTTCGCCGACGCCTGCTGCTGCTGGCGCTGCAGTGCTGTTACACGACATTAATTTTGAGACCTGTTTTGATTAGTTTCCGTGATCCATTTTTGATGTGTGAAATTTTTCTAAAATACTATGTCATGGGGTCTATAATACGCCCGAAATTTCGCTGTTATATGACTCATGATTTGAAAATTAAAAATGAGCGAGCATGCATGTCAGAACTAAATTTTGAGCAAACGCCGGGCGTCGGCGCGTCGAGCGATTTTGACGTTCGCCGTTCCGAATCGCGTTCGGGCGTAATAATAAGTTATAATAAATCTAATAAAGTCCTACGGGACGAGATTTGGCTATATGTGATATTTTATGCCGAGAAACTTACTTTCGGGCATAAATAAAGCAATAAAAATATGTAATAAATATAAATTACATATTTAAGTAAAATAAAAAAATATATAGTTGCCTATAAAATTATTTTGTGGTGCAAAAAAGAATGTAAAACCTTTGAAATATTGTATTAATCATAAAAATGATATTTTGAGATTTTCGGTGCTCGAAATGAAGTTTTTGAGCTGATATTTATGTAACGTAATATATATATATATATATATATATATATATATATATATGAAACGAAAATGCGAATAATCGTAAAATGAAAAATAAAGCGAATGTGCTAGCGAGGTAAAATTTTTATATATGAGGCAACAGTCATTGTTGACTCATGAATGGACAAAGTGATGTAAAAATTATTTATATTAAAGAAATTATATAGTAAATTAAATTTTACTATAAAAATTATGCATTAGCTGTTTAAACTCCGAATTTGCGAGTAGAGGTAAAAGATATTTCTGAAATAAAATTTAAATGGTTTAAGCTTCAAGATGTAAAATATCTGCATCTTAAAATGTGTGAGATCTTTACTATTTATGAAATAAGTAAAATATTATTACATGATTAATAATATTAGAAGGTGAGTAAAATATTATTACATGATTAATAATATTAGTAAATGATCTAAATATTATTAAATGATTAATAATATTTGTAAATGATAAATATTCTATAAAAGAATATTAGACAAAAGTAAGATAATGGTTAAGTGATAGTAATATTATTAAGGGATAATAATATTACTAATGAGTTAAAGAATTATTCAATGTTTAATTATGTGGCTAAATGTTAGCTAATTTATTATTTGAGTAATAGTGTTGTGGGATAAAATGTATTATGCTAATTGGAGGATCAATCTTATTAATGATAGGTCTTTCATAAGGGATTAAATTAAATTGCGTAGCAGTAGTCAGCAAATCAGGCAAGTTTCCTAACTCAACTTGAGTTGTTAATTTAAAGCATGTTAGTGGTTAATTATTGTTGATTATACCACGTCAATAATTTATTGATTCGCACATTGTGCATGTTGTTTATGTTCATCAGGTATGAAAGGCTGATCACCTTCATTACCATAGGTTTCAGTTAAACTTGTTTATGTTAATTGTTGACATCCAATATCATTGTTTCAGTCATTCAATCGTTGAAACTTGATTCATGTTATTTCACAATTATCATATTGTTGAAAACTTGAAAGCTTATTCATTCTTTTCAATCATGATATATATCTCCATTGTATGTAAAACTTGCTGGGCAAATTTGTTGCTCACCCTTGCTATATCATGATAAAATTTTCAGATTAAGGAGAAAGCTTGAATAAGGTCAGATGCAAAGTCAAAGTGCAAGATTAATTTATGTTGCAGTTAAATCTATAAATTTTCTATTGAAAATAGCATTGTAAACCTTTTTAATATTGAAGGTATGTATTAAGTTAAGGTTGTAGACCTTGGGACTGATGTGTAAAGTTTAATGTATAAACAATGTATGTTTATATCTTCCGCAAATAGTGATAGAATTAGCGTACCGGATCCGCGGCGATTTGGGACCCGGATTCGGGGATGCTACAGTTGGTATCAGAGCTGTAGGTTATAAACCTTAGGTAGGTGTACCTTAGGCTATAACCGCAAAGATGATAAGTAATAAACTCGAATAGAGTTTAATCGATAAGAGATGAATTTTTGGAAATTCATTATTAAAGTAAAGAGATATATAAAGAAGATTCAAAGAAGAATCTTGAAGAGCTATAAGGATAAGAATCTGGAGTTACCTGACTCCAGTAATAGAGATGAAAGGTGATACTAAATAGACGGTGTCTATAAGATGAAAAGTTTAAATAAAATCATGATATAATATGATTAAAGAGAAGAATAAGAAGATCGTAAAATAAAACGATCGTAAGCATAAGGAGAAATGATTACAAAAAAATAAGATCACCATGTGATCAGATTAAATCATTGAATGACATATAATTTGTTAAATGATTGGAATGATATAGCTTTATGCTATAAAGAGAAGGTACTATGAAATGGTACAATGTAAACTCAGAAAAGAGTGGTAAATGTTAAGATACGGATTAAAGAAAATCCGTATTAAGCAAAGAGAAAGTTAAGAGTATGTGGGTTTTCAATTGAGGACTCAGATCAGTAGCTGAGTTGTATGATTCCTTGTATGGGTGGGGAATTTGTACTTGGTTTTAGAATCACTTAGCTTCCTGGTTGATAGAGTGGTTAGGTTGACAAATTCTTTGTATGGGCGGGGAATTGTCCGCTTAGCTTCCTATATTGATTAGTGGCCGAGTTTGGTTTAACAACCACTTAGTTTCTGACATTGATGATCTTTGGAACCTAATGTCACGTTATTTGCTATATGCATGTTGTGAAGGTGGTTCTTTTCTCATGTGTATAACGAATAGGTAGAGGATATAAGGTTAATTGCGAGTTCTTAAAACTCATACTTATGGTAAGTTCATGACTCATAATCATATGATATGTTTTGAACCCCTCAGCGAATGGACGCCTATGGTCTGACTAGGATAAGTTCTTAAACCCATATGATTGTGGCAAGTTACTGAACTCATAATGTGTGGTAAGTTTGATGAACTGGGGTATAGAAAAGTTATGAATGAAGCATTGAGGATTATAAGAATAGATAGATTTATTAAACAATGGATCAGTAGAGAAAGAGAAGTTGATGATGGAAGCATAGGTATTCCAAATCTTCTAGCTATGCTAGACTTCAAAGTTTTTGACATCAAGCTAAATACGCACTATGTGCTTTTGAAAAATGAATTTTTTATTCTCAACTCCTGGTGATTATTGTGTATGCGTGGACTTCGGGCCATCGACACCTCGTTACCTGTTGAGATGATAAAACTAATTTGTAAAGATTTTTGAACAATTTAAAGAAGTGTCTATGCTTATTGATTCGGCTAGACAAAAATGATTTGTAATATATCAAAATGTATTTTATATCATTAATGCATCATGTAACCTGGTGTAAAGATGATAAAAACGATGGAGTCATCAATGCGGTATTACCTAGTGTTGGATGTGATCTAAGGATCGTCAGCCCACTATGATATGATGTAGTATGACAAAGTCAACAAATGACGGAATCCTCAAACGGACTGTAAATACAGTGCGGTATCATGACGTCAGAAAAAGATTTTTGAGATTTCTTTAATATATGAGAATATATATATATACGTGTATATGTACATTTCGATTGATGTTCGAATTGTTGTAGAAGTCTATGCTATTTGATTCAGCTAGACGAATATTGAAAGATGTTCATGAAATTCAAGTATTTCTTGAGAAGTTATGCCAAACCAAATTATTTTGGTGCGGATTCAGATGTTGAAAAGCTGAGGTGAACAACCCTATAAAAAGGGGACATGTTATCGGAGACAATGGTTCCGAAAGTAACGCATATAGTCGTTACGATGTTAAGATGTAATACGTTGTGCACGACGTAGGGGTACGATATGCTGATCACCTAGAGTACTTGCAGAGAGTGTTTTCAGTCTGTGTGATTGCTAAACATTCTGTTAAAGATGGTTTATGGTGGTGATGCACTGTTAAACCTGGAGAAGAGTTCAAGGTCCGCATAGTCTTATGACTGTTAAAGGTTCAAGTCGAGATACTTGATAACCTAGGGACGTAGTTCAAGGTCTTATGACCCCTCAGCATGATTTGGAAACTTTTAAATTCCTTTTATTCATATCGCTTCCCAATTATTGAGCAATTGAGGAAGATTCTTGTTATTCTGAAAGGTGAAAGTGGAAAGGATGAGACAATTAAGCAAAGCATAAAAATTTCAAGAAAGAATGAAATTTCAGAAAGAAGAGAAATGTAAAACTCTTAAAAGAGGAAGAGGTGAGGAATATGATGATCTTAGAAAGATCCGTAGAGAAAGAATTTGGTTCAGAACCTAATGGATAAATAGATATTAACATAAAATCTATTTTGATAAATGGAATGAATGAAAAATAGTAAGTCAAAAAATAAATAAATTTCGAGGACGAAATTCTTAGAAGAAGGGGTGAATGTAATATCCTAGATTTTTCCATGTAGTTAAACAATTTCAATAAACAACCTTATGTGAAATTCTTATGTGACAATTATTTTTAGATGAATTATTTATTTTTACTTATATGTTATGTTATGAGATGTGTTTGAATGGTTGGTTCCGTATAATTCAACTATTTAAAATGGGTAAGAATGGAATTAATGCTATTAATTTCATGGGATGACTTTAAAACATGACTTTGAGTTTGGAGCGGAATTTAGTGACACGGACAGCGTATTTGAGTCCGGAACGTCGAAATTAGTCAAGATAGACTGTAACCACGAAATTGCGTCACGGTTGACTTTTTGGTCAAAGTCAACGGGTTGACTTTTTCGGGGGAAAAGTCAACTACGAATTTTGAAGTTGAGTTTGATGAAACGGGGAGTTCCATGACGTCCGGGACGTCGACTTTAGTAGGAATCGATATAAGTATCGACACGTTTGACTACAAGGGGCAAAATGGTCAAAATGACTTGTTAATTGATTAAATGATTATTATTTTAATTTTATACAAGACAACAGCTGGTGGGTCACACGTGACAAGTATATTGGGACAAGGAGGGAGTGTATATACGTATAATATAGAGTGTGAGGAAAGAGGAGGTTATAATTATTTGGCAAAGGCTTTCCATGTTCTTAACTCCCTCCCTTATGACCATTAACTAGTGTATAATGATCCATGAATATATAACTGATGGTTGGAGAGGTGAAGGGGCTGAGCATATCAGTCCTAATAATATATATATATATATACACCCAACTCAAGCACTCATTCACTTTGCAACATTACAACTAAGAGAATAAAAATAGAGAAGAAAGGATTAGAGTTTGAGAGTGGGTCAAGGTTGTCTACGAATTTGAGGAGCATAATCAAGCAAGCAAGAAGGGAGAGATCAGTAGCTATCTCCATCTATAAGAAGAAATTTGCAGCAAGAGGTAAGCCATGACCCATGTATATGTTTTTAGATACTAGTAAGAAAATGCTTGAGTGGCCATTGGAACTACTTTGTGTTGATGCTATGATGCCATGCTACTGCTTATTGATGATGATGGTTTTTGATTTGGAAGTTTAAAACCCTAAGATCTATGTGATATATATGGATTCATGTATGTATTTACTCATTTTGATGTTGATTTGGGTGAATCAAAAGAAATAAAGAAAATTTATTTTCTAGATTTGAAACCAAATTTCTATTTACTTTGAAATTTTCCCATTTTAAATCTATAACTTCTTTTTGTGATCCGTCAAAGAGGGGTGTTAGATATATGTGTGTAGTAGTAAACCCAAATGGTAGGACTCAAAAATATTGAGTTTTCATGGTGTAGTAGCTGATTTGGTGAAAACAGTCCCGTTTTTATAACAAAAAAATGGGCAGATTCGGGACAGTCTAAGACGAGGGTAATTCGGTCCGGTTTTTGTGCTTTAAAAATTCTGGGCTTTTGATATGTTGTAGTACATTGAATAAGCTTTCCATAGACTTCGGAACGGACTAAATCCAACTTCGGAGGAGAGAGTTATGACATTTCAAAGTAGTAGTGTCCCAACTGTCTATCAAGTGCGGTTCTGTTCACTTGAACGGAATTTCTGGGCTGATGTGTTCGGAATTTGGAAACAAGTCAGTAGGGAAGAGTTGTAGTCCCGGAAGTTAGCTTCGCGTGGGCTCAAGAATCGCTTAAAAATGTTTTAAAACGAAAACGTTATGACTGTTTTAGCGAGAGAGGGTAAATCTGGCAAAAAGTTGAAAAACTGTGATGAACGTCCGCTTTTGGTGAAATGTTTGGGCTGCCTATCGAACCCGGAATGGGTGTTTAATATTTTTTAAAAATAGTCTCATATGATATAAAAAGCATATTAAAGTTTGAAAATGATCCGATAAGCGAGTAAAGCGTAAGAAGATTGCAAAGTGGCTAAGTCGTTAAGTGCTGCAGCAGAGTATGCCAAGCAGTCTGGCAGCGCTCAGCGTTCGCCGACGCCTGCTGCTGCTGGCGCTGCAGTGCTGTTACACGACATGAATTTTGAGACCTGTTTTGATTAGTTTCCGTGATCCATTTTTGCTGTGTGAAATTTTTCTAAAATACTATGCCATGGGGTCTATAATACGCCCGAAATTTCGCTGTTATATGACTCATGATTTGAAAATTAAAAATGAGCGAGCATGCATGTCAGAACTAAATTTTGAGCAAACGCCGGGCGTCGGCGCGTCGAGCGATTTTGACGTTCGCCGTTCCGAATCGCGTTCGGGCGTAATAATAAGTTATAATAAATCTAATAAAGTCCTACGGGACGAGATTTGGCTATATGTGATATTTTATGCCGAGAAACATCCTTTCGGGCATAAATAAAGCAATAAAAATATGTAATAAATATAAATTACATATTTAAGTAAAATAAAAAAAAATATAGTTGCCTATAAAATTATTTTGTGGTGCAACAAAGAATGTAAAACCTTTGAAATATTGTATTAATCATAAAAATGATATTTTGAGATTTTCGGTGCTCGAAATGAAGTTTTTGAGCTGATATTTATGTAACGTAATATATATATATATATATATATATATATATATATATATATATATATATATGAAACGAAAATGCGAATAATCGTAAAATGAAAAATAAAGCGAATGTGCTAGCGAGGTAAAATTTTTATATATGAGGCAACAGTCAGTGTTGACTCATGAATGGACAAAGTGATGTAAAAATTATTTATATTAAAGAAATTATATAGTAAATTAAATTTTACTATAAAAATTATGCATTAGCTGTTTAAACTCCGAATTTGCGAGTAGAGGTAAAAGATATTTCTGAAATAAAATTTAAATGGTTTAAGCTTCAAGATGTAAAATATCTGCATCTTAAAATGTGTGAGATCTTTACTATTTATGAAATAAGTAAAATATTATTACATGATTAATAATATTAGAAGGTGAGTAAAATATTATTACATGATTAATAATATTAGTAAAGGATCTAAATATTATTAAATGATTAATAATATTTGTAAATGATAAATATTCTATAAAAGAATATTAGACAAAAGTAAGATAATGGTTAAGTGATAGTAATATTATTAAGGGATAATAATATTACTAATGAGTTAAAGAATTATTCAATGTTTAATTATGTGGCTAAATGTTAGCTAATTTATTATTTGAGTAATAGTGTTGTGGGATAAAATGTATTATGCTAATTGGAGGATCAATCTTATTAATGATAGGTCTTTCATAAGGGATTAAATTAAATTGCGTAGCAGTAGTCAGCAAATCAGGCAAGTTTCCTAACTCAACTTGAGTTGTTAATTTAAAGCATGTTAGTGGTTAATTATTGTTGATTATACCACGTCAATAATTCATTGATTCGCACATTGTGCATGTTGTTTATGTTGATCAGGTATGAAAGGCTGATCACCTTCATTACCATAGGTTTCAGTTAAACTTGTTTATGTTAATTGTTGACATCCAATATCATTGTTTCAGTCATTCAATCGTTGAAACTTGATTCATGTTATTTCACAATTATCATATTGTTGAAAACTTGAAAGCTTATTCATTCTTTTCAATCATGATATATATCTCCATTGTATGTAAAACTTGCTGGGCAAATTTGTTGCTCACCCTTGCTATATCATGATAAAATTTTCAGATTAAGGAGAAAGCTTGAATAAGGTCAGAAGCAAAGTCAAAGTGCAAGATTAATTTATGTTGCAGTTAAATCTATAAATTTTCTATTGAAAATAGCATTGTAAACCTTTTTAATATTGAAGGTATGTATTAAGTTAAGGTTGTAGACCTTGGGACTGATGTGTAAAGTTTAATGTATAAACAATGTATGTTTATATCTTCCGCAAATAGTGATAGAATTAGCGTACCGGATCCGCGGCGATTTGGGACCCGGATTCGGGGATGCTACAACTGTGACACCCCCAAAATTAGGTATACATCACCTATTCTAAGTCGTCAAATACATGGTACACAATACAAATACAACTTAATTATACAACTGTCGTGTAAAGTACGACAAAGCATAAGCTGTGAGTTTTAATACAAATATTATCGTCTAGATAATATTCAAACTCAAATTCAATATTATTACATTTATTTTCTACTATTTCACTGAATAGTGAGGACTACTAATGCTATCATCTGGTCCGTCACTTCGTTCCCCGACTAGTCCCTACTACGTTCTCATTTCCTGAAGAGAACAATAAAAGTAAAAGGGTTAGCCCAACTAGCCCAGTAGGAAATATTATGACTAAGATAATGCAGAATATATTATCGTTAGCCTTCAACAGTGTTAAACTGATACAATATAACAACCATCAAGTTTAACTGCAGCGGAACAAGCAATCCATTAAAAGAGTCAAGTAGAGAATAAAATCTACTATCTTTTATGATTTAAAAGGTTTTTCATCACTTTTATCTCTAGGACTCAGCTTAATAAATAATCCACATCATCGAATCACCCCTGCACTACGACCAAGGATATTCTTGAGTATCACGACCACAATTATCCATGCACTATGGGCCAAGAATATTTGTGTATTCAATAATAGTCATGATCATGCCAACAACTGTCCATCAATGTTCTACGGGCCAATTAGGACTTTTACCACATCATTTGTAACATTACGGTCATGATTACACTGAATAATCCCTGGTCATAATCATACCAAGTCCATCTATACACTATAGGCCACAGATGACTTTCAACAAAATATAAACATGAGGATGCTGATAATGATATAAGAATTCAATAAAACAAGTTCAAGAATTATTTTATTCAGGATCTAATAACGTCCAAATTGTCAACATGATACTGCTTTGTAGAGTAAAATTCAAGAATGCTCAGAAGAATATTTCCATAAAAAGATACTAGATGAAGCGCAAATATCAAGGATATTCCACTAATTTCATGGAGTATAGAAGTCAAAACTTTAACCAACTGAGTATAATAAGGAATGGAATAATAAAAGAAATCATCAAGCATACGATAGACCGCACAGGCAGGTTATTCCAACAGAATAATAAATAATGGAATCAGGTCCGGCGTAAAACGCACAGAGAGGATATTCAACAAAATAATAAAGACGGAATAAAGTCCGGCGTAAAACGCACAGACAGGATATTCCAACAGAATAATAAAGACGGAATCAGGTCCGGCGTAGAACGCACAGACAGGATATTCCAATAGAATAATACAGACGAAATCAGGTCCGGCGTAAAATATACAGACAGGATATTCCAACAGAATAATAAAGATGAAATCAGGTCCGGTGTAGAACGTACATACAGGATGTTCTAACAGAATGATAAAGAATGGAACAACAGAAGAATTTCACCAAGTATAGGTTAGCCTGCGTATACAGGTTATTCCAACAGAATAATAAAGAATAGAATAACAGAAGTTCTCTTCATAGATAAGAAAGAAATAATACTCCCTACCTTTAGAAAAACTGGATACTGAAATAGTGAGGTAGCAGACTTCTTTTCTTCTTTCTATAATTTCTCTCTATAATAATCGCTCTAAAGCTTTTGTGAATTGGTGAGAAATGAAGGAAGAATGAGCTTCTATTTATATAAAAATATAGTTTCGATAATTGCACATTTTGAGGCTCGAAAAATTTCAGTACAATACCTCCAACTTTTCTTTTATTTTTAATTTAGTCATGGAAGTATTATCAAACTTGCACCACCTCCCCTAATAGTAAATAATGTGATTCAATAGTAAATTATGTGAATCAATAGTTCTAGACATATGAAAATACGAATTACAGTATAGTACCTCCATCTATACTTCTATTTTTAACTTAGTCATGCAAATATTATCAATCTTGCACCAACTCCCCTAATAGTAACAAGAATGTGAAACAATAGTATACACATGTGAATAAATAGTTATAATCATGTGAAATAATAGCAATCAATTGCTCATTTATCAGGTTAAATACCCGATTGGTCAATATAACCTCCAGACATCAATTATTATCGAAATAATTTTTGATTTTCACTAACACAAATATTTCCAAAACAATGAAAGCATTTTTATCAAAAATATAATTTTGAAATTTCGAAGTTTGACTTTTCCCGAAAAAGTCAACTGTTGACTTTTTGACCAAATAGTGAATTCTGGAAAATTTTGTGTTTATAGACTATTTTTACTAATTTCATCGTTCCAGACTCAAATATCACGTCCGCGTCTCCAAATTCAACTCCGAACACAACTTCAATTTTAATAACATTCATCATTAATATTATAACTCACAATATTTATCAACCAGGTCGTTCCCAGGAAAAAAGAGGGGGCTTTCCAATAAGAATTTCTCCTATTGGCGCGTAATTAGGTGACCAAACCTCTCCTTGACAGAACTTCTAGACATTGTAAATATTGCAATTTAATAATATGAATAACTTTGTCGTCTCAATTATTGATTTAGTAAAATAACATATTATACATATGATACTATGATAATAATCGAATCAATCATATGAGAGATATGATGCAGCAATTACTGTAGCAATAAATGAGTATAACTGAGTGACTTCTCATGTAAGCATCAATATCGTGTGCTACTATGCTACCACGCGTATTATTGTACTTTTACTACCGGGTAGTTCAACAGTTAACGGTAAAACTTCCGCCGTTATTTTTATAAAGTATTTTTGTCGTTTTCTCAATTCGACAATAATTTTGTTGTGGGGGGTCAACCAATGATTATGTCGTTGTACGAATATTCCCTATTAAAATGAATATTCCCCGACCAATCGAATATTATATAAAAACTTGCGTACTTTGCAAAATTTTTAAATATTACCCACAACTATAACATTATATCAAATCCACACCATAATATTCAAAAATATATTTTGAGAAAATTTTATCTTTATTCAAAAAGTTGGGGTCTTACAATATGACATACACATACTCACACCCAACATATCTCATGAATAATACTTTTATTTATAAAATTCTCATTTATAAATTCTAAAATCTGGGATGTCACACAGACTCCTTCCTACTCAACAAAGCAACTCACACTCTCAAATTATAATTTCTCAAACAATTCACAGCAACAAGAAATGAAGAAGAAAACTTCCTTTTTATAGAATAATGATTGACTAGTTAATGGTTTTACACTAAGGTTGGAATCCATGGGGGTAGAAGAAGAAAATGGTTATAGAGGAGTTGCTCAACCACCCATTCTCAGCCATTTTCATAGCCATCATCACCTCCCTTAGCTAGCCAATGTTCAAGCTCGACAGTTCACACAAAAGAGATATAGGTTACTGTTTGGCAACTGCATTGGGACAAGCATTTTAATTCTCAGCATTTTGTTTCAAACGTAGTTAATTTAGTCCCCTTTTGATTTCCCCATGTTATTTTAATGTACTAATGTTATTACAAAATGAAAAGTTAGGGATTATGTGACACCCGTAAATCTGGGTACTTCATTCCCACAAGATTTGGTGTTCACTTTCCATTCATTCATTTCTAACTACCCAAATATAATAAAATTTAAACAATAAATCTTTCCATTAAAGGGTTACATAAATTAATCAATAAATCTCTCAGGTTATCTAACCTTTAAAAAAACATACATCAAGTGTGGAAAATTAAATAATTATATCACAATAATTAAAACAAAGTCTGACAATATAAAAGTCAATAGATTTACAAGACATCAACACTTGTTCATATTTCCTTTTCCTTTGCTAGTGATTGGTTCATCAACCTTCTCAACTTTAGCTGCAATGGTTATATACGCAAGAGTGAGAAAAAAATGCTTACTTGAAATGACAATGAATAATAACAATATAATAACTGCCAATGAATAAGCTCAATTGAACTGAATAACATTCTCTATCATTGATAATCAAGAACTGAAATCAAAATGTGAAATTTATCTGTGGGTCACAAGACCATGAACTATGTCCAAAGTTATAAGTATTCTTTCAACTTAAACCTATATAGTCATAAGACTGTAGGGACTCCCCATACTTAGGGTGATCAGTCTTTTGTACCATGTATTGTGCACAAACATCTAAATGCTTACGCATAATAAATCCCCTATAATAGGGTTGTTCATCTTAGTTAAACATATGAGTCCGCACCAAAGGAAGTTTGGTTCGGATAGGTTTCAAGGGTAATTTAGAGTTCAACGAACATCAACTAAGGATTAGTTGAATCAATAAAGTTTGATATCATTTCTAGTCTTCGATAACAATATGATATGGAATAGTCATGAATCATAAGTAAATCAATATTATACACTGAAGTCATGCTTTAAAAATGAACTAGAAAGCATAGACATTGAGTATTATTACAAACCTTGCTTGAACAATAATAAGCTAAGGCTATAATCTTACTCAATAAAAGAACTAAGTTAATGAACTTGCATGATTAATAACAAGTTGAATAATAAAACTTGCTCAACATAATAATGATAGAATTTAGGAACTTGCGTAATAAGAAACAAAATAAAGATAGGAAACCTTCTCAAATTAAGAGTTAGGTTAAAGAACTTGAATGACAATGATAACAAGATAGGATAAGGATCTTTCTTTACATAAAGAAGTAAGGTTTAGGGAACTTGCCTCATGCGTAAGCTACATAATTATATCACACGTTCGCCAAAGTACCCTACATATATCATTATAATCGCAATATAGATTATTTATACTAACATTAACCTTATAAGTTCAATTCACCATCTTAGTTAAGTTATACCCTTTAACTTGAGGTCTAACCATATTGATCAATCATATAACACGAATCTGAAAACTCACTAACATATAACGTAAAGCTATAGCATTCAATTCTCATCTCTAACTCTTATAAACATTGAGTTTCAATCGTTATAAATTGTTAATTAATAACTTACAATCTTTATATTTGGTATTACAATGCATCTACAATCTGTTACAACATCATATAATATGATTAACACCTTTTTATGTTCATAAGATTAAGTTGTGATTGTATGTTATGGACTGAAACAAATAAATAAACAAAAAAGTTTCTGTTAAGGGTTGGCGCGGCCGCGACATTTTAAGCATTGGAACCAGCGCAGCCGCGCTGATGTGCAGACCTAGAATCTACAGTCTGTTCATATAACCTGCTGCGAACCAAACTCCAAATTCCTCATTCAACCAACAATACAAGCACACACAGACACTAAAACTTTAGTCAAGCAACATAGCATATATATTTAACCATTCTAATAACACAAACAACACTAATAACCAATTTAGAGCCTTCAAAAACAAGGTTTATGCTTAATATTCATATTTCAACATATTTAGCGCATACGAACAATACAAATTTATTTCTTAACCAAATCAATCCATTCGACTTGCATTCTTTTCGTATTCCAATATATTAACAATACAATCCATTCGACTTTCAATTGAATGAATGTATGAATGTTTGTACAGTATAGCACCATCTGTCGGGTTGTAAGATACCCAGATTTGGGGGCGCTACAAAACACGTGTTAATCATTTAATGCAACAAAAATACTCTTTCTCCTCATATACTCATATATCCCACATTCATTGTAAAAATATCACCATTATTATATTATTAAAATATAATAATATATTTAAATGAATTATTTTATCAAAAAAAGATAAAATATTAATTTTCAACAATTATCACATTAAAAAATTTCTCCATCTATATCCACATAAAATGAATATTTTCCTTATCATATAAATCAATAATTAATTATTCACAAATAATATTACAGAATCACAATACTGGAAACCAGGCCGTTCCTAGGAAAGAGAAGGCTTTTCAATAAGGATTCATCCTTACTGGCGCCATTAGGTGACCAATCCTCTCATTAGACAGAACTTTCTAGATATTGCCAATAATGTTATCTAATAATATTATTAAGATAATATGAATTATTGCTTCGATAATGAAAAATATTATGTAGTGACAATTATTAAAACAATAGTAATATAAAATATCAACGTAGCAATTATTGAATCAATAAAATAAAATACTGAGCAGTAATTACTGTAACAATTATTGAGCCTTCTTACGTAAGAATCAATAATTGGTGCAATACCGTGTGCTACTGTGCAACAACGCGTATTACTGTGTTTTAACCACCTGGTATTCCAACAGTATTAACGGTAACAACTACGCCGTTATTTATAAACAACTTATATTTGTCGTTTTCTTCATCCAATCGCTTTCCGTTATAGGGGCCACACATGGCTGCGCCATCGTACGAATATTCCTCGACAGTAAAAATATTCCACGACCAAAAGAATATTCCCTGACAATAATGAATATTTTATAACCACTTGCTTATTTGAGATATTTACGCATTTTACCCATAACTAACCACATTAATCAAATAAACCCTTACTATTTCAAAATAATAAATAGAGGAAATTCCATTATATATATATATATATATATATAATTTGGGGTCTTACAATAAGTATTCAATAGAATGAATAAAATGTTTAACCTTTGCTTGAACAGTAAAATAAGCTAGGTTCAAGTTTTATAATATTTAGAAATGAATTTCATAACTTTAAGAAACTTGTTTAACTATAAACAAGTTAGAATGAGTAAATAAATTGATAATTTCCAATAATACTAGAGTTAGAGTTTGCTCAAATGAATTTTTGGAAACAATAACATTTGATATAAAAAGCTTGCTCAATCAAAAGCATGCATTTATAATAATAGGACTAACTCCACGAAAATGTAGAGTTAAAAGAATTGCATAAACGTAACAAACTAACTCAAAGAAAGTATGGAGTTAGAAAACTTGCAACAACATAATAAACTAACTGAATGAAAGTACGGAGTTAGAAAACTTGCCTCAAGCGTAAGCTAAAATATTAAACTCACGTTCACCTAAACACAATATTAAAACCATAACATCCATTAGACATACCTATATTCACGTTTCAATATAAAACGCATTACTAGCTAAACATGTTATTTTAACACAAGTCTTGTGCTACGCTTTACATTTCAGAATTCCCAAGTGTTAAAGATCATAACACTTAACTATCGTTCATTGTATAAACTATGTTATCACATAACTCATTTTCGATTTAATAATCATTTTTGCAACTTTGATCATATTAACCACAACTCACTATGTTATGTTAACCTTAACATTACACATTTAACATGCTAACACAATTTTAGACTATGTTGTGAAACTTTTCCAAGTTTGCTGAAATAGCAGAAGTTAGAATCTCAAACCAGGATATGGCGCAGCTGCGCTATACAAAGGCTTGGGACCGTCGTTTTATGCCTTGGCATCGGCGCAGCTGCGCCGGTGTTTAGACAAACGCAGAGCAGGCTATGAATAGTAGCCGACTTTAGCCCAACAAACACAAATTTCACCTAATAGACAGTAATATTAACACGTAGAATAAATACAAAAATATCATAAACATGACTGCTCACATTTACCACCAACTAGCATAATTTAACACTAACTACAACTATTTTAATTTCTCAAAACTCATGTTTTTCAAACAAAACTCCATTTTCGAGTTCCTTCACAAAATTGAACACTATGATTTCAATTCTTGTCCAAATTACCTCATTCCAATTATGTTATACTCATACCTCATTAAACTAATATATGCAAGCCTCAATTTATAGTATAATACAAGAATTGACCAACTAAATTGGTACTTTTCATGAACACATGAATATATATATATATATAAATATACACTGTCAAAACTTTTTCTTCCACTGTCAAATGAATTTAGCATACAATTGTTGTTTAAACATAATCTCTAATCACTATATACTCATACAATCACAAGTAATCAATTAACTAACAATCATTCAACAATTTGAATTTCACAGATTATGTACAAGTTTTGTTGTAATACTCATAACATAAATAATATCTAAGTTTTGTAGAACATACCTTCAATTAGATTCTAATTCTTGCTATTGCAGACAAATTCTCAGTTTTCACTCTCAAACTCTCTATAATTCTCTGTAATTTTTCTTTGTAGTTGTTCTTAGGTTTAGGCTTAGACCATATACATAATATGTAAAAGCAAACTGACACCTTAATACGCATACTAATGATATAACGGTTATAACATAAACGTATATAATATAAATATATTATATTTATTATTTTATTTGTTTTATTTATATTATTTATTCTATTTATCTAGAAATCTCAATAGCCATAAGGCTTGTTTGGAAAAACTCTTTAAATTTAAAGCATTAATATATTAAGCCTTGTTTGGATAAAACTAAATTAAAACTACTTTAATTTATTTTAATAACTCCATATAATATAGTTATTTGTCATACATTATTTAATCAAGCTTTCATATTTATTTTAATTAACTCAAATCACAATTAATTAAATAAATCCTTTAATCACATAACACAATACAAATAAGATATCATTTAATTGAAATATCAATATAATAATCATTTCCTTAATTCTTCAATTATTTATTTAATAAATAATTCTCCAAATAATATTAAATCAATTAAACAAATATTCATTTACCGATAATCCCATCCATTAAATATTTATATAACTCAATAAATTTTTAAAATTACATTTAAAAATTCTGGAATGTTACAATAGACTAAAAGATATCAACAAGATTCGAAGATACATCATGTAAAGGTTAAATAATAATGAACACTAAGCAGTCACTAAGGACTAAAAATTTCTACTAGAATTAACAGTATTATACTGAAAATTCAATTAAACGAGTACAATAGGTGATCAACCTAATTACCCTAAGTTATGCGTAACATTTAAACGTACTGGTATGTGCGCACCTCGGTTCCCCGACAATGACTATTTTGCCCCTAGCTTTGAAAATCTATAAAAGAGAAGTGTTAGTTGATTTCTTTAAAATCAACCAACACTTTGAGAGAGAGAGAGAGAGAGAGAGAGAGAGAGAGAGAGAGAGAGACAAAAAAGCTTGAGAGCTTGGAGAAGAAGAAGAAGGAAGAGAAAGAGCATAGAGGCTCAGATCGGAGAAGATCGAGAAATAGGAAAGCTTATAAATCACCGGCTTTGTCTAGAGGAAGAAAAATAAAGAAGATAGGTATTAAAAACCTAACTTATAAGTTAATTCTTTTTAAATTTTATATGTTAAAAACATAGCTTAATAAAAATAGAAGTAAAAGATGTAAAGAATGATTTTCATATGGTTGAAATCATGAGAAATGAAGAAATAAGAATTAGAAATTTAGTTTATAAATTTCTTAAGAAAGTATGAGTTTCGTAAAGAATTGGAATGATCCGAATGAATCATATGAATGATTCGGTGAAATTAGTAAGGAATGGTGTCTTATAACATCAAATTCCAAGAAAAAATGAAATCGTAATCAAAGTATGGATTAAAAACAAAGAACGCGAAGAACACGAAGAACGTTGTTGATTGATAAATTTAAAACCATCGTTGTATAACTTGTTGTTGATGGACAACTTTAAAACCATCGCGTATAAGTTAGTTGCTTATTACTTGGTTAGGAATGGTAAAAACATTCATGAAAAATGGATTAAACTTAGCTATAATAAAGTTATGGCGAAAATTTTGTAAAAGATGAATGAGAAATAAAAAGTATATAAATGAACCCAAATGTGTAGGATTTCATAAGAATGTAAGAGAACGTAGAAAACGTGAGTTGTGGACTCAAGAACGAACGAGTTCCGAGTTCAAATGATTGAATTACGGACGAACGGATGAAGAACGTTAATAACATAAAACGAACAAAGGATGAAGGTTAAGCCAATTGAATGGTATGTTAATGGATTTAGAATAAATTTTTGTCTAAGAGAAATTGAAGTACGTAAGATAAGGAAGAGAATGGCTTTGGAACGACCTCGTTCCGAGCTATAATGAAGAAGTTATGATATTTCGAAGTAAACGTCTCAAGCATGTAAAAGACTTATAAAAAAATTTCAATGTTTTAAGCTTGGCGCCGCAGTGCCAAATAAGCCTTGGGAGGCGGTAAGTGGCACCGTGGCGTGAGAGTTAGAGAAGAATTTGGCGCCGCAGTGCCAGACCAGGGAAGAAGGCACTGGAGACTCTCGTCGCAACGCCAGTGCAGGGTAAGGCCTAGAAATAAGCTTTTAATTTTTTAATTCATGGGGGAAGTGTAAGGAAAGATAACGAACGTGTAGTTCACATAATGTAACACTTAAACAAGTGATTTAAACCTTTAGTAAAGGTTAAACGGAAGGATTAAATGGAATTAAAAGACAAAGATTGTAATGAACATAAACGCAACATAGTTGCGATAAAGGATCGACGTTAGCATACAACGAACCATATGGCTTCGACATTAAGAAAGAATAATGAACATAGGGTTTATGTGATGGATAACGAATGTTAACGTTAAACACTTTAGCCGGCCTGAGGGTTGAGTGTACGCAAATATTAAACGGGCAAAACCTACACCTCGTGTATGGTTTGACCATAAGGTAATGAAGGATGATGAGTAAACCTATGAACAGTGAAGGAACTAAATTAAAGACAATAGCGTATAATGTAGAGAAGTCGAGTTATTAATGATTACTTGGAGGACGTTTCGAGTCGAATGAACCGAACGTTGTAAGATATGGATAAGGTAATGTAAATTGCTTAATTCTATGAACGCATAATATTAGTGTCGACGTCAGGATTTTTTGTGTGTCCCTTTCCGTTACTTGTTCTTTGGTGTTCTCATTTTAGGTGAGATTTATTTGAAAAAACAAGTGAAAAAGGTTCGACATGTATAATGTCAAAGATGGACTGTTAAGAGTCGCCAGTTGGTTTTTTAAATGGTTGTACCAACACAACCGAGAAAAGGTTTGCACATTAACCCAGCAATGTGACACTGTTATACGGGTCGGTGAAACCGAGATTCGTTTAGGGTCCGGGGACTTGGTTATGCGGGAGGAAGGTGTTAGGCACCCCCCCGACATCCGTGTTACCACGGTGACCGCCTCTTTACAAGAAACTATTATCTGAGTGTGTGTGTGTGTATGGGTCAATGTGCTGTTATTTGGAAGTTGTACGAGGCCTCGTTCGAACCTATATAC
This sequence comes from Panax japonicus, assembly GCA_020205505.1. NCBI lineage: Eukaryota > Viridiplantae > Streptophyta > Magnoliopsida > Apiales > Araliaceae > Panax > Panax japonicus. The sequence goes on from CM035113.1 coordinate 26,161,339, forward strand.
ACAGGGTCTAAATTTATGTAAAAGTTCAGTTTTTAGCAAGATATGGCAGTGATGTTTTATAAAAGAGGTTTTTTTAAACCCTAATGCTCAATAGGAATTGAGACCTTTTACACTCCCATTTTATTAAGTGATCGGCTTGATTGATTTTATTTGACGGATGCGAGGCATCCGTATAAAAATAATGTACAAAGATTATGTCGACTTCCTCGTTGGTATAAAAACCATCTGAGGAAATTCAGACACCGCAGGATAATTTACATGCTGCTTACAGCTGAAAATGTCCATCACGGGAACCGAATCTAGATTCAATGGGATGAATCTGTGAACACATGATTCCTAGGCTCACAAAATACTGCATTTTTATATGGAAACAGTAAGCAGGTATATATATAAAAGTTGTAAATATATATATACAGACAGGATCACCAACCACGAAGCTCCTCCGTGGGGGATCAGAAATGTAAATAAAGCTATAGATATGGTCAACCGCCACGAAGGAAACTCCAGGCGGGACAGAATGTAAATAAAACTGTAAATGCGGTCAACTACCACGAAGTAAACTCCAGGCATGACGAAATGTAAAGAAAGTTGTAAAAGCGATCAACCACCACGAAGTAAACTTCAGGTGGGACAATATATATATATAAGTATATATATATATATATATATATATATATATATATATATATGCGAATAAACGCACCGGATATAAAATCTAGGCTCATCGAACAAAGTCCGACCACAGTTCATATATATATATATATATATATATATATATATATATAAAGCGAGTAAACGCACCAGACCAAAGTCTAGGCTCAATCGAGGCGTAACTCGATAATGTTAGTCAATATATATGTAAATATATATATATATATATATATATATATATATATATATATATATATATATATATATATATATATATACAGACTGGAATGAAACCACGGACCGAAGTCCGGGCAAAAGCAAGCAACACGACTCTCAAAGTACAGAAAGGTGTGTGTAAAGATGAAGAGAAAGACTCTAAAGTATGTGAGAAGGCTTGCAGCTGACTGATAAAAAGGCTTCTATATCTTTAGAGTGGGTAAACACTGGGCTTTTGTGGGTATAAAAGCGGATATATATGAGCTCACAAGTGTTTGAAAGTTGGAAAATACATTGTATGGGCGAGTGCAGAGTGAATTGTGCAGGGTTTCCCTGTCTTTTTCTCTAAGAAAATCAGCACCCCAAGCCCCATATTTATAGATGTGGGAGCCGCAGGTCTACTTGCGGCACCTAGTAGTAGGTGTACCTGCGGCTGCCCGGGGTGCCCCAGGCAGTATGGGTCCTGCCGTGTCGAAGTACGTACGCGCTATTTGCTCGGTCGCTCATAACTTTCAATTCGGGAGTCCGATGGAAGCGTGCCATACCATTCCGAAGATCTCTTTCCGAGAGCTACAAAATGATATATGATTTGGCCTTTTTGGTTTCCAGGAAGATGGGTCCATGACCGAAATGGCATTCCCCGGTTTTCATCAGGCAATCCGGTGATCCGTTTTGTGTAGTTTGCGTTCCGAATTTAAGATATCACTCTTGTGGGACTTCCTTTGAAGTATTTTGAATGTATTTGATTTGAAGTGAAGTTGAGTTGGCAAAATAATCATTTTTCCCCTCCTGGGGTTATCTCCCATTTTCGCACTGTTGTAGCAGTCCTTTCTCAGGGTTATCTCTGAGGTTGGCTTGCTGTTGACTTTGACTATCCTCAGGGTCATCTCTGAGGTTGTCTTGACCTATTCCCATGGTTGGGACTGAGACTGGATACCTCAGGATCATCTCCGAGATTAATCGGTCTTCTCCGGTGTGTGGTCCGGTATTGTATCAGCAGGCCTCGAGGTTATCTTCGAGGTTGGATTTGGTCACTCCCAGATTGCAATCCAGGGTTTGATGATGAACTTCCGGTAGTATCCTTTATGGATTTGGATTGTCTTTCAGGGTTCCCTCTTAAAAGACGAATCTGTCCTCCTGCAATGTTAGTAACAGTAGAAGAAAATTTCGAGTGTCTACAGATGCCCCTCTTTATCATGTTCATGCAATGCAATGCAATGGAATGGACATGATAAAGATCAGTAGACACTTGAAACATGACAAGGTATTTTCAATGATGTAAATCGCAATGTAGTGAATTTTTATGATGAATGTGACAACGTTTTCGCAAATTGCAGTTCGTAAATCGCACATCGCATTTCGTACATCGCACATCGCTTTTTGCATTTGGCCAAATCGCACTTCGCAACTCACACATTGCATTTCGTATATCGTATTTTGCATATTGCATCGCAAATCGCATATCGCAAACCGCATATCGCATATCACAAATCGCATATCGCAAATCGTAATGTAATGAATATTATGATAAATGTTAAAATGTATTCAAAAATCGCTTTACCTTTACCGATCATTGCTGATGCCTATGTTGGTGTTGACTCCAATTGTTTGGCATTTAATCGCTGATGTTTTATTGATGAAGATAAGTTGAGATGTTTTCCACATCTCTGATGGGGATGACGTTCTGAAATTACCAGACCTTCCCGATGTATTCATTGGTAGTTGCAACGGTGACTATCCTGCTGATCGCCAAACTTTTCCAGCTCCCACTCGAACGGTGGTATACGAAGCTTTCATCGCTGAACTGTGTTGATATCGCGCTGTATTGATGGCAATGGTTTAGGATACCAGATCTTCCGATACCTTCGCTGAAGTAATATTCCACAAATTACTTCACTAGACTTCGCCTGATGTTATGCTAGATCACTATTGGATGCTTGTGTCCCATTTCCTTAAGTGATTGATTCGCAATCCGACTGAACTAATGACTTGAATGTCGCTGAAATCCCTGGAGGGTGTAACTCATTCTTTTGCTGCCCAGATTTGAACGTCGGTGTAGAGGCCTCAGCTTGTGAGGACTTAACGCATGTTGATGGTGTAGATTTCATTTGCTAGGCCTTTCGTTGTGGACCTTCTGCTTCTGAGTTAAGAACGTTTTTGAGAAGTTTCCCCTTCTTTCGTAGGGGCACGCTTATGTCGCTATGATTTCTTTCAGAAGTTCACCCCTTTCTTTTTGATGAGAAGCTTGATCTCGCCTTAAAATCCTTCCATTTTTGGAATTGGAAAAATGCCCATGTCCTTTCGCATGTTGATGCTGAGGGTTCATATAAGAAACTCTCTTTGATGAAGTCGTCAGTGAATAATATCTGAATCGCCATTGAGATAATGATGGACCATGCTGATGGCGCTGACTGGTGCATTTTCCACTATCGGATGGTTGATAAATGCCCCAGTGTTGAGTTGTTGCTTCTTCTGAGATTGCCCCCAATCCTGTTGTAAGGGATCCACTATCCTATTGTCGCCAATTTTGAAATTACCCCAGTCTCCCTTATTTTCACGGATAGTTTCTTTGATAGATGAGCTGATAAGACGCGATCTATGAGCTGATAAGACACCGAGATCGCAAGAGGCTTTTACATCTATACCATCTGGTGAATAGGTAGTGGATGTGGGCTTTGATGTTGACAGCTCTTTCTAGTAAAGATGTCGCTTTATTAGAGCGATGATGCTCTAACTCATAGGGATATCGTTGTTGCTAAGCGGGATGATGTTACATCCATCTAAGATATCGCATGTAGTTGGCAGTGGATCTGTTAGATCGTGTAGAAACCCTTGGGTAGGAGATCAAAGTGTTACCTTCTTCTTCTGAGAGGGAATTCAGGTTGGACTTGATAGCCCGTATATACACTGATTTGTAGATGGGCTTGTATTTTCCTGTACAGACTAGCTTAGCCATTTTGTCATATACAGTACACATTGTATATATCAAACAGCATTATATATGGCATGGAAATATATGTTGATTCACTTCCCATTTAGTTGTGCCTTGCTACTTGCTTGATATTCGCTTATTTCTCCAGGACTTTGTGATCTGGATGTATTATGAACTCCTCCTTGATGGATGGACAGTGTGATGTCTCAGGTTTTTAGAATGGATCGTCGATCGGCGTGTATTCCCTACCATCTTTGGTGTCTTGGGACTGGTTTTTGTATGTGGTTATGGATAGGAGTATGTTTGTTTTTGTTTTTCTGTGGTGAGACCGGACCATATAACATGGCAGCCTACATACTCCCGTGTATTGGGGAGATCAGGTCGACGTAGTTCGCCCCTCGGGGCGAGTAGAAAAGCGTACTCCCATGTGCAGGTCAGAGTACGGGGAGGAGAAAGTTTAATCCTAGGTTGAGGATAAACGGCAGGTATGAGAAGTTTGATCCCAGGTATGGGTAGCCAAACTGCAAGTGTGAGTGGTTCAATTTGTGGTGAGATAACCTAAGTGGTATGATCGTAGTGAAGCTAGGTTGCTGGCTTGAAAGGATGTTTTCCTGAGGGGCAAAGCATGGAAAGGAGTTGTATGTGGTAAAGGGTTAAAGAACTGGAATGACTGGTGATCTGATGATCCCAAAACCAGGATGTTCGCTTGATGGTAACCTTAGACATAGTACTATTTCACGGTGTCCGACATGATAAGCTGTGGAAATTTATCGTCGTCCATTTCCTATAATCTGAAAGCGCCTCTTGTCAATACCTCCTTGACAATAAACGGGCCTGCCCAATTTGGAGCAAATTTTCCTTTAGATTGAGCTTGGTTGTCAATGATCTTCTTCAAAACCAAGTCGTGTTGTTTGAACTGCCGTAGTTGGCCTTCTCTGTTGTAGGATCTTCTTTACAAGTAGAGGGTCGCTCATGTCTGGGCCACATACTACACCATGGCTCTCATCCATGAGTCGATGAGCTTGGTTCTCGTCCAGACATCTGAGGAGACCTCGTTCTGCATCTCTTTTCATATAGTTCATCTCCGTTCAGGTAGAATTTTATAGCAAATTGATGGATCTGCCTTTTCTCAGTCGGGCTCACCTCAGCGGGTCTAGATCCATCTTGTAAGTACTTCTTGATGTGTTGATATCAATGATGTTGGGTGGGAGGTAGGTCATTCAATACTTTTCAATGGAATTCCCATAGGCTAGAACTTTTTGTTGCGTAAATGTGAGGGTTGGCATGTCTTTCCTTGTCATGTATGTTGATCAAGGAGTCCCAAGTTGCTAGAGCATCTGCAAAATCATTCCTATTCCGAGGAATGTGGAGGAAGGATTTTTCTTCAAACACCGAAGCCATCTGTAGAACCTGCCGATGGTAAGGCAGCAACTGTAGAACCTTTTAAAGAGATTTTTTCTTTTTCTTTTTTCTCTATTTTTTCTTTTTTCTTTTTCTTTTTATTTTTTTTCTATTAGATCGTGGAAAAGAGCCATATGGCTCACTGATAGGTAGCTCCGGCATTGATGAGGCCGAATGACAATCGTATGTAGCAAAGGGCTCCCCAAGGCGTGATGAATGAAGTTTTCTCATGATCATCTTCAGCAACCATGATTTGATGGTACCCCGCGGAGCAATCAGCAAAGGAGTACATGTCGTATCGAGTTTTATTGTCCATGAGTATGTGGATGAACGGCACGTGAAAGCTATCTTTGAGGCAAGCTTTATTCAAATCTCTGTAATCCACATAAACTCGCACCTCCCTTCCTAGTTTTGGCACGGGGACTATGTTGGATAGCCATTCAAGGTATGTTGACACCATGATGATGCCGATTTGAAATTGTTTCACAATTTCTTCTTTAACTTTTAACTTTCACTCAGGTTTTAATCGCCTAAGCTTTTGCCTGAGTGGCTTAAATCCCCCTTTGATGGGAAGGCGATGAATGATAATGTCCATGGATAAACAGACCATGTCTTAGTGAGACCATGAAAACACATCCTGGAATAGGGTCAATAGAGTAACCATGTCATTCCTTTGGTTAGGAGTGAGGTCCGTACCAATCTGGATTTATTTGGGGTTATCTAAGGTTTCGAGGTTAAAAGAGGTGGCTTGATCAAGATCTGTCTTCGGTTTGTCTTCAACCCATTATTTTATATCCGGAGGCACCTCAATGTCCTCTTGTATTTCCATCAAGTCTGAGTCCAACTTTACATCAAAGTTAAAGTCCTTGTGGAGAATAGACACCTCATCAACAAGTACAGACACATCTAAATTCAGAGTCCTGAAACAAAATATGCTTTCACTTAGTATATATGAAGCTGTTTAATCACACAAAGTGTTAGCATGTCATGACAAAAGTAACTGCTAATATTGTACAGAAAAAGTAAGCAGTTATTGCTATCTACAAGACAGAGAGAGTTTCTTCCCTTTTTACCCTCGTCGGCAAATACAAGGAGTGTTGCTTCAATTGTCGAGGGCAATGTTTTGGTGGACTGCAGTGATGGAGGGGCTATCATCAACCTCCTTCTCCCGAATGATGACCATTACGTTTGGGGAATCATCGTCTGGGGTGTAAGTGTTTGAGAAGTGTTTATTTGGGTTTTTGTTTGGTTTGGCCGCACCATTGATGGTTGTCTACGTACTCCTATTGAAGAGGAGATCAGGTCTTTCGTAGTTCAGGATTTGGTTTGAAAAGGTTCAAAGGGGTAAATCGTGAAAAGAGTGTTGAGATGTTTTTTGTTTTGTTTTGTTTTGTTTTTTGTTTTGTTTTTTTTATGTATTTACACGCATAGAAAATAAAAGGCATACTACGAAGAAAGTGATACCGTTCCAATATTTTCTGGAACTCGCACCTTCATCCCCTGGATCTACATCTTCTCGGCTAGTTGAGGCATGATAGTCTAGTTATTAGTGGTTATGTTGCCTTCAGGGCTCGTTAAAGAGGTTACCCCTTGATTCTGAATGTCTTCGCTTGTGGCCATAACTTGATTGCTTCAGTACATTCCTCAAGGACATTTGCAATGGACGCATCGCAAAAAGGGATGAACTCTGGATTCTTTAATGGGTTGGATTCCCCGACAATCTCACCACCTTTTCCTTCATCTATTCCTTTGCCTTCTTCATGGGTTTCAAAGGATTCAACCATGAAATCTCCCTCGAACTGTTGTTGCATTTCTTGTAAAGAACTTTCCTTTTTGGTTTTTTCTTCCTTGGAAATGATTAGTATTTCCTCCGCATCATCCAAGGTGATAAGATCAGGAACGTGGTTGATATCTTGGAACCATGGGACGTTTGATGTTGGTGGGGGAATCTCCTTTGGGGACGCCTTTGTCTCTTCTGTCACTTCTTGCATCAGGATCAGTCCACCTTGTGCTCTGGTAGAATTGTCGCTCATAGCCTTCACCTCATTTGAATTTCCTGTCTCAAATGGACATCTTAAGCTTTTTATTTCCTTTTCGCCTTTTTTGGTCATGAGAAATTCTATATCCAGCTCTCCATTTTCAATGAGATCCTGGATTTTATGTCGCAAAGACCAGCATTCTTCAGTCGTATGCCCAAGTGAGTTAGAATGGTAGAGACATATCTTGGTGGAGTCATAACTCTTTATCTTGGGTTTTATAAGAGGCAGCAACTCAGTAATCCTTCTTTTGCTTATCAGAAAGTGTAGCATTTCTTCTTTGGATTTGCTTAGAGGGGTGAATTTTCGGACTCTTTTGGAGGTTGTTTGATCTTTCATCTTTGAGAATTCGCATTCCCTCGATCGGTTCTTCTGCTGGCGAGATCCTCTAACAATTTTATCATCCCCTTTTTCTTATACTTTCAGCCTGCTTTGATCTTCTTCATTTAGCTGGCGCATCGTGGAGTCCTTTTTATCTTGGCTTTATGATAGTTGAGTGAAAAATTTCCTTGTTTCCTGATGTTGGCGCACTATCAGCTTAGCCAGCACGTTCACTTGATTCTGGATCGCATCCAATTTTTGCATTACTGGCATACCCTCCTCCGAGTTTTCCCACAATAGGACATTTGTTATGTGCTTTTGGGGGTATTCCTCCATCCTTCATATATACTTACAAATTGGATACATTTCAACACTTCCTGAGATGATCATGTTTACTTCTTCCGTATCATGTCACAATGGAAGGTTGGTGTTGACATTTTGTTGGTCAGGTTATTCGACCACAATACTTCCACTTTCGATCAGATTTTGAATCTTATGTTTTAAGGACCAACAATCCTGTGTATCGTGTCCTGGAGACCCTGAGTGGTAAGCACATCTCTAGCTTGGATTGTATCTCTTGCTCCCTGGTTCCAGAGGTGGAGCTAGTTCGGTAATTTTCTTGTGATCCATTAATATCGCCAATACATGTTCAAGGGAATCACCTAGTGGAGTGAATACTCGATTTTCCATTCTTTCAAATTTTCTTTTCCTGTCTGGGTATTGGTTGAATGTAGTATGTTGTTGGGAGGGCAGATTGTCTTGTATTTTCTAAATGGGGGGACTGTAGTTTGGCCTCCTAGCTTGCCCCTGTACAACAAGGGATACATCCTCATTGCCTTTATCGGATACCCCCTTTGGATCGCTCGTATACTTGCCAGTTTGTATATGTTTGGCGATTGCTTCCAAGGCAGTGAACTCTTTAATCTTTCCTGCCTTCAGGCCCATCTCTGCCATTTCACCGTGTTTAATTATTTCCGCAAATGGTTTTCCTATGCCTGCTAGGATCCTCTCATAGTAAGGAGCCTCTTGGATATCAATAAATGTCATTATCATCTCAGTTTCTGTCATTGATGGAATGACTTGCGCTGCTAGATGTCTCCACCTTTGGGCATATTCTCGGAAAGATTCAGTACTTTGCTTTTTCACTTTAGTCACTTAATATCGATCTGGTGCCATTTGTGACTGGAAACTGTACTGATTTAGAAAGGTGTGGGCCAATTCTTCCCAGTTGTGGATTTTGGCATTGTCAAGTCGCGCATACCAGGATTTAGCTTCTCCAGTGAGACTCTTTTGAAAAAATTGCATTTTGAGGCTTTCACTTTCAGCATACGACCTAAGTTCGCCAATGTACACTTTTAGGTGCGTATAGGGATCGCCTACCCCATTGTACTTTTCAAACTCTGGGACTTTGAATTTGGTAGGATATTGAGCCCCTGGGAATATACAGAGATCTGAATAGGTGACACTCCCATAATTTCTAGTCCCTTTAATTAACCGGATGGTATCCTCCATTTGTTGGAATTTCTTTCTTATATCCCCAGTTTCTCGATCATCCCTGAGATTTGTGATTTCTTTATTGGAATGAGGTTTAGGTATATGGGTTTCCATCTTTTTACCAATGCCCTGACTGCCCCCTAGTGTGAAGGACTCTAGTTGAGTAGGCATTGTCTGGCCCTGCGTATTTTTACTTTGTTCTTTTAGAAAGACAACCAATTCTGCTATCTGATTCCTTAATCCTTCAAACTCCTCTCGGGAAACAGGAGTAGGATCAGGCTGGCCCGGTATAGCCATGCCTAACGATGGGATCAGTGCCTTCCTGGACTTTAAACGGGTAATGGGACCGATTGCTTCCCTACGAAAGACTTGCATAGTTTAGTCTTTAGGGAATGTATATAATAACATGCTATGTGACGTGTTCATTTTAGGAATTTTATCCTGCAAAACTGATGTCGGCTGTTTGTAGCATGTTAAATATGTATGTGTACCCATTTCTTCATATTTCTCATTACATGGAGATAGATATGGAATGTAATTACAAGTAATTGTGTTTACAAGTAATTTGAAATGAGAGCATGAAGAGACTTTCCTCCGTTTTGGGTTTATCAGAGGCTGGCCTATCTTAGGTTACTCTCGCGGCTTTTTGGCATGAATGTTCCCAAATCATCGCAATCTACTAGACGGGAAATTAATCCGGTCTTTCAACTGGAGAGAATTTGGGTGGTGTCTTTCCTGAGCCTCAGAGAATTAGTCTTATTACGAGTCCAATAATCAAACACCGATGGGATAGCCTCCTGGTGGATGGACCACACAACATACATTCACATACATCGCGTCCCACCGTATGAAAATGATGACGTGTGTGAAGCACTAATATCACAAGCAGATATGGTGTGAAGCACTAATATCACAGGCAGTTATGGTGCAAAGCACTAACATCACAAGCAGTTATGGTACGAAGCACTAAGTACAATAAGGAAATGCATTTGTACACATCATCAAAAATGTAAATGCAACATCCACACACAAGCAGATAATAGTTTTGAAAAGATTGTAATAGCGGTTTAAGTCCTCTTACTGGAGTCCCTAGCAGAGTCGCCACCTGTCGACGTCGGGATTTTTTGTGTGTCCCTTTCTGTTACTTGTTCTTTGATGTTCTCATTTTAGGTGAGATTTGTTTGAAAAAACAAGTGAAAAAGGTCCGACATGTATAATGTCGGCGATGGACTGTTAAGAATCGCCAGTTGGTTTTTTAAATGGTTATACCAACACAATCGAGAAAAGGTTTGCACATTGACCCAGCGATGTGACATTGTTATACGGGTCGGTGAAACAGAGATTCGTTTAGGGTTCGGGGACTTGGTTATGCGGGGGGAGGAGTTAGGTACCGCCCGACATCCGTGTTACCACGGTGATCGCCTCTTTACAAGAAACTATTATCTGAGTGTGTGTGCGTGGGTCAATGTGCTGTTATTTGGAAGTTGTGCGAGGCCTCGTTCGAACCTATATACACAGGGTCTGAATTTATGTAAAAGTTCAGTTTTTAGCAAGATATGGCAGTGATGTTTTATAAAAGAGGTTTTTTTAAAACCATGATGCTCAATAGGAATTGAGACCTTTTACACTCCCATTTTATTAAGTGATTGGCTTGATTGATTTTATTTGACGGATGCGAGGCATCCGTATAAAAATAATGTACAAAGATAATGCCGACTTCCTCGTGGGTATGGAAACCATCTGAGGAAATTCAGACACCGCAGAATAATTTACAAGCTGCTTACAGCTGAAAATGTCCATCACGGGAACCGAATCTAGATTCAATGGGATGAATCTGTGATCACATGATTCCTAGGCTCACAAAATACTGCATTTTTATATGAAAGCAGTAAGCAGGTATATATATAAAAGCTGTAAATATATATATATATATATATATATATATATATATACAGACAGGATCACCAACCACGAAGCACCTCCATGGGGGATCAGAAATGTAAATAAAGCTAAAGATACGGTCAACCGCCACGAATGAAACTCCATGCGGGACAGAATGTAAATAAAGCTTTAAATGCGATCAACTGCCACGAAGTAAACTCCAGGCAGGACGAAATGTAAATAAAGTTGTAAAAGCGATCAACCACCATGAAGTAAACTCCAGGTGGGACAAAATATATATATATATAAAAGCAATAAACGCACCGGATGTGAAATCCAGGCTCATCGAACAGAGTTCGACCACAGTTCATATATATATATATATATATATATATATATATATATATATATATATATATATATATATATATATATATATATATATATATATATATATAAGCGAATAAATGCACCAAATATAAAATCCAGGCTCATCGAACAAAATCCGACCACAGTTCATATATATAAATATATATATATATATATATATATACATATATAAAAGCGAGTAAACGCACCAGACCGAAGTCTAGGTTCATCGAACAAAGTCTGACCACAGTTCATATATATAAATATATATATATATATATATATATATATATATATATATATATATATATATATATATATATATATATATAAAGCGAGCAAACGCACCAGACCAAAGTCTAGGCTCAATCGAGGCATAACTCGATAATGTTAGTCAATATATATGTAAATATATATATATAATATATATATAGATATATATATAATATATACATATATATATATATATATATATATAGACTGGAATGAAACCACGGACTGAAGTCCGGCCAAAAGCAAGCAACACGACTCTCAACGTATAGAAGGGTGTGTGCAAATATGAAGAGAACGACTCTAAAGTATTTGAGAAGGCTTACAGCTGACTGATAAAAAGGCTTCTATATCTTTAGAGTGGGTAAACACTGGGCTTTTGTGGGTACAAAAGAGGCTATATATGAGCTCACAGGTGTTTGAAAGTGGGAAAATACACTGTATGGGCGAGTGCAAAGCGAATTGTGCAGGGTTTCCCCGTTTTTTTCTCTTAGAAAATCAGCACCCCAAGCCCTATATTTATAGAGGTGGAAGCCATAGGTCTACCTGTGGCACCTAGTAGCAGGTGTACCTGCGGCTGCCCGGGGTGCCCCGGGCAGTGTGGGTCCCGCCGTGTCGAAGTACGTACGTGTTGTTCACTCGATCGCTCATAACTTTCAATCCGGGAGTCCGATGGAAGCGTGCCATACCATTCCGGAAAGCTCTTTCCGAGAACTACACAATGATATATGATTTGACCTTTTTGATTCCATGAAGATGGGTCCATGACCAAAATGGCATTCCCTGGATTCCGTCAGGCAATCTGGTGAGCCGTTTTGTGTAGTTTGCGCTCCGAATTTAAGATAACTCTCTTGTGGGACTTCCCTTGAAGTATTTTGAGTGTATTTGATTCTAAGTGAAGTTGAATTGTCAAAATGACCATTTTACCGCTCCCGGGGTTATCTCCCGTTTTCGCACAGTTGTAGCAGTCGTTTCTCAGGGTTATCTCTGAGGTTGTCTTGTTGTTGACTTTGACTATCCTCAGGGTCATCTCTGAGGTTGGCTTGACCTATTACCATGGTTGGGACTGAGATTGGATACCTCGGGGTCATCTCCGAGATTAATTGGTCTTCTCCGGTGTGTGGTCCAGTATTGTATCTGCAGGCCTTGGGGTTATCTTCGAGGTTGGATTTGGTCACTCCCAGATTATGATCTGGGGTTTGATGATGAACTTCCGGTAGTATCCGGTATGGATTTGGATTGTCTTTCAGGGTTCCCTCTTAAAAAACGAATCTGTCCTCCTGCAATGTTAGTAACAGTAGAAGAAAATTTCGAGTGTCTACAATTAGCATTGAATGATCGTTCTGAGTATACAAAAGATTGTATGACTTATACGATAAGGAATAAATCCTAAGGTATGGCATTTAGTTGCTAGAAAACCATAAAGATAAAGAAGTTACTTAATGAACATTATAGTTTAATGCTTCGGATAAGTTAAGATAAGTTTAGGTTGTGGTACAATCGTAATCTTTGATGTTTGACATATGGGAGCTGGGCTAAACATTTCCTTCAGAGAGAGGATGTATATATGAAACTGGCAACCAATCTAACTCGGCGCGAAAGACAGTGAAGATAACACGGGAACTTATTTGTTGGTTGTTTGTGAGAAACCACGCAAAGTACTATATGGACTACTAGTAGAGACGCGATGTGTACTAAGTCCTATAAGAGTTATAAGAGGAAGATAAGAATGTAAATCCTCAAAGATGATGATCATAGGAGTAAGACATCTTCGTATGTCATGAAGTCGTAAAGCGGTAAATGAAGTTAATCGCGTTAACTTAGATTGCAAGAACACGAACCCTAAGAAATAGAGTTAAATTTAAACCAATTTGTAAGTTAAGTATAAGACTAATTGGTGTATGTGTTATTTCTTTATGTTTTATATAGGAATTGGAATGAACAGCTCAGCGTAAACTGTAAGTTGTAATTGTGCATAAGGCAAGTTTCCTAACTTCATTCATATTCTAAATGAATGTTAATTTTTTAAACTTCTCAAATGTTGAAGATGAGAAGTTTTACTTATGTGCAAATGTGCGATGAACTATTCTGTGATTGAACTGTTCAATATGAGAATGTTCTGCTATACATGAACTGTTACTTTTAAATCTGTGCTGATGATTCTAGCCAGACAGGATGTGTATGAAAAAGGTTGAAGAATGAAAGTATTTCAAAGTGAATGTGACTAATGTTTTAAGATAATAGGAATCGAGATTATTCCTATTATTCAAGTTGCTTCATAACCTTTGTTCGGTTATTGAAGTCTTAAAAGAATGTTTAAATTCTTAAAGTTGTTTGTTCAACTTCTATGACTTGCTGGGCAATTGAATGCTCATACTAGCTATAAATGAAAAACATTTTTCAGCGAAAGATGTTAGAAATAACTTAAGGATCCCATAAAGATCAAGTTGGATGGTATCCAGATGAAGTGCCATTCAGAATGTGAATGAGCGTGATGATCAAGCGAAGATTTTTAATGTAGAAAAGTTTAATTAAACTATAGACTAGTATATTGAACTGTTATGTATCCTTGGTGGCGGATAAAAGTAACTCTTGTAAGATGTAAAGAATAATCATTATTTGCAATGAACGAGGTTATAAGGTAATAGAACCTGGGATTTGAGAATGTATGTTGTTATATTTCACTATATAATGATGTATGTTCGGAAGATGATGTACTCGTGATACCTGGAATCCGGGTGTGAAGATAGTCCGGATCATGGTTACACCAAATCACATTTCCTGTTCATAATCATACTAATAACTTCATCTTTGCACCACGACCAAAGATATTTGTCAACAGTTCATCTTTGCACTACTGGCCAAAGATATTCAACGTGTCATTTTTGCACTACGGGCCAAAGATATTTATCAACAATTCATTTTTGCACTACAGGCCAAAGACATTCCTCAACAGTTCATATTTGCACTACGGGCCAAATATATTCATCAATAGTTCATATTTGCACTACAGGCCAAATATATTAATATCTCAAAGAAATATATTATCATTTCAGAATTTATATAAATAATAATTATAACCATGTTGATCAATTCACCTTTGCACTTAAGCTAAAGATATTCAATTATAAATTCAATGGTCATGATCATACAAGTCAACAATTCAACTTTGCATTACTGGCCAAAGAGAACCCATAGTCACGATCATACCAATAATCTACCCATCTTTACACTCAAGTCAAAGAGAAATTTCATCACTAAGATTATAAAAATGTTATATATGATAATAAAAATAATATGATCAAAACATGGATTTAATTTCAGGAGTAAAATTCATAAATCAACTGTAATTTGGTCAGAAAATAAACCAATTTTGTCTTGAATAGTACCCATGAATAGTAACTCATGAATAGTAACCCTAACATGAAAAAAGTAGAAATTTCACAATAAAATCTATACCAATATTTCGGTATAATGATATTGAAAGAATAATATTTCTTAAGCTTTTAAACAATTTATTTTAATTGTTTACACTTTACTAAATAATGCATTTAATCATCCTAAAATGCCAAACTCATAAGATTTCATCACCAATAACCAAAACCCTCATAAAAAATCTGCATATACCTCATATAGGATTCTCAAGCCATAAAATCCTATTTTCCAATTTTCTTACTTCACGTAACATATTTAATTCATTTACTCATAACTAGTCCATTTTCATGAAAAAATACCAAATCAGTCCCAAAAATATTTCTTTTCTAGGATTTAGCAGAATATAGTCCCATATTGAACCTATATTTTTCTCGGAATTTTTAAAATTCATTTACTATTTTTCATATGATCAAAACTGCCGAATATTTAGACATTTATCATAAATTGTACTTTTATCCATAAATTCCAAAATTCATAGAGTACACTGATATTATATAGATATACTTCCAATAAAAATTTCATCTATTTTGGAGTTAACCACAAGGAGTTATAAAAGGTTACTTTTAAAATTATCTTTTCTCATAAAATTCATAACTCTTAATCTATACATTCAAAAATCACCATTTTGGACACAATCAATAAAACTCATCAAAATACCATTTCAAATTTTTCCAAAATTTTCTGAAGGTCGGAAGAAGTACAAACTGAAAAACATAATAACCCTTAAAATTCCTTACCTCAAAAAAGCAGTACTTCTGACTTGAATATCGGATATAACGCTGAACGAACTTGCGCCGTATAGCAACACTCAAGATATCTAAATACTCACAAAAATATGCTTGATAATATAGAGAGATAAAACTTATGTTTCTAGTGTGATTTTAAATTCTAACTTAAGCGCCTATTTATAGAAAAATGCTAGAACGCCAAATGAGACTAAATTAATAAAATAATATTATTAATTATTCTACGTATGCTGCTATCAAGCCCATTATTCTTGACAACTAATTCAGCACACCTCAATTGATTTCCAGCACATTTTTGTACACCAACCAAAATGGGTCCCACCCAAATTAAATAAAAATCATTTTATTTTCTGAAACTTCAACAATTCATAGAAAATAGCCCGGTTATCAGAAAAGTATGAATTTTATGTCCATTCTGCCTGAAATCGAATTCTCTACAACTTTGTAGCTTTGAGGTTTTCCAAATCAAAAATACCCGAAATCCACAAACGGATGATTTTTAATACCTCTATTCTGACAAAATACTGATAAAACACCTCAGCATTAATTCCTTCATTTTTATCCATATAAAATTAAATATATCCATCATTTATATCCACATAAAATAAATATTTCCTTATCATATAAATTAATAATTAATTATTCATAAATAATATTGCAGAATCACAATTATGACAACCACACAGTTTCCAGGAAAGAGGGGGCTTTTCGATAAGGATTTCTCCTTACTGGCGCGCAATTAGGTGACCAAACCTCTCATTGGCATAACTTTCTAGACATTGCCAATAATGCTATTTAATAATATTATTCAAATAAAATGAATTATTGATCTGATAATGGAGATACTATGCAGTGACAATTATTGAAACAGAAATAATATAAAATATCAACGCAACAATTATTGAATCAATAAAATAAAATATTGAACAGTAATTACTGTAACAATTATTGAGTAGTGTCTTCTCACGTAAGAATCAATGATTCAAAAATACTGTGCAAAATTGTGTGCTACTGTGCAACAACGCGTATTACTTTACTTTACCCACCGGGTATTCCAATAGTGTTAACGGTAACGATTACGCCGTTATTTATAAAAACTCAAATTTGTCATTTTCTTCATCCGACAGTTATCCGTTATGGGGCCCACAAATAGCTGTGCCGTCGTACGAATATTCCCCGAAAGAAATAATATTCCACGACCAAACGAATATTCCCCGACAACAATGAATATTTTATAACCACTTGTGTATTTTGAAGAAAAATTCATATATCACCCTTAACTTTAATTTTTTATCAATTTAACCATTTACTGAATAGTAATTATAAGAAAAATTGAATACTTTTATTTCACAAAATTCGGGTTCTTACAAAACCCTTCACTATCTCTCGCGCTGCAGCGCCACTCTGCAGTGGTTGGATGCCCAGGTTGGCACTACGGTGCCACCTCCCAATGCTTACCTGGCGCTGCGGCGCCAAGCAAAAATCCTAGAAAAGTTTCTAAGTCTTGAATCAAGTTTGAGACGCGTACTTTGCAATCCCTTATCTTCTTCGTTATAACTCAGAACGAGGTCGTTCCAAAGCCATTATCTTCCTTATCTTATGTACTTAAACCTCCCTAGAACAGATATCAATTCTAAATCTATTAACATGCCATTAAATTGGCTTTATCTTCATCCTTTATTCATTTTAGGTTATTAACGTTCTTCGTCCGTTCGTCCGTAATTCAGTCATCTGAACTCAGAACTCGTTCGTTCTTGAGTCCACGACTCACGTTTTATATGTTCTCTTACTTTCTTATTAAACCCTACACATTCAGGTTCATTTACACACTTTCTATTTCTTATTTGTCTTTTACGAAAATTTTGCCATAACTTCGTTATAGCAGTTTAATCCGTTCATCATGAACGTTTCTAACGTTCTTAACCAAGAAATAAGCAACTAATTTATACACGATGGTTTCAAACTTATCCATCAACAACAAATTATACTACAATGGTTTTAAATTTATCCATCAACAATGTTCTTCTCTTCTTCGCGAGTTCTTCGCGTTCTTCATTCGTTCTTCGTTTTTAATCAATATTTTGTTTACTATTTCACTTTTTATTTGAATTTGATGTTATAAAACACCATTACTTACTTTTTACACCGAATCGTTCATATGATCCATTCAGATCATTCAAATTCATTACGAATCTTATACTTCCTTAAGAAATTTATAAAATAAACTTCTAATTCATATTTCTTCATTTCTTCATGATTTCAACCATATGAAATCATTCTTAACATCTGTTACTTCTTATTCTCGTTAAGCTAGGTTTTTAACATATAAAACTTAAAGAAAATTTACTTAGGTTTAGGTTTCGGATTACCTTTCTTCTTTAATCTCCTTCCGTTGGACAAAGTTTTCTCACGAGCTAACATTTCTTCTTCCTTTTTCTTCCCATCTGAAATCTCTCTGTCTTAAGTGTTGGTGATTTTCAATATCACCAACAAATTAAATTAAGCTTCCTTTTATAGATTTTTTTCGGCTAGGGGCAAAATAATCATTTTGCCCCCAAAGTCATTATTCACACCTCCTTACTATTCACGAAGCTTCCCTTGGAAGCTTCATGCTTCCGTCTTGCGAAATTCGTCTAACAGTTTGAAAAACTGCGATTCTCGAAATCCAAATATTTTTGGTTATTTCGTCTTTCCTTTACAGTCTAACTTTTACACATTCTTCGGAACACCGAAAAACTGAAAAACACTTTTTGCCATTAAACGTTTTCCCCTAACGTAGTTAAGCGAATGAAAAGTACATAATAATACTCTTCGTCATTTGTATTTCGTCCGATTTTTACACGTTTTTTGAGAAAAAAATTTATCGACTTACTTAACTTTTCACGATATATTATCGTCAAATCTTTCGACGGAATATCATTTCGACATAACGAACTCTCGGAATGGCTTAGGTTATTCAAACCCTAACCCTTAGGTTTTGTCGGGTGAATATTGCATATTTTGTTTTTTTTTCCCCATAAATATTTTGTTCCTGGAAAATATTTATTTTCGTCTTAAAAATTTTTACTCATTCAATATAGCTCGTAGCAAGAATCCTCTCGACTTATAATCCTTCTAGGGTCTAAAACAATTAATAAACACATAGCACATAATAGTATTAATAAAAATTCATTTTATTAATAACTAATTCTTTAAACTTAAATTTTGGACAATTCGATTTTTCAGGTTGTCACTGTGACGCCCCAAAATCTGGTCTACTTTCAGACCCGAACTCCGTACATCACGATTCCATTTCCTTCCAAACATACATCATTATATAGCTAAATATAATAACATATATTCTCAAATCCCAAGTTCTCGAAACCTTATAACCTCTTTCATTAAAAATAATGATAATTACATTATTCTTTTCATCTTACACAAGTGACTTTCATCTACCTCCAAGGATACATAACTGTTCATTAAACTAATCTATAGTTTAATTCTATCATTCTATATTACAAGTATTCACTTGCTCTTCACGCACATTTATATACTGAATGACACTTCGTCTGGATACCGATCAACTTGATCTTTACGGGATCCTTAAGTTCTTTCTAACATCGTTTGCTGAAAATATTTTTTATTTAAAGTAAGTGTGAGCATTTAATTGCCCAGCAAGTCATAACAGTTGAACAAACAACTTCAAGAGTTTAAACATTTTTCAGAACTTCGATAACCAAACAAAAGGTTATGAAGCAGCTTGAATAATAAGAATAGTCTCGATTCCTATCATCTTAAAACATTCATGACATACTCTTTACACAACTTTCATTCTTCTACCTTTTTCCATACATATCATGTCTGGCTAGAATCATTAGCACAGACTTAACAATAACGGTTCATGTATAAACTGAGCGTACTTGTATTGAACAGTTCAATCATAAAACAGTTCATCTCAAAGAAACACTAAAGTGTTCAAATTGTGGCACAAGGCCTCATACATACTACCACCTTGTACAAATATCGCACATTTGCACATAGACCAAACTTCTCCAGTACAACATCTGAGAAGTTTAAGAAACTAGCATTCATATAATATGAATGAAGTTAGGAAACTTGCCTAACGCACAGCTACAGCTTACGCTGAATTGCTCATTCCAAATCCCTATATAACACATAAGTAAATAACACGTACACCAATTAGTCATATACTTGACTTACGCATTGGTTTACTTAACTTTACTTCTTAGGGTTTGCGTTCTTGTAATATAAGTTTACGCGACTAACTTTCTTTTTCGTTTCACGGCTTCATGACATACGGGGTTGTCTTACTCAAAACGTTCATCATCTTTGATGATATGCATTCTTATATTCTTCTTATAGCTTCTATAGGACTCAGCACACATCGCTTCCCTGCTAGTAGTCCATATGGTACTCTGAGTGGTTTTCCACAAATAACCAATAAACAAGTTCCCGTCTCATCTACACTGCCCACACAGTGAATTAGATCGGTTGCCAGTTTTGTATATACCTTCGCTCTCTGAAAAAATTGTTTAGCCCAGCTCTCATATGTCAACTATCAAAGTTACGTTTTTACCACAACCTAACTTCTCTTAACTTATACGAACCATGAACTATAATGTTTGTTAAGTCAACTTCTTATTCCTTACGGCTTTCTGGCAATTAAATGCCATACCTCAGGATTCATTTCTTATCGTCTAAGTTATACAGTCTTTTTTGTACTCGAAACAATCAATCAATGTCAATACTATAAGGTTATAGCGTTAAACATTTCATATGAACTTATTCATACCTTACAACGTCCAGTTCCTTCAACTCGGAACGTTTATCCAAGTTATACTTATTAACTCGACTTCTTAACATTATACGTTATAATCCTTAACTCAGTTTCTTCACCATTTACGGTTAAATCTTAGTCTTCATTACCTTACAGTCAAACCATACACGGGGTGTAGGTTCTACCCGTTTAATAATCGCGTACACTCAACCCTTACGTTAGCTTAAGTGTC
Source organism: Panax japonicus (assembly GCA_020205505.1). Taxonomy (NCBI): domain Eukaryota; kingdom Viridiplantae; phylum Streptophyta; class Magnoliopsida; order Apiales; family Araliaceae; genus Panax; species Panax japonicus. The sequence goes on from CM035113.1 coordinate 26,182,103, forward strand.
TAACGCTTACATTCATTCTAACATTCTCTATCCGACTCACCCTCGGACTTTCATAAATCTCATTATCGTTCTCTATGGCTTTCCTTGATACCATTCGTATCTTACTTACTACCTTCGTCAGTGTCAAAGTCATACAACCATTGTATACTTAGAACGTTCGTCCGACGCAAATACAATTCAAGAGGATCGTTACGTATTCAACGTTCACATTACTCGTCTCTTAATTCTCTCCTTCAATCTTTAACTAAGGTTTTAATCGCTTTCAATCTTTATTTATCTCATGAACCTCATGTTCATTAAAATTTCTAAATGTCAAAGCCATACGGTTCATTATATGCTAAGACCGATCGTTCATCGCAACAACGTTGCGTTCACAGCGTCTAAACGCTTTACATTCATCTCTCTTACTATGACATAACATCGGAATATTATTCATTACCTTCATCACCCAACATCTAAGGAATCGCAATCACAGTAATCCTTCACGTTCGTTAATTACAACTACGGTCCCCAGATATCGGTTACGTAATCTAGCTCTTACATTCACTATCTTTTAATCTCGCTAAATCTTTCCGTTCAACCTTCACTAAAGGTTTAAAACACTTGATTGAGTGTTACATTACGTGAACTACATGTTCATACTTCTTTCTTGCACATCCTCCAGTAACTGAGAACTAAAAATCTCATTTCTGGGCATTGCTCTGCACCGGCGCTGCGGCGCCCTGCTCTTCCTTTCCTCTCGCGCTGCGGTGCGACCTACTTCTCTCTCCTCTCTTCCCGGGTTAGCGCTGTGGCGCCAAGTCCATAAGATTATGGCCGAGCTCGCGTTGTGGCACCGGCCTCCAAGGCATGACTTGCGCTGCGGCACCGATTATAAAACTTAGAAAATTTTTCTAAGTCTTTTACAAGCTTGTGACGCTAATTTCGAAATCTCATAACTTCTTCATTATAACTTGGAACGAGGTCGTTCCAAAGCCATTCTCTTCCTTATCTTACGTACTTCGATTACCCATGAATAGAACTTCATTCTAAATCTGTTAACATTCCATTCAATTAACTTAATCTTCATTCTTCGTTCATTTTTACGTTATTAACGCTCTTCATTCGTTCGTCCGTAATTCGGTCATCCGAACTCAGAATTCATTCGTTCTTGAGTCCACGACTCACGTTTTCTACGTTCTCTTACATTCTTATGAAACCCTACACATTCGGTTTCATTTACTAACTTTCAAATTCTCGTTTATCTTTTACAAAAATTTCGCCGTAACTTCGTTATAGCTCAATTTTAATCTGTTCTTCATGAACGTTTCTAACATTCCTAACAAAGCAATAAGCAACTAACTTATACATGATGGTTTTAAACTTTTCCATCAACAACAATTATACTACGATGGTTTTAAATTTGTCCATCAACAAATTTCTTCGTATTCTTCGCGTGTTCTTCGCGTTCTTCGTTCGTTCTTAATTTTAATCGATATTTTGGATTACGATTCTATTTTTTCTTGGAATTTTATGTTATAGAACATCATTCCTTACTTATTACACCTACTCGTTCATAAGATTCATTCGGATCGCTCAAAATCCTTACGAATCTTGTACTTCCTTAAGAAATTTATAAACTAAATTCCTAATTCTTATTCCTTCATTTTCTTATGATTTCAACCATATGAAATCATTCTTAACTTCCTCTACTACTTATCTTCATTAAGTTATATTTTTGAACATATTAAACTTAAAGAAATTTAGAAGAAACTAGGGTTCGGATTACCGTTCTTCTTTAATCTTCTTCCGTCGGACAAAGCGTGCACTCGGGCTAGCTTTTCCTCATTCTCTTCCTTCTCTTCTCCCATCTGAAGTCTCTCTCTCTCTCTCTCTCTTAAAGTTGGTTGAAATTGTATAACCAAATAAATGAGCTTAAGGCTTGTTTATATATAAAACCAAAGCTAAGGGCATTATAGTCATTTCACCTCTAACCTCCTTACTATTCATAACTTAGCCACCAAGTTTAATTTGTGGCCAAGTGGCCGCCCCACCTCCTTTATGTAGCTTCCCTTGGAAGCTTCGTGCTTCCGTAATTCGGAATTCGTCCGACCGTTCAAAAACTGAGATTCTCGTAATTCAAATATTTTTGGATATTTCGACTTTCCTTTACCGATTAAATTTTAAGAAATCTTCGGATCTCCGAAAAACTGAAAAACACTTTTCCACGTTAATCTTTTTCCTTCATGTTTTCCCCTAACGTAGCTAAACGGGTGAAAAGTACATAGCAGTACTTTTCGTCGTTTTTATTTCGTCCGATTTCTGCACGTTTTTCGAGAAAAGCTTTTATCGGCTTAATTATCTTTTCACGATATATTATCATCAAATCTTTCAACGGAATGTCATTTCGACATACCGAACTCTCGGAATGGCATATGTTATTCAAACCCTAACCCTTAGGTCTCGTCGGGAGAATAGTGCCTATTTCATCTTTTTCCCTGGAAATATTTTATTTTCGTCTTGAAAATTCTTACTCGTTCAATCTAGTTCGTAGCCAGAATCCTCCCGAATTATAATCATTCTAGGTTATAGAACGATTAATAAACACATAGCACATAATAGTATTAATAAAATTTCCTTTTATTAATAACTAATTCTTTGAACCTAAATTCTGGATAATCCAAAATTCTAGGTTGTCACATTCTTCCCTCCTTATAAAAATTCCGTCCTCGAAATTTCTTAAAACCAAACCCTTACCCAGGTTCTCACATTCTTCCCTTCTTCACAGAATTTCGTCCTCAAAATTTTAGCTTACTCTTCTTCTCAACTTCTCTTTAAAGATGTTCTTATCTTTCCATCATTCCAACCTCCATAACCTATCAAGAGTAATGAAGTAGAAGGAATAACGAGGAATATAAAACTTCCTTTAAAAATATCTCATACTTTTGCTGAGGGATCAAATTGACCATGAACTCATTACTAGGTTAAACAGCCTTTCGCCGTAAACCTTTCTTTCCACGGTAAGTTTACAATCACCAAGAAGGTAAACTATGTAATGCCCGAGAAAATTGAATTTTTATGACAATTAAATTTTTATTTGATTATGTGGATTAAATTAATTTAATTGATTTTTTTGTGAGTAAGCTATGTGAAGGTCGTTCTATGACCTAGAATGTGTTAACGTGGTTATTATTCTGGCTACGTGTTAGAAATAATTGTTTGGAATTTCTAAGATGAAAATAATTATTTTCCGAGAAATTTCCGTAAAAAAACTATTCATCCGTTTTTGTTCGGTGAATTATTTTGAAATTCTGAGAAACGCGTAATGATAGAATATCGTGATAAGATGGAATATCTGATAATATTCCATTTATGACAAACGCAGTTTTCGCCTACGGACTTAAAACCTAAGGGTTGAGTATATTGATTTCTGAGAAAGAAATAATATGCGTAGGAGGAATGGCATTAGGGTTAAGGCGAGTGTTATGCATTTGGTGATACTATTTATTATCTATGTATAATACGTTAGGTAAATACGAAATACAATACGATTATTGTACGAGTAGTATACGGAAATAATACATGAATTATACGTATATGATACGATTTGTATTATAGAATTAAGTTAAGACTTAATGACTAATTCATTTGAGTTGGATTATTAATTAATCCAATCATTTGAATGACCAAGGCCCAATGATAATTTAGTTAAGCCCAATTCATTAAAACTGAACCGTGGGTCGAACCAGTGGGTCACCGAATGGGTAAAATCCATTGGGCAACCCATGGGATGTCACATGGGGTGGGTCGGCCACCTTGGTGTGGAAGCCAAGCATAAGACTTGGTCACCAAGTGTTTTACTTGGTGACCACACATGAATAGTAAGGAGGTGATGGTTCTTTGACAATTATGCCCTCCATTCTAGTTTTCTATAAATAAGAAGCTAGGTTAATTCATTTGGGTGTTTCTAAACTTGCCAACCTAGATTATTTGAGAGAGAAAGAGAGCTATACTTGTAAAATATACACTTTGGAAGCTTGATCTTAGAGTTTTCCAAGAAAGAAAACCAAGAGTTCTTAAGGTATAATCTTTACCTTTCATCTCCATCTCTTTTAGGTTTTCTTTCATTTTAGAGAATCGTGGAGGGGTGGTATATGTCATGAGTGGGGATTTAAAGATGACTTACCATAGATTCAATCTCTATAAGTAATGAGATTATAAAAATAATAAGGTTTAATATAGTTTTGAACCATGAAAATATTGATAGTTGAGATCGATTGTTGATAAACAATTGAGCTCCATCAATACGTTAGTATATGCATCTTGTTTGGTTAGGATGTAGATATGAAAACCATGGAGTATTCCATGTGATTTGGCTTAAAGAACATTTATAACGAAGTTATGGCGAATTTTACGGAAATAGACGTTAAACGTCGAAAACGTAGAAAACGTAGAAATTTCGGATTGGTAGTCGAAAGTTGCCATGAGACTTGAAAACATTTGTTTTCAATTGCAACATATGAGATAGGGTAATTAAGAGTTCTGGGTTCGAGAATCGTCGGATTCTGACTTAAAACGAAGAAAACGAGCATTGAACGCTCATTAACGTTTACGAACGTATATAAAATGAACTCAATAGTGAATTATGAGTTAACGGATTCGAAAGTGTTGAATTCTTATATGAACACGTAGGGTATGTAATTTATGACGTGTAGGCTTTTGAACGGTTCAAATCGAGCTTTTAACGAAGAAGTTACGGCCCCGGGAAATTCACACAGGTTTTCAAAACTGCTGAGAATCTGGTACTAAGGTCTGGCGCCGTAGCGCCGGACGTAGTGTGAAAAGCCACGTCGCAGTGCCAGTTATGGCAAAAAAAAAAAATAAAAAGGTCTACAGACTCGCGCCACAGCGCTAAGTCCGGGCAAAACCTCTGGAGAGTGGCGCAGCAGCGCCAATAGAATGCTTCTGATGTCGCGCCGCAGCGCGAGTTCAGTGCTTTTGATTGTAACTTAGGTTTTAAACTTCAGTTATTTCGAGACCTACTTGGGTTGAGTTTATATACTCAAAGAAAGTACTAAGACTAATCCTATATTACCTATACTAAGGTATAGAGTATGAAACTTAGGAATGTAATGCATGTTAACAAGATATGTGCAATGAACAAAGTTGATACCTTATCAACGAAGTTTGAGTCCGGTTAATAAACGTCAATAGAGTGATACACTGGGACGAATGGTAATAAGTCATATTAACTTTAATAAAGATATTAAGTTAACACAGACATAGAAGAAAAAGAAGCTTGTAGGAACAATGTGAATAGTTGTTTGATAGCTAATTACAGTGTGCTATGTGAACATATCATGTATATCTTGTAAAGATTGTGGTCAGTCGAATAAGTTATTTGAAGACGCTGAAAGGGAAGTTTTCTTAACGCTTGCCTAACTTCCATGTTAGCCGAGTTTTATGTGATTCGTTGAACTGAATTGCAAGACTTGTTTTAAAGAAAGGGTCGATGCCAGATTTTAACTCGGCTAGACTATTCGTAATATATAGATTGATTATTATACATATCATTCTATATAGAAATGTTACCGCTATCCTATGCCAAGTAATCGGTACGGACGTGAAGGTAATTTTTGTCTATGAACAAACAAAAGTATTTTTCATCAATTATTCGATGGGCACGCGAGTTTGCCAAAAATATTAAATGTAAATACGTTTAATGAATTTAGTGTTGATCAACATAGAGTACTATAGGCTGATCAGCTAGAAGTGCTCGTAAGTTATACGAATGAACGACCTTATTGCTGTGGACTCCTTTTCAAGTATGAAAACTAAAATTTACTGTTCATGGTCTATCGACCGGTTCAGAATTCCTAATCTATTCTATACTTTGGGAATTGATGTTATGAAATGTTAAAGTATTATTGATTCAGAATACTTCATAACTATTGTTCAGTTATGTTGGAATTGTTATATAATTCATGAATGTGGTATTCCTGTTATCCTTGATTAAACTTGCTGAGCTGTTATGCTCACTTCTTGCGTGAATTATATAACTGCAGTTAAAGATGAACGTACTGTGAATGCCAAGAGAGATAAGGGCAAAGCTAAGATGGATGCTTAGGCATTGTGTAATAGTTTAGTAAGTTTGTATGTATTATACATTATGAACAATGAACGATGTAACCGGTTTATGAACCTGGGAAGGATTATACTTTGATTGTAATAAGAAGATAGTAATTACTTTCATTTTGTTGTATTTCAATGGAATGATTGTATGGATGTTAGTACAGTGGAGCTCCATCTGTCGGGTTGGAAGATACCCGAATTTGGGGGCATCACAGGTTGGTATCAAAGCCTTAGGTTTTAAAACTTAAGGGGGGGAAACCTTAGGCTAATAACCTCGTATGGAAGGTAAAGTCCGAGGAATGAAATTCAAGTCCATTGAATTAAGAAGATATTGAGATAACTCAGTATCGAAAGAATTAAAAGATGAAAATTAATCTTAAAGATATTAAATGTGATTTGTGCTTATACTATTGTGTATTATGTACTAATCAATGTGTAATGTGTTTGTAGATGTCAACCGATAGCTTGATGTTTAGAAACGTGGAAATGATAAGTGAGGACTTAGTTAACCAAGTTGAGATTGTACCAATGTCAGTGGCAGAGGTACCGATAGTTGTACTAGAAGACTCAGACATTGAGGAGTACATCTCTAAGGATGAATACTCTGAGGAGACTATGGGATTAGCATCATACCTTAACGAGATGCTAGATGTGGAGGAGGAAATGGAGGTGACATCGATTAACACGGTGTTACCTACTCAGGAGCCAGCATCTCTGGATGCAACTAGAGCATTGTATCTGGCAGTGTTGGATAGGAATGTGCATTTACATACTCAGGTAGAGGCACAGATTGAGGAAATAACTGCCTTATATGAGGCGAAAGAATCTGCAGAGGCAGACTTTGAGTTAAAGCACGATGAAAAAGTGCTAATGACTGATAAAGATCGTAACTATAAGGATGAGGTCCTTGAGCTACAAAAGAAACTAGTTGAGAAAGACCATAAAATAACTAGGATGTCATACATCCATGAATGCGCTCACGGGGATTTCAAGCTAAAAATTGCTTGTTATTCTATTGAGTTCGGGCAGACTCAACATACCATAAGCCGAGATATAGTTTTGATTCTGGCAAATTAGAAATATGAAAATGTCGTTCGACAGTGTTAGTAGATCGCTAGATCTTTTTGGTATATAGTAGTGACGTAAAATCCTCTTTTGTATAACTAAGGGTAGTCTTTTTGTAAATCCCAACTTTTGTAGAAGGTAATCACGGGATAGTATGTAATAGCTTTTGGCTAAAAGAACATGATGTAAATAGTTTTGACTATGAAAGCATATTTATATAATGAAGTTTTTATTTAACATGCTTGTTTTGGTATGAATGGTTGTTGTTAATTTAAAATGATAACCGAGTAGTTAAATAGATAATAACGAAGCTTTATTTATTTAATCAGAATTATGCCACCGAGAAGGAGACAACGGAACCAAGAGGCCGAGTCTCATAATGAAAATCAGGGGGGTCCTAACAACCATATGCAAGGGTTCATTAATTTATTAACGGTTGCATTTAACCAAGTGGGGGTGGGATTCCTGTAGCTCCTGGGGCAACAAGAATAACTACCTTTAAGGATTTTAAAAGTGTGGGTCCTCCCGAGTTCCGAGGAACGACGGATCCACTAGAAGCCCAGACATGGATTAGGGAGATTGAAAAGGCGTTTGTGATAACAAATGTTGGTGAGGCGCAAAAGACTTCTTTTGCAACTTACATGATGAAGGGGGAAGCCAACTACTGGTGGGAAGCTCACTAGGGTGGGGCTAGGACAGAGGCTGTTACGTGGAAACAGTTTAAGAAGGTTTTCTTTGAGAACTATTTCCCTACTAGCATGCAGGGTAGGATGGAAATTAAGTTCTTAGAACTTAAGTAGGGGGATATGACAGTTCCCCAGTATGCCGCCAAGTTTAACAAATTGGCGAGATTTGCTCCACATCAGGTGGATACAGAGGAAAGGAAGGCGCGCAGATTTGAGTAGGGCTTAAAACCCTGGCTCTATAGTAGGATATCGGTTTTCCAGAGTGCTTCCTACGGGACCATTCTGGAGAAGGCGATAATAGCTGAAGGTGGTGGTGAGGATTTGTCTCAGTATCACAAAGAGCGAAAGATTAAGAGTAAGTTAGAAAGAGGTAATAAGGCTGAAGTTGTCATCGGAAGCGACAACTTGCCAAAGAGGTAGTGTAATACCCTGAAAAAAAAAGGATTTAATTTTTTTTAAAAACATATTAATTGGACTTTGTTTTTATTTGGGTCAACTCATATTTAATTTATGTGGGCTAATGAGTATTATTAAATGATACAAATTAAGTTGATAAAATTGGGCCTTAAAACTAATTTGGTTTAATTTATATGTGTGGGTAATTTTAAAATCCTATTAAAATTTGGAGATTTAATAAAGTTTGTTAATAAATAAACACATAACTAGACCTAATCTTATTTCATTATAAAATTGAGGAAAAGAGATGAAAATAGAAGAAGTTTGCGGCAGCTGAGAACAGTAGGAATAACCAGAAGTTTGTTCGTGAGAAAAATAGGAGGTCATTTATAAGGTATTTTCAAGTATATATTTTCTTATTATGACTAGTATTGCTTCGGTCAAGTGGGTATTTTTTTAGCGCATATGAGACTTGGCGTTGTGTTATATGTATATGATTATTAGCATAGCTTGGTCAATTCAATTCAGTATAGTAAACTAAGCTTATGTTGGTATAATGATTTCTTAGTATTCTAGCAATAATGGATAAGATCATATGAATTTTTGCATGGCATGTAAAGGTATAGGTGTATTGCATGGGTTTTGACATGCTCTAAATGATAAAGTAAAATTACATCAATACAGTATACTACAATAGAAGTAAATTGTTATTTTTTTAGTTTATTTATTGTATTTGGAACGGATGGGTAAATTTTTTATATAATTAATAGTATTGAAGCTTGTAAGATATTCATGTGCTATTTCAATAATAATAATAATAATAATAAATAAAAAGTTATACAAAAACATGTATAATTTTAATTAAGTAATATATATATATATATATATATATATATATATATATATATATTATTAATTTGTGTAATTAGTTCGAACGAAGGGGATTTAAAGAGTTATATTTGGAATATAAATTTTGGAGTATTAATAATTGATATAAGGCGATGATTAAAGGCATATTAAATAGATTGTGAATTATTTTGGAATTATTAGTTTGGATTGTTTTTAATTTGAGGTGAATATGTTTAGGTTGCGAATAACGCTTCGTATTTGATATCGTTGGCAATTGAGGGTAAAATTTTGTGGAGTGTGCCATAAATGGTTTAGAAGTATCAGGTACGGATTCCGTACTCTTTCAGCGATACTTTTGTTACATTTGATTTATTCGTTTTGTTTCTCGTGTCAAATTCTGTTATTATTTCACATAATTGTTTCTTGTGAAATTCATATAATTGTTTTACTTTGGAGTTGACACATTGGACTCGTAATTGTACTCTTTGAATTAGGATATCATGTTTAGTATTTATTTTTGATAATTGTAGAGCGGTATATGTTGTTACCTTCTTTTGAGACCTTGTGACCATAATTTGATTTGGTTCAACATGTACATATAGAACCCTTTTGTTGGTATTATGTCGCATGTGTTGTGACATGGTATTTTTATTAGAATATACCGTAGGGTATACCTGAGCTATAACCACCTGTGGGGGTACCACAGGCATGTCGTCTTGGCACGAGAGACATGACACTTTCCGTGGCGGTGTGATTAGTCCACGGCGTCTCCGTTTGGGCTCCAGAGTAAGTGGGCCATTTGGTGTTTTGTTGTGGGAGGCGTATGGGTTAACCCTAGTTTTCTGTTCTGCGGATTGGTGATGTTGTGCCAAACACACCTATCCGATTTACATACATTTGGATTCGCGGTCCAATGTGTGATTTGCATGTGTGGCATCATTTGACTTGCCTGTGTGGCATTATTTTGACTTGTCTGTGTGGCATTGTTTTGACTTATCTGTGTGACAAGATATATTTCTGAGCTCAATCGGTATGAAATAACCCCAGCCATTTGTTTCAGCCTATTATTTTATTGTGGTAGTTTTGTTCGTTTCGTTTCAGTTGGTTTCGTCTCTTTTCAATTAATTGGGTTAGTTATTTCAATTCATTATTTTCTTTACTCCTCTGTTTGTTTCGTTATTCCTGTTGGTTTAGATATATTCTATTCATATCTTTGGAGTTTTATTTTTGTCAGAGGCAATATTTTGTCTATGTTGATTTCGTATTTCAGTTGTATATCTTTTGTATCTTTATATCCGTACTGGGCAATTGGCTCATGCTGTGTTTTTCTTTTGGCAGGTTTGCAGGGGTGTTTCAGGGCTAGTGTGATGAGAGAGTTGCCTTTGACCATCGATCTAGGTTGTTTCATATTTTAAGTTTTGATTATTTTGACTCTATTTGGAGAATTGTATTTAGTACGCTATTAATGGATCACCACTATTAATGTTTTGAAGTTGTTAGTGCTCTGTTTTCTTATTTTGAGGTTTGTTGTGCTTTGCACGTGACTTCCCTTTCCTTATCGGGAAGGGGGTGTTGCAGATATGGTATCAAAGCTTAGGTTCTTTCTTGTAGAAAACCTATTTAGGTTTGACCTGTGAGTTGTGGGTAAATCATTGGGTAGACGTAGGAGTTTGATTTGATTTTGTTCTCTGTTTGGTTGGTCTTGATTTTGACCAAGTGTTTTTAGCTCTTTAAATTGTAATTGATTTGAGAAAGGCGAGTTAACTTGTTAAGATTATTATTGTTATATTCGTTGGAGCAATAATGTTTGTTAAGGATGGTGATTTGATCATTAAGGAGAATAATGTCATACTTTGTTCAGTTAAGAAATGATTATACGATTATGATATGAGCAGTTGTATAAGTGAGTTTTGATATTGGAGAATTATTTGTTAGAGTTATTTCAGGTAATTATAAATTATTATGATTTTGGAATTGAGGATTTTATTTGGGTTAAACTCTAATTTTTGTTAAGTTGTGAATAATTTGAGGTATGTGAATCGGTAGGATAATATGATAAAGTGAAAACTATTAAGTACAAAGGATCTCTTGTAATTTTGAGTTGTTGTAAAGATTCGAGGTAATTAGATTATTCTTTTGGAGTAAATGAATTTTGCGATTATTTTCTAGTAGAATATTGGAGTTATCTTATATGAAATTTTGAGTGATAGAATGAGATGATTTTGGAATTTATTGGGTTAAGGTTTGCACTAAGAGAATGATTGATTTATTAAATGATTAGATATTAAGTGATGAATCTTTAAGAGATTTTGAAAGCTATCATTTGCTTATTCAGATAGTAGGATATATGATTTGGAGTTTGGTATGGTGATGAAGAGATCTTAGTAGTAGTATATTTTTGGTGTAATAATATTTGAGAACTAATTTGATTGGAGGTTATGATATTTTGAAATTCTTGAGGACTTAGTGAGAGTTGGTGATATAATTTAAGTTGTTTTGTTTATCTGATGTTTTAAGAGTTTTGTATGAATTTATGTAAAATTAAATAAAAATAATTTGTTAAATCTTTGTCATGTGTGGAGCATAAACGTTTTACGAATTAAAAATTATTTTAAATAATTTGGGTATTCGAATCGTATTTGGATGAAGAGAAGTGTTTGTGATTTCGAATTATGTTCTGAAGAGTACGTTTACAAGAATTAAACTCAAAGATATTAGCGACGGCCCGCACCAACGGTGGATCATGTGATCTAATTTGATGCAACGCGAAGAACCTTACCAAGGCTTGACACGGTAGCTGACGAATCTTTTACAAGTACATTGATAATTGCGTGGACCGATGACTTATCCGCGTTGATCGTTACAAATGGCGACGCTAAGTCGTAACTAAATTATTTTTTTGTAGCTTATTTGAATTCCGAGGACGGAATTATTTTTAAGGGGTGAAAATGTAATAACCCATATTTTTTAAAATTAAATATTAATTAATTTTATTGTATACAATTGTATTTAAATTGGAAAAGGTAAATGATTTTGTTTCCCTTTTTTCTTCCTTGTTTTGTTTGGAAAATGAAATTCTTTTAGTTGGAAATTAAATAACTGATTAAATTAAAATGGAGAAAGATATTTCCTTTTGTTAAAGTCTTGTGGTAAAATTATTCGGAACGGGAAGCTACTTGGGAGATGGAGGAGTCTATTCGAACGGAGTATCCGCATCTTTTGATAAGTAGGTACGTTCATTCTTTTGATTCCGACGACGTAATCCTTTTTAAGGGGTAGGTGATGTAATACCCGGAAAAAAAAAGGATTTAATTTTTTTAAAAAACATATTAATTGGACTTTGTTTTTATTTGGGTCAACTCATATTTAATTTATGTGGGCTAATGAGTATTATTAAATGATACAAATTAAGTTGATAAAATTGGGCCTTAAAACTAATTTGGTTTAATTTATATGTGTGGGTAATTTTAAAATCCTATTAAAATTTGGAGAATTAATAAAGTTTGTTAATAAATAAACACATAACTAGACCTAATCTTATTTCATTATAAAATTGAGGAAAAGAGATGAAAATAGAAGAAGTTTGCGGCGGCTGAGAACAGTAGGAATAACCAGAAGTTTGTTCGTGAGAAAAATAGGAGGTCATTTATAAGGTATTTTCAAGTATATATTTTCTGATTATGACTAGTATTGCTTCGGTCAAGTGGGTATTTTTTTAGTGCATATGAGACTTGGCGTTGTATTATATGTATATGATTATTAGCATAGCTTGGTCAATTCAATTCAGTATAGTAAACTAAGCTTATGTTGGTATAATGATTTCTTAGTATTCTAGCAATAATGGATAAGATCATATGAATTTTTGCATGGCATGTAAAGGTATAGGTGTATTGCATGGGTTTTGACATGCTCTAAATGATAAAGTAAAATTACATCAATACAGTATACTACAATAGAAGTAAATTATTATTTTTTTAGTTTATTTATTTTATTTGGAACGGATGGGTAAATTTTTTATATAATTAATAGTATTGAAGCTTGTAAGATATTCATGTGCTATTTCAATAATAATAATAATAAATAAATAAATAAAAAGTTATACAATAACATGTATAATTTTAATTAAGTAATATATATATATATATATATATATTATTAATTTGTGTAATTATTTCGAACGAAGGGGATTTAAAGAGTTATATTTGGAATATAAATTTTGGAGTATTAATAATTGATATAAGGCGATGATTAAAGGCATATTAAATAGATTGTGAATTATTTTAGAATTATTAGTTTGGATTGTTTTTAATTTGAGGTGAATATGTTTAGGTTGCGAATAACGCTTCGTATTTGATATCGTTGGCAATTGAGGGTAAAATTTTGTGGAGTGTGCCATAAATGGTTTGGAAGTATCAGGTACGGATTCCGTACTCTTTCAGCGATACTTTTGTTACATTTGATTTATTCGTTTTGTTTCTCGTGTCAAATTCTGTTATTATTTCACATAATTGTTTCTTGTGAAATTCATATAATTGTTTTACTTTGGAGTTGACACATTGGACTCGTAATTGTACTCTTTGAATTAGGATATCATGTTTAGTATTTATTTTTGATAATTGTAGAGCGGTATATGTTGTTACCTTCTTTTGAGACCTTGTGACCATAATTTGATTTGGTTCAACATGTACATATAGAACCCTTTTGTTGGTATTATGTCGCATGTGTTATGACATGGTATTTTTATTAGAATATACCGTAGGGTATACCTGAGCTATAACCACCTGTGGGGGTACCACAGGCATGTCGTCTTGGCACGAGAGACATGACACTTTCCGTGGCGGTGTGATTAGTCCACGGTGTCTCCGTTTGGGCTCCGGAGTAAGTGGGCCATTTGGTGTTTTGTTGTGGGAGGCGTATGGGTTAACCCTAGTTTTCTGTTCTGCGGATTGGTGATGTTGTGCCAAACACACCTATCCGATTTACATACATTTGGATTCACGGTCCAATGTGTGATTTGCATGTGTGGCATCATTTGACTTGCCTGTGTGGCATTATTTTGACTTGCCTGTGTGGCATTGTTTTGACTTGTCTGTGTGACAAGATATATTTCTGAGCTCAATCGGTATGAAATAACCCCAGCCATTTGTTTCAGCCTATTATTTTATTGTGGTAGTTTTGTTCGTTTCGTTTCAGTTGGTTTCGTCTCTTTTTAATTAATTGGGTTAGTTATTTCAATTCTTTATTTTCTTTACTCCTCTGTTTGTTTCGTTATTCCTGTTGGTTTAGATATATTCTATTCATATCTTTGGAGTTTTATTTTTGTCAGAGGCAATATTTTGTCTATGTTGATTTCGTATTTCAGTTGTATATCTTTTGTATCTTTATATCCGTACTGGGCAATTGGCTCATGCTGTGTTTTTCTTCCGGCAGGTTTGCAGGGGTGTTTCAGGGCTAGTGTGATGAGAGAGTTGCCTTTGACCATCGATCTAGGTTGTTTCAATTTTTAAGTTTTGATTATTTTGACTCTATTTGGAGAATTGTATTTAGTACGCTATTAATGGATCACCACTATTAATGTTTTGAAGTTGTTAGTGCTCTGTTTTCTTATTTTGAGGTTTGTTGTGCTTTGCACGTGACTTCGCTTTCCTTTTCGGAAAGGGGGTGTTACAGGTAGAGTTTTAACCCTGGGAATACTGGGGTAAAGCAGGGAGATCCCAAAAGGAGAACAGAAGCATGTAAGACATGCTGAAAATCTCACATGGGAGTCTATTTAAAGGGCAAAGAAGTATACTACAACTGTGGGCAGGAGGGGCATTTGTCACCCAACTGTCCTAACCCTAAGAAAAACCAGGGGTGTTTTGTCTGTGGGTCAATGGACCACATGGCAAGAAATTGCCCGAAGAAGGGTTTAGAGGGGAATAAGAGTTCTGGTAGTGGTAAATTAATCATTACTGGACCAACACCATCAGTGGGTAGACCATCAGCACGTACGTTTAATATGACTGTTCAAGATGAGGTTGCATCAACAGATGTGGTAGCAGGTATCATTTCGGTCAATGAGATAAATGCTTGTGTGCTATTTGACTCGGGTGCTACTTGTTCTTTTATAGCATATGAATTTGTTAATTGATTAGGTTTAATCCCTGAGAAGTTACATATACCTTTAGACGTTAAGGTAGAAAATGAAGAGATAATCCCAATTGAACATATTCATAAGAATTGTTGCGTGGAAATTAGAGGGAATAAGTTAACGATAGATTTGGTACCAATAAGGCTAAAAGAATTCGACGTAATTCTTGGTATGGATTGGTTGGTGAACCATGAGGCGATTATAGATTGAAATAGGAAAAGTGTAAACCTTCGGCTTTCTAAGAAAACCAAGGTAGTGTTTGTGACACTCCCAAAACAGGTATACATCACCCATTCTGAGTCGCCAAATACATGGTACAGAAACAACTATAACTTTATTAATACAACATAAAAACTGTGAGTTTAAATACAAATATTGTCATCTAGACAATATCCACACTCAAATAAGTCCTCATTACAATTATTAATACACTATTTTACAGAATAATGAGAACTACTAGAACAACTTCTAGAACCATCATTCCATACCCCGACTAGTACTCACTACATTCTCACCTCCTGAGAAGAAAAATGGAACAACAAGGAAAAGGGTGAGCTCAACTAGCCCAGTAAAGAACATTATGACTAAGATAATATAGAACAAATTATCGTTAGTCCTCAACAGGGAAAAATCTAATAGAATACAAATGACAACCAGTTTTAAATCAATCTTCGCAGCGAAAATAACAATTCATTAGAAGAGTTAAGTAGAGAATGCAAACTACAATCTTATATATATGAATTTAAAAGTTCATCTTTGATATTTTATCCCTGTAACATCAATCAATATATATCTGCAATCAAATATTCATCTTTGCACTACAGGCCAAAGATATTCATCAGTCGGTCATGTTCATCTAAACACCTGTCCATCTTTGCACTACGGGCCAAAGATATTAATCAGTCGGTCATGTTCATCTCAACACCTGTTCATCTTTGCACTACGGGCCAAAGATATTCATCAAGAAATCATTCATCTTTGCACTACAGGCCAAAGATATTCAGTTATATCATCATTTAGGACTGAGGATGATGAAAAATATTTTAAAGAAAACGAATCCAGTGAAGCAAAAGAACAAATATTAAGGATTCGTACTTTAAACAATTCCCATTCAAAAATACTTCATAAATAACCAGAGTGGGGTAAAATTCAAGAATGATCAAAACATGGATACAATCAAAGCTAGTATCCAAAATAGATATTTTGGACAAAAAGAAGAAATTTTATTTTTCGGTGAATAGTATCGTATACGTGAATAGTGTCGTATACGTGAATAGTGCCGTATACGTGAATAATAACTCCGACACTAAAAGATAGAAATTTCATAAAAAACATCATCACGCTTCGTGAATAGTACTCGTGAATAGTAACCCCGACATGAAAAAGTTCCAAATTTGATAAAAATTTCCAACTAATATTTCGGCATAATGATATTGAAGAAATAATATCATTTTTCAAATAAAATAACATCCCTTACCTTGTAAAGACAGTATTTCTAGTTGAAACACCGGATATAAGCTATGACTTGAACTTACACCGTATAGCAACACTCAAAGTATTAAAATACTCACAAGAATACGCTCAATATATAGAGAGAGAAAGAGAGAGAGATCTGTAGTTTTTGGTGTGATTTTCAATTCTAACCTAAGCACCCTATTTATAGGAAAATGCTTAGAACACCAAAGTAGAAAATTTAATAAAATATTAATATATATATTAATTTGTCTACGCCCACTTAGAATCATCTGAATTCAGCAACTTAGCATGTGTTACAGATGCCCACCAAACACAAAAAACGTTTTTCTTTTTTAAATTATTTTAAACTTCCAAAAATCAATTATTTCGGAGCTTCGAAACTTCAATAATTCATAATAAATAGCCCTTTTGTCAGAAAATTCGAATCTCGCAATTTTTATAGGAAATTCAATTCTCTACAACTTAGCAGAAGAAAATTTTTCCAAATTCCAAAGAGAAATTGACCGAAATCCATAAACGGACGATTTTACAGGCTAAAATTAAATTTCAGTCAAGAAATGGGCCCACGGACATGTTTAACATGTTTTAAACAACTTTTGTAACAAAAATACTCCTCATCCTCATATACTCATATATCCCATATTCATTGTAAAAATATCCCCATTATTATATAATAATAATATAATAAAATATTATTTTACCAGAAAAAATAAAATATCAATTTTTAACAATTGTCACCTTAAAAAAATTCATCTATATCCATATAAAATCAATATTTTCAACATCATATAAATCAATAATTAATTATTCACAAATAATATTACAGAATCACAGTACTGGCAACCAGGCCGTTCCCTGGAAAGATGGGGCTTTCCAATAAGAATTTCTCTTTATTGGCGCGCAATTAGGTGACCAAACCTCTCCTTAGACAGAACTTTCTAGACATTTTCAATAATGTTTCTAATAATATTATTCAGATAATATGAATTATTGCTTCGATAATGGAAAATACTGTGTAGTGACAATTATTGAAACAACATTAATATAGAAAAATCAACGCAGCAATTATTGAATTAATAAAATAAAATACTGAACAGTAATTACTGTAACAATTATTGAGTAGTGCCTTCTTATGTAAGAATCAATAATTGGTGCAATACCGTGTGCTACTGTGCAACAACGCGTATTACTGTGTTTTAACCATCGAGTATTCCAACAGTATTAACGGTAACAACTACGCCGTTATTTATAAACAACTTATACATGTCATTTTTTTCATCCAATCGCTTTCCGTTATGGGGCCCATAAAAGACTGCGTTGTCGTACGAATATTACCCGACAGCAAGAATATTCCACGACCAAACGAATATTTCCCTACAAAAATGAATATTTTATAACCACCTGCTTATTTAAAATATTTGCTAATTTTACCCATAACTAACCACATTAATCAAATTAACCCTTACTATTTCAAAATAATAAATAGAAGAAAATAAATTTTATTTATTAATAATTTGGGGTCTTACGGTGTTCTTCAGTAGTAATTCACCGAGACGCTCTTGTTGTCTGTCTATGACACAAGCTAGGAAGATGTTGAGAAAAGGGTGTGTAAGTTATCTATGACATGTGGTGGATACCCAAAGAGTGGGAACGTCCTTGGATCAGATACCTGTTGTGCAAGAGTTCGCGGATTAATTTCCGGAGGAGTTACCGGGTATTCCACCAGACAGGGAGGTGGAGTTTGTAATTGATCTGTTACCGGGAATGACACCAGTTTCAAAGGAACCATATCGAATGGCGCCAGTCGAAATGAAGGAGTTAATGGTTCAATTACAAGAACTATTAGATAGGAAGTACATTCAACCAAGTGTGTCTCCTTGGGGAGAACCAGTGTTGTTTGTAAGGAAGAAGGATGGGTCGTTAAGACGTTGTATCGACTATCGAGAGTTGAACAAGTTAGCGATTAAGAATAGATACCCTTTGCCCAGGATCGATGATCTATTTGATCAGTTGAAAGGGGCAAAGTATTTATCTAAAATAGACTTACGCACGGGGTATCACCAGTTAAAGGTGAGGAAGGATGATGTACCTAAGACGACATTCAGAACTCGTTATGGTCATTACGAGTTTCTGGTAATGTCGTTTGGGTTGACTAATGCGCCAACCGCATTTATGGATATGATGAACAAAGTGTTCAAGCAATCTTTGGACAAGTTTGTTGTAGTGTTCATTGATGATATTCTAGTCTATTCAAAGACGCCAGAAGATCATTCGGAATATTTAAGAATAGTGTTGGAGACACTACGGAAGGAGAAGTTGTATGCGAAATTCCCAAAGTGTGAATTTTTGCTTGAGAAGGTGCAGTTTCTAGGGCATGTTATTGATAAGGATGGCATTTCCGTAGATCCGGCAAAAGTAGAAGCAGTTAACGAATGGGAGCAACCGAAGACGCCAACTTAGGTTCGGAGTTTTCTGGGGTTAGCGGGATACTATAGAAGGTTCATTCCAGACTTTTCTAAATTAGCTACTTCGTTAACAAATCTGACAAGAAAGTCGGTAAAGTATGTGTGGACTGAAACATGTGAGAACAATTTTCAAGAGTTAAAGAAGAGGTTAAGCGAGGAACCGATATTGTCCTTACCAGACGATACAGGGAATTTTGTAGTGTATTGCGATGCTTTGCATAAAGGACTGGGTTGCATGCTCATGCAGCATAGCAAGGTCATTCCGTATGTGTCACGTCAATTGAAGGATTATGAAAAGGTCTATCCTACTCATGACCTGAAATTGGCAGCTGTAGTTTTTGCCATAAAGATATGGAGGCATTATCTTTATAGTGAGATATATACGGACCACAAAAGTTTGAAATATATCTTCACACAGAAGGAGTTGAACATGAGACAGAGAAGGTGGTTAGAGTTAATAAAAGATTATGATTGTGATATTTTATATCATCCGGGAAAAGCAAATGTAGTAGTCGATAAGCTAATTAGGAAGGGAAGGGAGAAATTATCAATGTTAACAACTCAGAATGAGTTGGTAACATCAATGGCAAAAATGGAGCTAGAAGTTAAGTTACCGGAGAAGGGGTAGAGATGTTATTTTCCATGGAAACCCAACCTACCATAGTGGAGCGGGTTAGGGGAGTACAATTGAGCAATGAGGAGTGCAAGCAGATGCAGAAAAGAATAGAAGACGAAGAGAAGACTGAGTATAACCTCGATAAGGAGAGATTAATTCGTTTTGAGGGAAGAATTTGGGTTCCTAATGATCCCAAATTAAAAGAAGAAATTATGATGGAGGCCCATAGTTCAAGGTACTCGATACATCCCGGTAGTACGAAGATGTATCAAGACCTTCGTTAGAACTTTTGATGGCCAAATATGAAGAGGGAGATTGCAGAATATGTTAGTAGGTGCATAACTTGTCAAAAAGTTAAGGCTGAACATCAATGACCGAGTGGGTTGTTACAACCGTTAGAAATTCTAGAGTGGAAGTGGGAGCACATCACGATGGACTTTGTGGTGGGACTTCTAACAACAAGTAAAGGATACGATGCTATTTGGGTGATAGTGGATCGATTGATGAAATCGGCTCATTTTCTACCAATAGGAGTTAGGTATAACCTAGATCAGTTAGCTAAGTTGTATGTCAAGGAAATTATTTCCAGACATGTAGTGCCTGTTTCGATTGTGTCAGATCGTGATCCACGATTCACATCGAACTTTTGGAGAAGTTTGCAAGAGCAAATGGGAACGCAGTTAAGATTGAGTACGGCGTATCATCCTCAGACGGATGGTCAGAGTGAGCGAACAATTCAAACGCTTGAAGATATGTTAAGATCTTAAGTTATGGATTTCAAAGGGAGTTGGGAAGAATTTCTACTGTTGGTGGAATTTTCGTACAACAATAGTTTTCACGCTAGTATAGGCATGTCGCCTTACGAAGCATTGTATGGGAGGAAGTGTCGAACTCCATTGTGTTGGGATGAGGTGGGTGAACGTCGAATGTTGGGACCTGAGATGGTTCGGCAGACGGCGAACATGGTAGAGTTAATACGTACTCGATTAGTTGCGGCTCAAGACCGGTAAAGGAAGTATGCAGATCCTCACAGAGAGAATAGAGAATTCGATGTAGGATCTTTTGTTTTTCTAAAAGTATCGCCTTGGAAAGGGAAGATACGTTTTGGAAAGAAAGGGAAGTTAAGTCCAAGGTTTGTAGGACCTTTTGAGATTTTAAAAAAGATAGGGGAGGTAGCTTATGTAGTAGCCTTACCTCCAAAGATGGAACGCATTCATAATGTATTTCATGTGTCAGTGTTGCGTCCTTATAAACCGGACTATAAACACATGATAGAATATGAATCTATTCAGATAGAGAAGGACTTGTCTTATGAGGAACTTCCAATTCAAAATATTGATAGGAAGGAACAAGTTTTAAGAAATAAGGTAATACCGTCAGTGAAGGTGTTATGGAGAAACCACAATGCTGAAGAAGCAACGTGGGAGCTCGAAAGTAAAATGAAGGAAGATTTTCCTCATTTGTTTATGTAGTTATAAGCTAAGATTCTGGGGACAGAATCCTTATATGGGGGAGAGAATGTAACGCCCGAGAAAATCAGATTTTTATGACAATTAACTTTTTATTTGATTATGTGGATTAAATGAATTTAATTGATTTCTTTGTGAGTAAGCTATGTGAAGGTCGTTCTATGACCTAGAATGTGCTAACGTGGTTATTATTCTGGCTACGTGTTAGAAATAATTGTTTGGAATTTCTAAGACAAAAATAATTATTTTCCAAGAAATTTCTGTAAAAACACTATTCATCCGTTTCTGTTCGGGAAATTATTTTGAAATTTCGAGAAACGCGTAATAATAGAATATCGTGATAAGATGGAATATTTGATAATATTTCATTTATGACAAACGCAGTTTTCACCTGCGGACTTAAAACCTAAGGGTTGAGTATATTGATTTCTGAGAAGGAAATAATATGCGTAGGAGGAATGACATTAGGGTTAAGGCGAGTGTTATGCATTTGGTTATACTATTTATTATCTATGTATAATACGCTGGGTAAATACGAAGTACAATACGATTATTGTACGAGTAGTATACAGAAATAATACGTGAATTATACGTATGTGATATGATTTGTATTATAGAATTAAGTTAAGACTTAATTACTAATTCATTTGAGTTGGATTATTAATTAATCCAATCATTTGAATGACCAAGGCCCAATGATAATTTAGTTAAGCCCAATTCATTAAAACTGAATCGTGGGTCGAACTGGTGGGTCATCGAATGGGTAAAACCCATGGGGCAACCCATGGGATGTCAAATGGGGTGGGCCAGCCACCTTGGTGTGGAAGCCAAGCATAAAGCTTGGTCACCAAGTGTTTTACTTGGTGACCATACATGAATAGTAAGGAGGTGATGGTTCTTTGACAATTATGCCTTCCATTCTAGTTTTCTATAAATAAGAAGCTAGGTTGATTCATTTGGGAGTTTCTCAACTTGCCAACCTAGATTATTTGAGAGAGAAAGAGAGTTATACTTGTAAAACATACACTTTGGAAGCTTGATCTTAGAGTTTTCCAAGAAAGAAAACCAAGAGTTCTTAAGGTATAATCTTTACCTTTCATCTCCATCTCTTTTAGATTTTCTTTCATTTTAGAGAATCATGGAGGGGTGGTATATGTCATGAGTGAGGATTTAAAGATGACTTACCATAGATTCAATCTCTATAAGTCACGAGATTATAAAAATAATAAGGTTTAATATAGTTTTGAACCATGAAAATATTGATAGTTGAGATCGATTGTTTGAGCTCCATCAATACGTTAGTATATGAATCTTGTTTGGTTAGGATGTAGATATGAAATCCATGGAGTATTTCATGTGATTTGGCTTAAAGAACATTTGTAACGAAGTTATGACGAATTTTACTGAAATAGACGTTAAACGTCGAAAACGTAGAAATTCCGGATTGGTAGTCGAAAGTTGCCGTGAGACTTGAAAATGTTAGTTTTCAATGTCAACGCGTGAGATAGGGTAATTAAGAGTTGTGGGTTCGAGAATCGTCGGATTCCAACTTAGAACGAAGAAAACGAGCATTGAACGCTCATTAACGTTTATAAACGTATATAAAATGAACTCAATAGTGAATTATGAGTTAACGGATTCGAAAGTGTTGAATTCTTATATGAACGAGTAGGGTATGTCATTTATGACGTGTAGGCTTTTGAATGGACCAAATCGGGCTTTTAACGAAGAAGTTACGGCCTTGGGAAATTCACACAGGTTTTCAAAACTGCTGAGAATCTGGTACTGAGGTCTGGCGCTGCGGCGCCAGACGTAGTGTAAAAAGCCACGCCACAGCGCCAGTTATGGCCAGAAAAAAATAAAAAGGTCTGGAGACTCGCGCCGCAGCGCGAGAGTTTGTTCATGGACTCGCGCCGCAGCGCCAAGTCCGTGCAAAACTTCTGGAGAGTGGCGCCGAAGCGCCACTAGAATGCTTCTGATGTCGCGCCGCAGCGTGAGTTCAGTGCTTTTGATAGTAACTTTGGTTTTGAACTTCAGTTATTTCGAGACCTACTTGGGTTGAGTTTATATACTCAAAGAAAGTACTAAGACTAATCATATATTACCTATACTAAGGTATAGAGTATGAAACTTAGGAATGTAATGCATGTTAACAAGATATGTACAATGAACAAAGTTGGTACCTTATCAATGATGTTTGAGTCCGGTTAATAAACGTCAATAGAGTGATACACCGGGACGAAGGGTAATAAGTCATGTTGACTTTAATAAAGATATTAAGTTAACACAGACATATAAGAGAAAGAAGCTTGTAGGAACAATGTGAATAGTTATTTGATAGCTAATTACAGTGTGCTATGTGAACATATCATGTATATCTTGTAAAGATTGTGGTCAGTCGAATAAGTTATTTGAAGACGCTGAAAGGGAAGTTTTCTTAACGCTTGTCTAACTTCCATGTTAGCCGAGTTTTATGTGATTCGTTGAACTGAATTGCAAGACTTGTTTTAAAGAAAGGGTCGATGCCAGATTTTAACTCGGCTAGACTATTCGTAATATATAGATTGATTATTATACATATCATTCTATATAGAAATGTTACCGTTATACTATGCCAAGTAATCGGTACGGACGTGAAGGTAATGTTTGTCTATGAACAAACAAAAGTATTTTTCATCGATTATTCGATGGGCACGCGAGTTTGCCAAAAATATTAAATGTAAATACGTTTAATGAATTTAGTGTTGATCAACATAGAGTACTATAGGCTGATCAGCTAGAAGTGCTCGTAAGTTATACGAATGAACGACCTTATTGCTGTGGACTCCTTTTCAAGTATGAAAACTAAAATTTACTGTTCATGGTCTATCGACCGGTTCAGAATTCCTAATCTATTCTATACTTTGGGAATTGATGTTATGAAATATTAAAGTATTATTGATTCAGAATACTTCATAACTACTGTTCAGTTATGTTGGAATTGTTATATAATTCATGAATGTGGATTTCCTGTTATCCTTGATTAAACTTGCTGAGTTGTCATGCTCACTTCTTGCATGAATTATATAACTGCAGTTAAAGATGAACGTACTGTGAATGCCAAGAGAGATAAGGGCAAAGCTAAGATGGATGCTTAGGCATTGTATAATAGTTTAGTAAGTTTGTATGTATTATACATTATGAACAATGAACGATGTAACCAGTTTATGAACCTGGGAAGGATTATACTTTGATTGTAATAAGAAGATAGTAATTACATTCATTTTGTTTTATTTCAATGGAATGATTTTATGGATGTTAGTACGGTGGAGCACCATCTGTCGGGTTGGAAGATACCCGAATATATAAAGCCGTCTAAGCTATTTGACCCAGCTAGACACATATTCAGAAATATAGTTGAATAAGTTAAAATCTTTTTGTATCCAATCAAATTATTTTGGTTCAGATTCCAGTCTAAGTATGAAAATCCCGATCACTGGAAAACTTTTATGCGCCCAAGGCGGACAGAGTGAACGATCCTATCGTTCTTGTAATGTAGTATTGATCAATACAAGGTCCATGGGATGTACACCCTCATGCCCGTAAGCTATGACGGTTTGCAGATGAAGTTCTGTCTAACCTTATCGAAAATTTAAAACAATGTTCATAGTATGTCGACTACCCTATATATATAGTCAATACGTAGTTTCAAAATTTTGAAATAGAATTGTTATGTTATTATTATCGGTTCAGTTTATTTCACAACTATAAATTCGTTGTAGAAGTAATGTACAAAGAAAACATTTATTTCTTTCAGCTAATTATATTTCTAATTGTTATTACTTGCTGGGCACCCAAATGCTCATTCTTGCTTTAAATTAAATGTTTTCAGCCAGGCATGATTAACCCAAAGGTTCACGTAGGAACAAGTAAAAAGGAAAGCAAACAATATATGTTTAATGGTATCTTTTGTAATAGTTAGACTGTATTAAGATAATGATATGTATTATATATCATGTAAAGAATGTAGTAAAGGTTGCGTACTTGGGATTAGACTCTGATAAATGTAAGATAAGTTTGATATTCATATTATGTGTTTTATTATTAGTATTATTTCGCTCATAGAAATGGTATCGTGAAGCACCGAGTTCGGGTTTCTAGTACTCGGATTTGGAGGCGTCACAGCATGGTATCAGAGCTTAGGGTTTGAAACCTTAGGCGGGTTAGACCTTAGGCTATAACCTTAGAACAGAGGGAAACGTTGAAAATATAAATAACTCATATTGAGTTTATTAAGGAGATGAAATGAATAAATTCATCATCAAATAAAATAAAAGATAACTTATATAAAACTATTATTTGTTGGGTATATATATTATATGCTAATCAAGATAACTTAGGTGTGTAGATGTCAGATAGAAAAGAATTAGAATACCCTCATATTGTAAAGAAGGAGCCGATCTCCATAACCGAGCCAATATCAAAGTCAATAGTTGAAATAGAGGCTCACATTGAAAGCTACCTCAATAAGGTGGTTGTTTTGAAAAGTGTAGTACCGGACCCTGAAACGATAACATAACTGATAGGTAAAGTATAGTTAAAGAATATGTGGTCAATGTCGAGTTCTTAAACTCATATGTTTGTGGTGAGTTCTTAAACTCATAATGTATGGTAAGTTGGACGAACTAGGTATAATTAGGTGTGAATGGATTATCGAGGATAATGGGAATATATAGAATACTAAACAATTGAACCTTAGTGAAGGTCTAAAAAGATAAGTAGTATTAGTATTACGTGAATAGGTATGATTTTAGGTTGTGTATATGATAGGTATGTCTGTATAAGGTAATATTTTCAACTTTTGTATAAGTTGTGGCAGTGATTCCCGACTTTTAAGTCACAAAAGGGATAGCGGATGTTTGAAGTAATATGTGCTATGGTATGTCATGAGCTATGAATTTGAGTCTATATGAGATTAATGAAATAAATTGGTATAAAGATATTAGTTAATTATATGAGTACTTGTTAATACATTAAACCAAATCGTCAAAATCTAATATTTTGAGTACATGACTATTTGAATAGAAAATTTTGCGTTAAATGTTAAAACGTATATGATATGGTTTAGAATGTAAGTTAATAGAGAATAATTTACGATAATGTCCCCAAGACGAAAACAAAACCAAGGATAAAAGAACATGTCAACAAATCTGGAGGATAACCAGACCCGATACAGAATTTTGCGAATATGGACTATCAAGCTATGCAGAACGGAATACCAGTCACCGGAAGATCAGCCGGATAATTGATCGACGAACGTCAAAGACTTCAAGGCCATCATACTGCCAGGATTTGGAAGATCAACTGACCTTGTTGACGCGTTTGTCACTACACCAAAAATGGCCTCTAGCGAAGGAAATTTTATGAAAGAATTTATTCCTTCACATGAGGAGTTGTTTAGCGAAAGAACAGTGAAGGAAAAAAGTATAGTGACAATATAGTTATTGGCAAAAGAAACATCCTTCACAATTTATATTTTTTTCCTCACAAAATTGGGGGGATAGAAAGATTTTTGGAGCCAATATATGATAAAAATTTGCGAGAAAAAAAATCTATTTAGTGAAGGAATTATTACTCACTATATATCATTATTCAGAAATTTTTTGCGAGGGATAAAATTGGTCGCTATCTTGTTCTAAATATTTTTTTTAATTAATTGTGGTGAATATAAATACCTTAAATTTTTTACATTAGTAAATTTAATTTTAATAATACTTTTTAAATAACTTACAATATTAACTATTTATTTTAATAAACTATAAAATAAATAACTTTATACTATGTTAAAATTGGTCAGAGGTTTATGTGAGATATAAAATTGGTGGCAAATTTGTTCAAAATAAAATTTTTAGAATTAATTATGGTTAATATAAATTGTAATATTAATACATTTCATGGAAGAGGGAAAGGTTGTAAGCCCTAGCTCAATGATTGCATTTTGTTCCCCCTTTTTTCCCAAAAATTTTCGCTTCGCTCTCCTTCTCGCCTGTGATTTGCTTTTCCCTCTTCCTCTTCACCGGCGATTCCCTCTCCCTTCTTCACGTCGATGATTCCCTCTCTCAATATTCTTATTCCTCTTCATTTTCGTTTTTCATCTCTCTTTAACTACTTGGGTCTTCACATCTCCATATTACTAAAGCATAATAATCCATCAAGTTATTGTTAAGGATATAGCCGAATTCTCTGAGAATTAAGTCTATAACCAAATTAGAAGAGGGATTGGAGTAAGAGGCAGTCCAAATGAGGAATTGAACTCATCTAATTGCAAGTTTGGGGCTAGAACTCAGTAGATTAAATTTTAGTTTCATTTTACTTCTTCTTTAAAATCAAGGTCTCCACGTTTTCTATTCGTTCGATGCTGCTCTTCTTCTCCTCCGTCTACCACCACTGCAGCCTCCGCTGCTCCCAAACCCTCCGGCTGGAACAGGAGGTCCGCCACTTCAGTAGCACCGTCTTCCACTTCTGACAGAGACGCCATTCGCTCCATTTGGCTGAAAAAGGTCGGACCTAATTTCTTAATTTTGTTTGAACTCAACTATTTTATCAATGCATGAAATCAATCAATGAAGTTTGATTACTCCTTCCGTTCCACAAAAAAGTCTCATTTGTAGAGTTTAAGGATATACTTTATACTTTCATTTCATGTTTATATATATATAATGTATCTTTAGTTTAGTAATGGTGGCATGGTAGCTAAATTGTGAGATAAAAAAGACTCTTTTTGTGGAACAATTTTTTTTTGGGCAAATGGGTTTCGTTTTATGGGATGGAGGTATTAATACTTTAGGCGTAGTCTGACGAACATTCTTTTCTTTTTCGCATTGATAAATTTTACTAAAATAACATAGTAATACTCTAAGTAGAGCATAAAGTTTGAATCTTTTGAAATAGCTTGTGGATATACATATCATAAGTGTTCATTAAAGAAAAAATGAAATCTAATTCATGCTTTTACAGAGTCTATTTAACATCAGTTCATCAACCAGCTACTTGTAACCACTTTTGCAAAGTTGGTTTGCTAACATCACTCTTGGTTCCTCTTTAAGTCCAATTAGCTTGATCATCAATATTGCTGATGGTGTACTTAACCACTGACTGATCTGCAATTTTATTTGTTGTTGAGCTGATGTTTAACACAGCAACCTGCATTACTGGCTTCTCCATTTACAGAATTCTTGATTGCCTTTGAACTTACTGTGCTACCTTCAATAATTTCTAGTTCTGTCACTCACCTCATGAGATAAGATAAATGTCATATATTTGTTCATGGCACACTTTCATTTTGTACTTCCAACAAAGCCAGACTTACTGAATTCATTAATATATATATATATATATATATATATATATATATATATATATATATATATTCATATTTAAATGTTTGATAATTGTTTAGGCTCTAGTGATTTTGTCCCGATCTTATATAGACCTTGTACTTGTCAATTTTTTTTAAAATTAAGGCATTCAATTTAATGTTCATTATGTAGGCGCATACTTGAATATTATTGTAATTATTTTCCGACAAACATTTGCTATTTTTATCTTTTGCAAGGAAGTATTGTGTTAGTTGTTAGGTTGAAGAGTTGAGGGGCAAGGGGTTTGAGCCCTATGCATATAAGTGGGATAGGACTCATTCAGCTAATTAGTTGCAAGAGATATACAAGCATCTAGCAAATGGTGAAGAGTCCAATGAAGAGAGGGATTATGTTGCGCGTAGAGCTTTTGGAAAGCTTGCTTTTTTGACGTTAAGGGATGATTCAGGGACAATCCAGGTTTGCTTAACACCCAAATTTTGATAAATACTACATATAATTCTTTTGGTCAGTATCCATAATGCAGTTCTGCTTCTTTAGAGGTTTAAAGGCCTTATGCTTGTTATTGCCGCATTCTCAATCTCAATGAATGAATTACGTGGGGCGTTCTTATTATCAGATTTTACGAGGTCAGTGTTGTTGTTATCCTTAAGCGGATTCTGTGGAAGGTGACCTCTTTCTCTATTACCTAATGGGGGAGTAGAAAACATTTCGTAAACCGGTTTGATAAGTACAAGGAGTGGGACTCAGTGTATCATCTGCATGTACATTGCAAGTTCATTAGTGTCTTATACAGCTATTGACTTTATCCTTTATCCTGATTTTCATGCCTTGGGTGATTTCGGGATCAATCTGAGCCTTGTTAGAGGTGTGAAGGGGATTATGAGTCTTAAAGAGCAATAAAAGGCGTTGGGAGATGGTGCCGCATTGTTTGTGTTGGGTGATCTAAAGGGAGAGGAACTGTAGATATTTTGAGGGGAAGTAATGTTTAGTTCTGCATATTAGATCTTATTCCTAATCCTCCAACACTTTTTGTCTATATGAATCCTGATTGAGTTCTTTGTTGATCTTGTAAAAAAGTTTAGCCTTATAGATTGAGATGGTCTTTTGATGTCTGGGATGTGAACCTTACCAGTATGGGTCAGTGGGATGTTATCCATGCTTTTTGTATACAGGGATGTAAGAACTTTTGAATGGAAATGGAAAATAGACGGAAACTAGTTCCTTTGGAAATGTTAACATCTTTGGTGCAACTGTGCAAGAAGGAGGGGTTGGGGCATCCCTTTTAATGCCTTTCTAACATGATTCTCAACTCAACAACGCCTTTAATGATTACATGATTACTTATCCCGAAAAGAACTTTGAACAATTGCATGTTTGTGTTTGAACTTTGACATATTAGTAATATGGATGTGTTTGAACTTTAAGCAAAAGTCTTTATTATCTTTATTATAGATTGTTTTGCTTTATATTATTATTTTTTTTGGATAAATATAAGATAAAATATTAAAATTGGCTTAAAATAAAAAATCCCGCCTAGGCCCCGCCCAGGCCCCCGCGCTAGGCCCCCCTTGGCCGCCCGCCTTCCATCTAGCGCCTTTTAGAACATTGAGATCATTCTCTTGAGGCAATCTCTGTCTTATTTTTCAATTTTCTTTGTCTTGTTCTTGCCTATCTCACCTCAACCTTAATCTATTTAGAATCTAATGCAATAACACTAAGTTTTGTAGAAGCTTTTTAGTTGAACCAACTAGTTGATTGTTGTATAAATAATTTAGTACAAATTTGATGTTTTAGCATCCAATTCTAAGTTAGAATATTGATCTTTGTGCAATTATAGATAAAACAATAAAACTATTTTGGTACTCTAAATTTTGAGTATTGGTACGTTAGAGTACCATGTTTGGGAATGCGATTACCAATACTTGGTTCGCTAGATCAATAAGAGTATTTGGTAACTCTAGTTACACTAGGTAAATTTTGTGTAGCTGAGTATAAAGTTTTCTAGATTTAAAAAGTTTAGGACTCGGCTGTTTTTCATATAATAGGATTCCTTTTTTTTAGTCTCCAAGTTCTCAGGTATGGCAGCTCAGCCATGCATAATCTTATTCACTGGAGTTTCTGGATGTAATATCTAAGATATGGTATGTACTTCAGTTTTAAAAACAAGTAACTTTTTGGCACGTGTGCTTCTGCTTTCATTATGATTTTGAAATAAATCAAGAAATGAGTCAAATGAACCTATAAGGAAGCTCTTTAGGTCATGCTTTAATTTAATTTTCAACAGCCAACATTGATGGAAAAAATATTGGGCACTGAACTACAGATCAGATTTATCTTTTCTTTCAAAAGTACATTTTAAGGATCATTTCATTTGAGTTGCTAAATTTGTAATGGATTTGTTCCCTTGTAGTGCAAAACTTGTTGACATTGCTCTCGAGTCTGGAAAAATCTATGAAGGTGATGGATTTAAATACATTAAAGAATGTTTTGAACATGGCACATTGCACCTCATTGGGTTATTGAGTGATGGTGGAGTCCACTCCCGGCTTGACCAATTGCAAGTAATTTTTTTTATCTGATATTTGCTTATTTTCCTTGGTCAAATATGTAATTACAATAGTTATTATAATACTTTATTTTTCCTTACTGATGCAGTTGTTGCTCAAAGGTGCCAGTGAGCGTGGTACCAAAAGAATCCGCGTTCATATTCTTACTAATGGTCGTGATGTTTTGTGCGGTTCAAGTGTACACTTTGTGTAAACTCTTGAGAATGATCTCTCAAAATTGCATGCAAAAGGTACTGATGCGCGGATTGCATCTGGTGGAGGGTGCATGTATGTTACAATGGATCGATACGAGGTAGATAAACTGTGATAAATATTATTATATTTGATAAACTCTTTGGGATATCCTTGGCCTATAATAACTTTGACGCTCTAAGTGGAATTATTGGTGGCTGATTTGGGCCACAGGTATAACTTATATCAACTTTGTATTCGTCTCTATCTTTGAAGATCAGTTTATCTATAGTGACATTCTGAATGGACTGATTGAGAAGTGTCAAGCATAGTGTTATCAATTGAATTGGATCTTAAATTTCTTAAAACCTTTTTAGCATTGGAGTGACCTTTTGATTTTTGAAATCATAAGTGCTACTACTGATGCTCTTAAAATTGTGCTGACTGTATTGTGATATTAGAATTCGCTGACCTTCGATGACCGTCTACCAAGCGTATTCTGAGTATTTGGGTACTTTCTGATCAGTTTTGTTGATCATTTATTGTTGCTTTGGTATGGTCCTTGTGTACATTGGGGCCATCCCATTTTGAGTGTTTCTTTTGACATATTTCTTATACCCCAAAAAAATTGTCTACTGATCCTTCTTTTAGGAAACAAGTCTGCCATTGGTCATCTACCATGAAAATTAACTTGGCCTGCATGATAAAAAAGTGTTACTAGTATATTTCTCCACCCAATACAAGAGCCCAATTCTTTGCCAGTACACGCAGTATCTTTTTTGGAACCCTGAATATAAAATTATTGTATCGACCTATTATACTGAATCAGGCATGCTATCATTCATGGGATACATAATTGGGAGTCCTTCCCATCAGCTTTTGTTCTTGATATTCTACCTTTTTTGATTAGTGTGTGTCACTTTGTGTAATTTGAGCTGTTTCTTTTGCAGAATGACCTGGATGTCGTAAAACGAGGATGGGATGCACAAGTTCTAGGTGAAGCACCATACAAGTTTAAGAGTGCACTTGAAGCTGTCAAGACTTTGAGGGCGCAGCCCAATGTTAGTGATTAGTACTTACCTCCATTTGTTATTGTTGATGAAAAAGGCAAGCCTGTTGGGCCTATAGTTAACGGAGATGCTGTGGTGACTTTTAACTTTAGAGCAGATCGTATGGTCATGGTTGCCAAGGCTTTTGAATATGAGAACTTTGATAAATTCAATCGAGTTCGATTTCCTAAAATCCGTTATGCTGGGATGCTTCAATATGATGGGGAGTTGAAGCTGCCAAGTCACTACCTTGTTTCTCCTCCAGAGATAGACAGAACTTCTGGTGAATACTTGACGCATAATGGTGTCCGTACTTTTGCATGCAGGTTGGTTGCTCAAAAAAGAATATTATGTTTTTACCTTTATTGTTTATCACAAAATTATAACATAAAATGTAGTATGTTTCGTCTTGTATGACATATCTTTATGATTTTATTATCTTGTACTTTGACTTATTTGGCTTTCAAATTTAAACACATTTAAAGCAAGACATAAATATTTGAAGGTTGAAAATATTGAAAGAAGGAATAATAGACTTGATTCTTTGCTTTGGCTTCATGACTGCCCTGTTGGGCCTTATTGGACTTAGTGTTTCCAGAAATCATATTCTTCTTTGCATTATTTTTTTGATTGGTTAAATACATGGTCATCTTCTTTGTTGCTTATTAATTTTGTTAAG
This sequence comes from Panax japonicus, assembly GCA_020205505.1. Lineage (NCBI taxonomy): Eukaryota > Viridiplantae > Streptophyta > Magnoliopsida > Apiales > Araliaceae > Panax > Panax japonicus. The sequence continues at coordinate 26,215,190 of CM035113.1, forward strand.
GAACAATAGTGCCTCTAATTTCTTTGACTCTTATTACTAGGGAGTTTCCAGGATGTAGGTGCCTTCTAAGATGTCGGACTGGGGCATACTTCATCGCGTAGATAGAAAAAAATTCAGGTCCTTTGATACAGAGAAATGTTTTTATTTAATTGGATTGTAAATAATATTTGGATCCCGAGCAACTTATCCATGATGTTTCTGTTTCTGTTTATAGCTGATTTCTACTGTATGATGCCTTTAAAACAATATGATAAACTGATTGGACACTAGTGCATAACACTTGTGGAAGTTTTCATATTTACAACTATTATGCAAATATTTGATTTTTGATGTTGAGATTGTTCCCTATGAATTTCCAAGGCTGATTGGGTCGAGCCTGAATCATATTGGAATCAAGATTACTTTTTTATATTGCTATTAATCTAGAAATTTTTTCATGAGTATCATTCAATCCTGGTTTTCTTTTAACTTTGGTTTCTTTCGGGCCTCTTTATGGGTGCATTTACTTAGAGAGTCCTCAAATATCAATATCTTTAAACTGAAATTATTGTTTTTTAAGGTTTATTGTGAGAAGGAAAAACTTGCAGACAATCAATTTGACCAGTTGAAGACACTTGTTGATATAGGTGATATACTGGGTGCAAATGGCTCAATTAAGTGGACAGAGAAAGGTGACTTTCTCAATCCACTTTTGGTTCATTATGTTTCCTTAAACTTTTATATTTTTGCATTTGTATAGTTGGTTAGCTAGGATAGAAGGGTTTCACTTGGTGAATAATTTTCATGGTAAAAAATGACTTGATCATTTAATTTAGGTCCACTACCAATACATGAGCCTTGGCGGCTCGATGTCCAAGGTGTTGCCTTGTCCTTCTCCAACGCCAGGGTGCCTAGTCGTCGCCTAGGCGATGCCATGACAACTGTGGTCTAAATTATGAGATGTTAGATCATGTAGTGTTTCACTATAGCATTTATTTGAGTAGGCATTCACAGACAAGGTATCCAAATCTTGTACAGATCTCATACTAGTCCAACAAAAAGATATCCTTTAATTTTAATTATTATATAATGCTTTGCAGTATAAGTTTGTTCATAGCTTATTGTTGATACTAATCTTTCATGCTATTTTCTGTATATAGCTATGTTGATATGATTGCAAATCCTGAAGTAGCCGACACATTTCGCAAAAGAGCAAAGGTGACTCTTCCTTATTATTGTTAGCATTTTGTAATTATTATTGTTAATAATCTTTGTTAAGTTACCAATTGCTTTAAAAGTTTAAACTGTTAGAAAATGCGCCTAACAATGTATATCATGCTTTAACACTTCATCTCACATGCAACCTCTACTTACTCATGGAAAGACAGATTAAGGTATATTACAATGCACAAAACAAACAAAGTGCAAACAACACTTGCAAACATGGGCAGGCCATGCTTTCAAAGTTCACTCTTTCTACAATCTGATATTCTATATTGGATTTGTGACATATTTTTAGTGGGAAAGAGTGATTAATCTATTATTTATTTAGGGGAAAAAAGGACTGATTAAATCACCAAAAAGGTAATGGTTTCATTTGTGACTGACTACATAAATAATTATTTATTTTTCATTTATTTCTAATACTACTACATAATCTCACAGCAGCAAGAAGTGCCAATATCATTTGGCACTAAATGTAACGTAATAATATATTCCTACTTTACCATTGCACTTCCTTCAGATTAGACCACAATTTCATTATACAATAAAAAAAATTCTTTTTTACTCCATGTACATGATGATGGCAAAATAGATTGTCTATGTGCTAGATTTTTGTAACTTTTGCTGGACTTTAAATTGCTGCAGATCTCGTGTGTCAAAACAAGAGAAATTCTTCCCACATTGTGTGCCAAGAAATTTTGGTCCCCAGTCTCGTGATACCCCTCCTAAAAGAGGTAATGTTTGATATTTGTGTTCTCAATCTAAGCATACCCTATTCTTTCTTGATAATCATAAAACTTATTTTACTTTTCACATGTTACTTCTTCATATTTTCACAAAGTTGTCTTGTGAGTTCTCTGTACTAGTTTAGGATCATTGTATGTTGCCAAAAGAGGTTTTTATTTTCTTTTCTTTTTTAATTTAAGTTCATCAGTTTCATCTTTTCTTATTCCTCGTCTTATTGAAATTGAATTTTGCTGTTTCTATTGCAGCATGAAGTTTACATGCCCAACCTTGATTTTCTTGAAGAAAATGATGATGAAGTGGATCTAACATGTCACACTTTATTCCTTCTAGTTCATTGTTATTCTTTCAGTTTTCTTATGTTAGTTAATAAATTTTGTAGGTACTATGGTCCTTGTGAAACCAAGATACAATAACAAATTTTGTAGTTATTGTGACTCGAGTATTATGATCTATTTATATTAGAAGTTTTGATTTTATTAGCTTTTTATGCATTAGCTTATCAATTAGTTTGAAAAAAGTATGACAATATTTATATACTTGAAAAATAAATTTAATATTTCTTATAGAAATTAATAATAATAATAATAAATATGAAATCAAAGATTTAAAAATTAATTATAATTTTCAATGAATTTTAATTATTTAGTAATTAATTTTTTATTTACAAATTTATAATTTGTGAAGGAATTTTTCTCACTAATTTGAAGAAAGATTCTCAATTTATAATTAGTGAAGAAAAATATTCTCTCGTTAAATAAATTTGTTCTTCACAATATATTATTTGTGAGGGAATCAAGTTCACTAATTTTAAATAGTCCTTCTTAAAATATTATTTATGAAAGAAACCAATCATTCACTAAATAATAATATTCTATTACTAAATACAATTTGTGAATAAAAACGTTATTCACAATAAATCCTTCACAAAAAACATTTAGTTACTACTTAGAGAATGATACCCAATTGCGAGGATGTCTAATGTGAGCACTTGTGTGAAGGAAATATTTCTTCGTAATAAATCACTTGTGAGTGATATATGACCTCTAGTGAAGGATTTGTCCTTCACTAGAGGCCCTTTTTGGTGTAGTGTGTGATAGCTAGGATAACGAAGGGACAAAAGATAGTTTTGTCACCTATACGATAAAAGGAAAAGAGATAAATGGCAAGTCTGTGTGTTTTAAGTGTGAATCAATGGAGTATAAGGTGGAAGACCGTTCAAGAAGGAGAAGGGAGGCAAGGAGTGTGAATACGGAAAAAGGCAGCATGACATTGGCGACGACGAGACCAACATCAATAATCAAACCAACGAAATCAACCGCAAGCGTCTTCAACATGACCGTTCAAGAAACTGTAGCAGTCAGGAATGCAACTCTAGGTATTATTCGAACAAATTTTATTTTCTTATATATATTATTTTCCTATATATAGTAAAATATTTTTTAAATTATTTTGAAGGAGGAAATTGAGTTCTATTAGAAATCAATTTTCCGTATAAGCAGATAGATAAGCTTTATACTGAATAGTTAAAGATTGGTTCGATCATTTATGATCGAGATCTACATACAATGATTGTGTATGCTATGTACCCTGGTATGTATAGGTTTTAAAACGGTGATTCCGAGGACGGAATCTTTATAAGGGAGGGTGAATGTAACAACCCGATATTTTCTATATAATTAAATCAGAAATTTTTCGTATAATTTTTTTTATTTTAAGGATGAGAATTTGTACAAGATAAAGCTTATGTAATTATGTAATAAATAATATATATATATATATATATATATATATATATATATATATTACATGAATGTTTACAAATAATTTTATTTTAAAGTTATTGATTATTATAAATTATATTCTTATAATAATTAATTTTATAGCAGAAATATTTTTATTAATTATTTTTCATGAAAATATAATTATATATTATTTAAATAATATATGAAATAATTTTTAGAATAATTATAATAATTATTTATTTTATTATATGAAATTATGCAAGATTAATTAAGTTAATTATTTTAACTTAATTAATAATGTTATATATGAAGAATAAATCAGATATGAAATCCAAAACCCTAATTTTGGATTTGATCAAGGAATGAGGATAATAATATTATATTATTATTTCTCAGTGTTATAATTAGGTATGCTATGTGTGTAAGGTTAATGTGATGATCAGTTTTTATGGAACAATTTTAATGTTACTGATAAACCCTAGTTTGAAGTCAAACGAGACTTTAAAATCCGTCTAGTAATTATGTTATGTGATTAATGATATTTATTATAATATTATTTTATTTCAGTGCCGTAAATATGTACTGTATATGTGTGGATTGATAATGTTCGTCAATTATGGTATCTTATGACCAAACCCTATCATTAATTTGTTTAACCCTATTTTTAATTCAATTGGGAATTTAAGACTGTGTGGTAATTATGTTAGTTGAATTTTGTTGAGTATGACATAATTTAAGGTTAATTAGGAAACCCTAATTATTTAAGAAACCCTAATTACAACTTGAGAACCCTAATTGTATAAATTAGGAATATTAAATGTTAAATATTTAAAACCCCAATTTCCTAATTGTAACCCTAATTGCTAATTGGGTAATCCTAATTGCTTAATTGGAAAGATAAATACTATTTAGAAAAACTTAACCCTAATTAGGGAGAATCTTAATTATTCAAAACCCTAATTAATATTTAGAAATATTAATTTCTAGAAACCCTAATATTTATATTATAAACCCTAATTTATATATTGCAAACCTTAATTGCTAAATTTAGAAGTTTAATGCTAATTAATGTATCTTAAACCTAATTAGTAAGGTACTAAGTAATTAAAAACCTAATTGATTAAGAAACCCTAATTACAATTTTTAGAAACTAAAATTTTATTATTTTCATTTTTCAAACCCTAAATTAGAAATCCTACAATTTTGTGCTAAACCTTAGGGTTTAACCCTAAGGATTAAACCCTAAGTGTAAGACCCCGAATTTTTTTACAAATAAAATTTTCTCTATTTATTATCTTGAAATAATAAGGAGTTAATTTGATATAATATTTTGGTTTTGGGTGAAATGTGCAAATTTTGCAATATAAGCAAGTGGTTATAAAATATTCATTATTGTCGGGGAATATTCGTTTGGTCGTGAAATATTTTTTTTGTCAGGAATCTCCGTACGACGGCGCAGTCATTTGTGGGCCCATAACGAAAAATGGTTGGATGAAAGAAATCGACAAAGATTGAGTTTTATAAATAACGGCGTAAATTGTTATCGTTAACATGTTGGGTTACCTGGTGGTTAAAATACAGTAATATGTGTGGTTGCACAGTAGCACACGGTATTGCACATTATTGTTGAATTATTGATCCTTACGTAAGAAGGCACTACTCAATAATTGTTACAGTAATTACTGTTTATTATTTTATTTTATTGATTCAATAATTGCTGCGTTGATATTTATATTATTATTGTTTCAATAATTATCATTGCACAGTATTTTCTATTATCAGATCAATAATTCATATTATTTGAATAATATTATTAGATAGCATTATTGGCAATGTCTAGAAAGTTCTGTCAAGAAGAGGTTTAGTCATCTAATTGCGCGTCAGTAAGGAGAAATCCTTATTGGAAAGCCCCCTCTTTCCTGGGAACGGCCTGGTTGTCAGTACTGTGATTCTGTAATATTATTTTTGAATAATTAATTATTGATTATTATGATAAAGAAAATATTCATTTTATATGGATATAGATGGAGAAAATTTTTAATGTGACAATTATTGAAAATTAATATTTTTTCTTTTTCTGATAAAATAATTCATTTAAATATAATATTTTAATAATATATTAATGGTGATATTTTTACAATGAATGTGGGATATATGAGTATATGAGGAGGAAAAGTATTTTTGTGGCATTAAATGTTTAACACATGTTTTGTGTGTCGGTGGACACAATTCTTGACCGAAAATTGATTATACACTGTAAAATCGCCCGTTTATTGATTTCGGATAATTTCTGTTTGGAATTTGGAAAAATTTTCTTCTGCAAAGTTGTAGAGAATTGAAATTCCTATGGAAAGTCGCGAGTTTCGAATTTTCTGATAACCGAGCTATTTTCTATGAATTGTTGAAGTTTCGGAGAATACAATAATTTTTATTAATTTATGGGTGGGAACCACTTTTTTTGTTGGTGTGGAATACACATGTGGGCTGCTATTTTTGTTCAAAGATGGCTGATGGCTTTCAAAATTGGTTGGTGAAGGTTGGTGTGGAATAAAAAAAAGAAAATGATATTTTATTATTTTAGTCTCCTTTGGCGTTCTAGTATTTTCCTATAAATAGAGGGCTAAGTTAGAATTGAAAATCACACCAGAAACAAAGTTTTCTCTCTTTCTCTCTCTATATTATCGAGCGTATTCTTGTGAGAATACTTTGAGTGTTACTATACGGTACGAGTTTCCGTCAGCACTATACCGAAATTCAGTCAGAAGTACGATTATTTTGAGGTAAATGATGTTGTTTCTTCTCAAATGATATTATCTTCTTCAATATCATTATGCCGAAATATTGTTCTGAACTTTTTATCAATTTGGAACTTTTTCATGTCGGAGTTACTATTCATGAGTAACTATTCACGAGTTACTATTCACAAGTACTATTCACGAAGCGTGATGATGTTTTTTTTGAAATTTCTTTCTTTTGGTGTCGGAGTTACTATCCACGTGTACGACACTATTCACGTATATGACACTATTCACGAATACAGCACTATTCACGAATACGACACTATTCATCGAAAAATAAAATTTCTTCTTTTTATCCAAAATATCTATTTTGGCTACTATCTTTGATTGTATCCATGTTTTGATCGTTATTTTTGAGTTCTGCTTCAAAATCAGTTGTTATAAAGTATTATTGATCTTGGACAAACTGTTGTACGAATCCCTAATATTTGTCCTTCTATCTCACTGGATTCGTTCTTTAAAATGTTTTTCATCATCCTCAGTCCTTAATGGTGATACTTGATGAATATCTTTGGCCTGTAGTGCAAAGATAAATGATTAAACTGAAGAATCTCTTTGGCCCGTAGTGCAAAGATGAACAGGTGTTGAGATGAACATGACCAACTGGTGATACAAATGAATATCTTTGGCTTGTAGTGCAAAGATGATTAAAGATGTATATTGATTGTTGTTACAGGGATGAAATATTGATGATGGACTTTTAAATCTTAGAAGACAGTAGAATTCATTCTCTGCGTGACTCTTCTAATGGATTGCTATTTTCGCTGCATTTGTTGATCTAAAACTTGTTGTCTATTATATTTTATCAGATTTTTTCCTGTTGAAGACTAACGATAATTTGTTGTATATTATCTTAGTCATAATATTCTTTACTGGGCTAGTTGAGCTCACCCTTTCCTTTTTGTTCCATTTTTCTTCTCAGGAGATGAGAACATAGCAGGATCGAGTCGGGGTATGGAGTGATGGTTCTAGAAAGATGTTTTAGCAGTCCTCACTATTTCTATAAAATAGTGTTTGAATAATTGTAATGAGGACTTATTTGCGTGTGGATATTGTCTAGAAGACAATATTTGAATTTAAACTCACAGTATGTATTATAGTATTTCAGACGACATTTGTATTATTGAAGTTGTAGTTTGCTTTATGTACCATGTATTTGGAGACTCAGAATGGGTTGGATTGAATGGACCTATTTTGGGGGCGTCACAGTTGGTATCAAAGCTTAGGGATATGGTCTCTGACGGAGATTGGGGAATAGAACTAGGAGGGGAGAGATGAGTAAATCCTTCGCTATTGTGTCCTATCTAAGCTTATGTGTTGGTCGGTCATAATATAGGGATATTATGTGATATGTTAAATTGTTTAATTAACCCTTATTTTATGGCAGTATTTAAGAATGGCCGCTGAGAACGTTAACAATGGAGTGTATGAGACTGTGGAACAACATTTAGTCTCAAACCAGGAGAACGTACAACAGGAAGACAATATTCCTCCTGTAAACAACGTTATCGACCAAATGATGAATGATGGAATGTTTAGGAACTTTTTGCAGTTCATGCAAAATCAGACGAGGGAGACTCGTGTACAGAATACGGGTGGAAATGATAGCAACGCGCGGCTTATCACGGCCAAGCAGTTCAAAGAGTTGGGACCACCAGAATTTAAGGGAAAGCCGGATCCGATCATGGCGGAAACATGGGTCAAGCAAATTACCAAGATATTCGATGTCTTGGGATGCACGGAGGAACAGAAGGTTCCATTCGCCATCTTTATGTTCCGTGGCGAGCCAGATTACTGGTGGGAATCTGTGAAGCTTACCCAACCAGATGCACTCAACATGTCTTGGGAAAGATTTCAGAAACTTTTCAATGACAAGTACTTTCCTGAAAGTATTCGTTATATGAAAGAGGTAGAGTTTATTAGACTCAAACAGAATAACATGACGGTGTCTCAATACGAGGCAAAGTTCGCAGAGTTATCCAGGTTTGTACCTCATTTGGTAGAGAATGAGGAACGAATGACGAGGATGTTTCTGAGAGGTTTAAAACCTGAGATTCGGCAATATCTTATCTCTCATAAATTTTCTTTATATTCAGATGTTGTCAACAGGGCTCAATTATTAGAGCGAGATAGCGAGTACGTTCAACCAAGAGATCGCAACCAGGATCATACCGGTGACAGCAGTCATCAGAACAACGATAACCAGCGAAGAAAGAAAAATACGGACAAGAGTGACAACCACTCTGGTGGTAATCGTAGCCATAAAAATAGAAGAAGCGAGTCGGGGGGAGATTTTAAAAAGAGGAGATTCAACAATGACACTGCGAAGACGTCAGCACCAGTAGCAACGGGTTTTAAGGGAGGAGAACGACCACCGGTCGTATGCTATAAATGTGGAAAAGAGGGACACATCAGCCCAAACTGTCCACAACAGTTCAAGGTATGCTATAATTGTGGAAAGGAAGGACATATCGCTCGAGATTGTACGGTAGCAAAACTAAGTCCAGCGGGGATGGTGACTCAAAAGGCTATCCCAGAAAAGTCAAAGTCAATGGTTCCTGGAAGAGCGTTTGTCGTGACTGGTCAGAATGGGAGGAACACGAACGAAGTTAGCACGGGTTAGTTAATTATAAATTCTTACGAAGTTTATACCTTATTAGATATCGGTTCTACCCATTCATTTATCTCTCCTGCTTGTGCTCAACGTTTAAACTTGACTCCGGAGAAATTAGACTTTGACCTATCTGTGGAAACTCCGTTAGGAGAAACTTTCATCACATCCACTATTTATAAATCTTGTTTGATCCAAGTTGGCACCATCGCGTTACCTGTTGATCTTATTTCTTTAAAGATACTTGCTTTTGATGTGATTTTGGGGATTGATTGATTAACTACTCATCATGCCAAAATTGATTGCTTTCGTAAGGTTGTTAGTTTTCATATTCCTAAGCAACCTGTTATTCGAATTCAAGCAACCAAACCATTGAAGTCAAATACTTTCATATCAAGCCATAAAGTCATTCGTTTATTGAAAAACGGATGTCAAGTTTTCTTAGCCCATGTTATGGACTTAAACAAAAATACCTCAGATTTGAATGATATTTCTATTGTTAGTAAATTTCCTGATGTATTTTCTGAAGAATTTCTTGGCTTACTCCCAAAGTGTGATATTGCATTTTTTATCGACTTTGAACCTGGTACAAAACCCATTTCTAAAAATCTCATGGCTCCTATTGAACTTCAGGAGTTAAAATTTCAACTATAGAATTTGGTACCCGAGCCTTTATCTGGTGACTTCCTTTGTGGAATGTACCGAAGCCAGACTCTCCGTAGGGGACGCCATATTGTGCGGTAGTAAACTGATAGGTGTCATTATGACGTGCTATCCAAGATTGGGATATGAGTCATAGTTGAGAGCAACCTAAGTCAGTAATCGAAATATGTAGTTTTCAAGGCTTAGTTGGTTATTATCGGAGATTCGTTGAAGGATATTCTCGAATCGCTACTCCATTAACGCAGCTGACTCGTAGAGATACAAAATTCGAATAGAGCAAGGAATGTGGGAAGAGCTTCGAAGAACTCAATAGGAGACTCATTTCGGCACATTTTCTGACCATACCATCCTGGAAAAGTGAACGTGGTAGCTGACGTGTTGAGTAAAAGATCGTATACGAGTACGAATGCAATATTGTCAAAGACCCATTTCATATAACTTACAAATGATAGATATAGAGTTAAAGACTCTAGGGACTCACGTGATGATATACAAGTAGAACCGACTTTAATCGATAAAGTTAAAAACGTTCAAGCTACACACCGGAGCTGATGAATATGAAGAAGGAGGTATAAGAAGTTGTTATTCCAAAAGCGAAAATTGGCGAGGTGGGGAAAGCTCAAACCTTCGATTTATTTGAAATCATCGATCGAGTAGGAACTGTGGCCTATAGACTCGCCTTAATGCCAAGTATGTCATGTGTTTATAACGTTTTTCATGTATCGATGTTATGTAAATATGTGGATGACCCAAACCATATTATTGCGTCAGAACCAGACGAGATAGCCGAAGATTTAACGTTCGAGGAGGTACCTGACAAGATCTTAGATAAGGAAGAGCATGTCCTACGCACAAAGGTCATACCACAAGTTAAATTTTTTTGGAGGAACCATGCTATTGAGGAAATGACTTGGGAGTTGGAATCGAAAATGAAAGCGAGATACCCTCACCTGTTCGAAACACCAGGTACGTACGTCAATTTCGAGGACGAAATTTCATAAGAAGGGGAGGTTGTATGACCCCAATTTTTTTTACAAATAAAATTTTCTCTATTTATTATCTTGAAATAATAAGGAGTTAATTTGATATAATATTTTGGTTATGGGTGAAATGTGCAAATTTTGCAATATAAGCAAGTGGTTATAAAATATTCATTATTGTCGGGGAATATTCGTTTGGTCGTGAAATATTCTTTTTGTCGGGAATCTCCGTACGACGGCGCAGTCATTTGTGGGCCCATAACGAAAAATGGTTGGATGAAAGAAAACGACAAAGATTGAGTTTTATAAATAACGACGTAAATTGTTATCGTTAACACTGTTGGGTTACCTGGTGGTTAAAATACAGTAATATACGTGGTTGCACAGTAGCACACGGTATTGCACATTATTGTTGAATTATTGATCCTTACGTAAGAAGGCACTACTCAATAATTGTTACAGTAATTATTGTTCATTATTTTATTTTATTGATTCAATAATTGCTGCGTTGATATTTATATTATTATTGTTTCAATAATTATCATTGCACAGTATTTTCCATTATCAGATCAATAATTCATATTATTTGAATAATATTATTAGATAGCATTATTGGCAATGTCTAGAAAGTTCTGTCAAGGAGAGGTTTGGTCATCTAATTGCGCGCCAGTAAGGAAAAATCCTTATTGGAAAGCCCCCTCTTTCCTGGAAACGGCCTGGTTGTCAGTACTGTGATTCTGTAATATTATTTTTGAATAATTAATTATTGATTATTATGATAAAGAAAATATTCATTTTATGTGGATATAGATGGAGAAAATTTTTAATGTGACAATTGTTAAAAAATAATATTTTATCTTTTTTTGATAAAATAATTCATTTAAATATATTATTTTAATAATATATTAATGGTGATATTTTTACAATGAATGTGGGATATATGAGTATATGAGGAGGAAGAGTATTTTTGTGGCATTAAATGTTTAACACATATTTTGTGTGTCGGTGGACACAATTCTTGACCGAAAATTGATTATAGACTGTAAAATCGCCCGTTTATGGATTTCGGATAATTTCTGTTTGGAATTTGGAAAAATTTTCTTCTGCAAAGTTGTAGAGAATTGAAATTCCTATGGAAAGTCGCGAGTTTCGAATTTTCTGATAACCGAGCTATTTTCTATGAATTGTTGAAGTTTCGGAGAATACAATAATTTTTATTAATTTATGGGTGGGACCCACTTTTTTTGTTGGTGTGAAATACACATGTGGGCTGCTATTTTTGTTCAAAGATGGCTGATGGCTTTCAAAATTGGTTGGTGAAGGTTGGTGTGGAATAAGAAAAAGAAAATGATATTTTATTATTTTAGTCTCCTTTGGCGTCCTAGCATTTTCCTATAAATAGAGGGCTAAGTTAGAATTGAAAATTACACCAGAAACAAAGTTTTCTCTCTTTCTCTCTCTATATTATTGAGCGTATTCTTATGAGTATACTTTGAGTGTTGCTATATGGTGCGAGTTTCTGTCAGCACTATACCGAAATTCAGTCAGAAGTACGATTACTTTGAGGTAAATGATGTTTCTTCTTAAATGATATTATCTTCTTCAATATCATTATGCCGAAATATTGTTCTGAACTTGTTATCAATTTGGAATGTTTTCATGTCGAAGTTACTATTCATGAGTTACTATTCACGAGTTACTATTCACGAGTACTATTCACGAAGCGTGATGATGTTTTTGTAAAATTTCTATCTTTTGGTGTCGGAGTTACTATTCACGTGTACGACACTATTCACGTATACGACACTATTCACGAATACGGCACTATTCATCGAAAAATGAAATTTCTTCTTTTTGTCCAAAATATATATTTTGGCTACTATCTTTGATTGTATCCATGTTTTGATCGTTATTTTTGAGTTCTGCTTCAAAATCAGTTGTTATGAAGTATTATTGATCTTGGACAAACTGTTGTACGAATTTCTAATATTTGTCCTTCTATCTCACTGGATTCGTTCTGAAAAATGTTTTTCATCATCCTCAGTCCTTAATGGTGATACTTGATGAATATCTTTCGCCTGTAGTGCAAAGATAAATGATTAAACTGATGAATCTCTTTGGCCCGTAGTGCAAAGATGAACAGGTGTTGAGATGAACATGACCAACTGGTGATACAAATGAATATCTTTGGCCTGTAGTGCAAAGATGATTAAAGATGTATATTGATTGTTGTTACATGGATGAAATATTGATGATGGACTTTTAAATCTTAGAAGACAGTAAAATTCATTCTCTGCGTGACTCTTCTAATGGATTGCTATTTTCGCTGCATTTGTTGATCTAAAACTTGTTGTCTATTATATTTTATCAGATTTTTCCTTGTTGAAGACTAACGTTAATTTGTTGTATATTATCTTAGTCATAATATTCTTTACTGGGCTAGTTGAGCTCACCCTTTCCTTTTTGTTCCATTTTTCTTCTCAGGAGGTGAGAACATAGCAGGATCGAGTCGGGGTATGGAGTGATGGTTCTAGGAAGATGTTTTAGCAGTCCTCACTATTTCTATAAAATAGTGTTTGAATAATTGTAATGAGGACTTATTTGCGTGTGGATATTGTCTAGAAGACAATATTTGTATTTAAACTCACAGTATGTATTGTCGTATTTCACACGACATTTGTATTATTGAAGTTGTAGTTTGCTTTATGTACCATGTATTTGGCGACTCAGAATGGGTTGGATTGAATGGACCTATTTTGGATTCGTCACACTACGGGGTTGACATGTTACATATTTGCCATTAAATTTATAAGGAAAATGACAATTTTACCCCTTGTTGCATTATTGGACAAAACTTGTAAATCTAGCTATAATGTAGTTGGTGACCAACCATTGACTTGCAAAGTGCTGAGAATCAATACAACTCAGCCAACACAGTCAACCAATTCATTGCATTCCTTATATATATAGATCAAGAGAGAGAAAGTGCTCATTTTATCAAAATTGTCCAACATTCACTCCACTAAGACCCTCTCTCTCTAGCTCACGAAATTTCTTAGTATATCAGTCCCTTATATAGCCCCACGATCACCAATAACAAATCAGTAGCCAAGAAATCAGATTTGCTTATTTAAAGGTATAAACCCTAGTTGAAAAATTTGATCTTGATCCTATGTTAAAAGTTATGTTTTTGTGTTAGAATATGTTGTTTATAGTGTTATTAAGTGATCTGGGTTGATAGATGTTGGATCAATAACATCTATAAGCTCGGATCTAGTGTTTTTGCAAATCTGGAAAAATTTAATTTTTGTGTTTTGACAACTAATGTCAGAGGCTGTAGATCTCATTGTGTGGTGTTGTTTTTGTTGTTTAAATGTTTGTTCTTGTAGTATGTTGTAAGGGCTTTACTCTGGAACTTGATTCAAAGCCAGATCGATTGTAGATTAAAAGTTATAAAGGGTCAAAGTGGGTTGACCGGCATTGACCGGCTGTTTCTGGGCAGCCCAGAATTGCCCAGAACGTCTGACAAGGATTTTGCAGGCTCTTGATCTTATTGTTGTTACGTGTTTTGATCAAGTTGTTGTTTGGTGTTTGTAGACAGACATGAAAACTACCTTCTAAAGCTTTTATACCACCTAGATTCGTAACAGATTTAAACTTAATGATGGTCAAACTTAGGTATCCAAAACTGCTCAAGAACATTTCTGGAAAACCCAGAAATGTTCAAGAATAGTTCCGGGAAGGTACTTTGACCAGATTGTTTCTTGACATTCTGTTGATGTTATATAAGTTTTGTGTACGAGATCTTTTCATTTACATATGATCTAAATACTTAAAGTGTTAGATCACATAAAGCAGACTTGTAGTGCATGATATAAAGCATCAAAGTAGGACCCTTGAGTTTCTGGGTAACCTGGAACCTCAAGAACACGTCTGACAATAACTTCTGCAGCTTAGATCTTGCATTGGATAGATAGTATGGCCTAGATAAAGGTTGGAACATGTAGTATTACATCCATACTACATGATCAATGTCTAAAATAGTCCAGAAGCTTTATGATCGATTTGATATTGTTGGTCAAAGTAGTGCATGTGTTAGCTGGCTATGAGTTTCTAGGTTTGGCCAAGAACACGAAGAACACATATAGCGACGGTTCTGTCGCTATAGGTGGTCTTTAGCGACAGTTTCTATATAAAAATTATATTTTTATTAAATAACTAGTATTAATTAGTTTTAATTATGAAAAAAATACAAAATAAATTCCTAAAAATTATTTTAAAATCCGAAAATTAGTTTTTAATTATTTTGAATATATTTCATAAATATTTAATATTTTTGGAATATTAAAAGTATTTAATTTATTTAATTATTATATTAAATAAATTATTTAAAAATGATTTTAATACATGAAAAATCATTTAAAATTATATTATGGTATAAGAAAATAATGTAAGTTATTTTTGATAACTTTTAATATTTTGTGATGAATTTCATTAATTAATTAATATTAATGATAATTAAGTTATTTATTGAATATATTAAATAAATTATGAAAAATAGAATTAATGATTTATAAATTATAAAAAAAAATGATTTAAAGGTATTTTAAGTTATAAAATATAACTTTTAATATTTTGTCATGAAAAATATGACTATTTTAACATTAAAGATATTAGATTTATTTAATAATTATATTAAATAAATTAGTTTAAAAATGATTTTAATATTAAAAAAATCATTTTAATTGAAAATAAGTAGTTTAAAAATATTTTAAGTTATAACATATAACTTTCAATATTTAAAGGTAAATTTCATTAATTATTTACGATTAATGATATTATAATTATTTAATAATTATATTAAATAAATTAGTTTAAAAATGATTTTAATATTATAAAAATCATTTAAAATGAAAATAAAGTGGTTAAAGATATTTGAAGTTATAAATTATAACTTTTGATATTTAAAGGAAAATTTTATTAATAATTTAATATTAAATGATATTAGATTTATTTAATTATTATATTAAATAAATAGTTTAAAATTGTTTTATTTATTTAAAAATCATTTAAAACGGATATAAATGAATTTAAAATATTTCAAGTTATGATTAAGGACTTTTAATATTTTGGTAAGTAATACATTAATACTTTAATATTAATCATAATTATTTAAAAATGATTTTAATTTTTTTTAAAATTATTTAAGGGTAATATTAATACTTTAAAAGTATTTTGAGTTATTATAAATAACTTTAGCATTTTGGAAACGATTTCATTAATGGTTTAATATTAATTAAATATTAATGATAATAGAATTGTTTAATATTTAAATCATTTAATAATGATTCCGGTGTTTGAAAATTTATGATAAATTATAATAAATGTTTAAAAATTATTATAAGAATAATATGACTGTTACTTAAATAGTCTAAATAGATATTGAACGTCGATAAAGAGTCTTAGACTCGATAATTACTCGATAAAGCTGTCGGTACGCCGACTGTGACGCCCCCAAAATTAGGTATACATTACCCATCTTGAGTCACCAAATACATGGTACAGAATTCAAATACAACTTAATAATACAACTATCGTGTACAATACGACAAAATATAAACTGTGAGTTTGAATACAAATATTGTCTACTAGAGAGTATATAAACTAAAAAGGAGTCCTCATTACAATTATTATCACACTATTTCATAGAATATTGAGGACTACTAATGCACCATTTAGGACCATCACTCTGTTTCCCGACTAATCCCAGCTACGTTCTCATTTTCTGAAGAGAACAGTGAAAGAAAGGGTGAGCTCAACTAGCCTAGTAAGAAATATTATGACTAAGATAATGCAGAATAATTTATCGTTAGCCTTCAACAGTGTTAAACTTATAAAAGATAATAACTATCAAGTTTAACTGCAGCGGAACAAGTAATCCATTAGAAGAGTCAAGTAGGGAATAAAATCTACTATCTTCTATGATTTAAAAGGTTTTTCATCACTTTTATCACTGAGACTCAACTTAATAAATAATCCACATCATCGAATCACCCCTGCACTACGGCCAAGGATATTCTTTAGTATCACGACCACGAATTATCCACGCACCACGGCTTAAGATAATCATGTTTTCATCAACGGTCCTGATCATGCCATAAAACAATTCATCTTTGCACTACGGCCAAAGAGAATCAATAACCATAATCATACCAAAAATTGTCCATCAATGAACTACGGGCCAATGAGGTCTTTTTTCACATCATTTGTAACATTACGGTTATGATTATACTGAATAATCCCTGGTCATAATCATACCAAGTCCATCTATGCACTACAGGCCACAGATGACTTTCAACATAATATAAACATGAGGATGATGACAATGATATAAGAATTCAATAAAATAAGTTAAAGAATTAATTTATCTAGGAACTAATAACGTCCACATTATCAACATGATACTTCTTTGTAGAGTAAAATTCAAGAATGCTCAAAAGAATATTTCCATGAAAAGATACTGGATGAAGCGCAAATATCAAGGATATTCCACTAATTTCATGGAGTATAGAAGTCAAAGTTTTAACCAACTGAGTATAATAAAGAATGGAATAACAAAAGAAATCACCATACATGCGATAGACCGCATAGGTAGGTTATTCTAATAGAATAATAAATAACGGAATCAAGTCCGGCGTAAAACGCACAGACAGGATATTCCAACAGAATAATAAAGAATGGAACCAGGTCCAACGTAAAACGCACAGACAGGATATTCTGACAGAATAATAAATAATGGCACCAGGTCCGACGTAAACGCACATATAGTATATTCTGACAGAATAATAAATAATGGAATCAAGTTCGGTGTAAACGCACAAACAGGATATTCCGACAGAATAATAAAGAATGAAATAATAGAAAAATTTCACTAAGGGTAGCCCGCGTATACAGGTTATTCCAACAGAATAATAAATAATGGAATAACAGAAGTTCTCTTCATGAATACAAAAGAAATAATACCCCTTATGAGTACAACACATAATATCCCTTACCGTAAAAGAAACTTAATATAAGAGTAGGGAAGTAGCAGAATACTTTTCTATTGTTTCTCTATAATTTCTCTCTCTAGGGTTTCAGTGAATTCGTAAGAAATAATGAAGGAATAAACTTCTATTTATAGGAAAATAGACTGAATAGTAACTAATTCATGAACGGTCCAGATTGATTTACTATTAAACGGACGGTCCATATTGATTTACTATTAAAACATAAAGCAACGGTCCATACTGATTTACTATTAAAACTTTAAACCATCGATCCATATTGATTCATTATTATAACTTTCGACCAGCGAACCATATTGATTTGTTATTATAACTTCAACCAACGGTCTGAAAAATTAGCACATCTCCTCATGGAATAATATTGTACCCAAAAATGATTTGGACCTAAAAGAAATATATTTTACAGGTGATCACCAGTACCCCGTGAATAGTAACTCGTGAATAGTAACTCGTGAATAGTAACCTGTGAATAGTAACTTGTGAATAGTAACTCGTGAATAGTTATTCATAAATAGTAACTCGTGAATAGCACTCCGATATGAAAAGTGTCCCGAATACCCGATTGAACAATACTTAGTGACTTCTCACATAAGCATCAATAATCAATACCGTGTACTACTATGAAACCACGCGTATTACTGTACTTTTAACATCAGGTGTTTCAGCAGTTAACGGTAAAAATTCCGAAGTTATTTTCATAAAGTATTTTTGTCATTTTCTCAATCCGATAATAATTCCGTTGCTGGGTCCACCAATGATTGTACCGTCGTACAGATATTCCTTGACAAAAAGAATATTCCCTGACCAATTGAATATTATATAACCACTTGCTTACTTTGCAAAATTTGTAAATATTACCCACAACTATAACATTACATCAAATCAACACCATAATATTAAAAAAAATTATTTCGAGAAAATTAAATCTTTATTCATAAAATCTGGGGTCTCACAATCTCCCCTCCTTATGAAATTTTTCCCTCAAAATTTACGTACGTACCTGGTATGCCGAACAAGTGAGGATACCTTGACTTCACTTCAAATTCTTACTCTTGAGGTATAACCTTTGAGCGTCGAATACGATCCTTCTTATCCAAGATTTTAACACGTAGCTCCTCATACGTTAAATCTTCTGATATCTCGTCTAGTTTTAATTCAATAATGTGGTTCGGGTCATCCACATATTTACGTAACATCGATATTCGGAAAAAAATGTTATGAACACGCGACATACTTGGCGGTAAAACAAGTCTATAGGCCACAGTTCCTACTCGATCAAGTATTTCAAATGGGCCAATAAAATCGAGGGTTTAGATTTCCTCTCTTCATCGATTCTTGCTTCTAGAATAATGCCCTCTTGAACCTCCTTCTTCACATTCATCAGCTTTGAGTATGTAGCTTGAGCAGCTTTAACTTTATCGATTCAAGTCTATTCTAATAGTATATTCGTTATCTTCACGTCGGTACCTAGAGTCTTTAACTCTATCTCCATCATTTGTAAGTTATACGAAATGGGTCTTTGTGTTAGCAACATCACACTTGTAAACGCATACGATCTTCTACTCAACGCGTCAGCTACCACGTTTATTTTTCCCATGATGATATTGAATGGTACGATCATAATCTTCAACAGCTCGAGCCAACGTCTTTGGCACATTACACGTTCGTTTTAGGTGAAGAAAATATTTGAGGGTTTTAGAAATGGGTAGTCTTCAAGAATACGTCAGGAAATTTATTAACAATAGAAATACCATTCAAAACTATGACTCTCATCCAAGACTTGGATAACACGTCACATTGATACCTATCAACTTGTCATCGTCATTCACGACGTTGCCTACAGGAAGTCTGGCTTCGGTGCACTCCACACAAGAAAGTCAACAATGAAAGGATCGGGGCTCTTTACTTATGGCTTGATATGACAATGATTGACTTTAGTGGTTTGGTTACTTTGAATTCGCATAACAGGTTGGTTAAGAGTATGAAAGCTAACAACCTTACTAAAAGCATGATGAGTAGTTAACCAATCATTTCCAAAAATCACATCAAAGGCAAGTGTTTTCAAAGAGATAAGATCGACAGGTAACGTGAATGTGTTGATTTGAACAAGATTTATAAATAGTGGAGGTAACGAAGGTTTCTCTCAACTGAGTTTAAACAGATATATCAAAGTCTAACTTCTCCGGAGTTAACTTCAAACATTGAGCACAACTAGGTGCAATAAAAGAGTGAGTAGAACCGATATCTAACACGGTATAGACTTCGCAAGAGTTTATGATTAACTTACCCGTGATAATTTTATTCAGGTTCCTTGTAAAAAAAAAACGTTCTCTCTTAAACTACCGACTTTATTTTGTCCGTATCCTCCTTTGGTGCCACCGTTCCAGCTGGACTTGACTTCACTATACGACAAAATCGAGCTAAATGGCCTTCTCTTCTTAAAATTTCCACTTCTATTATCTTGGCCATGATTACCACCGAAGTGGTTAACATTCTTGGCATGATAATTTCCCCCACGATAGTTATCATTGTTCCGATGGCTGTTACCACTGGTATGATTATTATCGTGTTGTTGGTCGTTACCTTTTGGTTGAGCTGACTCAACGGTCTCATGTGCTTTATTGCTGATCTCAACATTCTCGGATGCCATTTTTCAATACTGCCACAAAACAAGGGTTAAATAACATATCACATATTATCCCTGTACTCTGACCGACTAATTAAATACCAAATAAACTTAGGTAGGTCATACTAGTCAAGGAATTCCCCGTCTCTCCCCTCATAGTTCTTGTCTCACATCTCAGCCAAGGATCATATCCCTAAGCTTTGATACCAACTGTGACGCCCCAAAATTAGGTATACATCATCCATCTTGAGTCGCCAGATACATGGTACAAAATTCAAATACAACTTAATAATACAACTGTCGTGTACAATACGACAAAACATAAACTGTGAGTTTGAATACAAATATTGTCTACTAGAGAGTATATAAACTCAAAAGGAGTCCTCATCACAATTATTATCACACTATTTCACAGAATAGTGAGGACTACTAATGCACTATCTAGGACCATCACTCTGTTTCCCGACTAGTCCCAGCTACGTTCTCATTTCTTGAAGAGAACAGTGAAAGAAAGGGTGAGCTCAATTAGCCCAGTAAGAAATATTATGACTAAGATAATGTAGAATAATTTTCGTTAGCCTTCAACAGTGTTAAACTTATAAAAGATAATAACTATCAAGTTTAACTGCAGTGGAACAAGCAATACATTAGAAGAGTCAAGTAGGGAATAAAATCTACTATCTTCTATGATTTAAAAGGTTTTTCATCACTTTTATCACTGAGACTCAGCTTAATAAATAATCCACATCATCGAATCACCCCTGCACTACGGCCCATGATATTCTTTAGTATCACAACCACGAATTATCCATGCACCACAGCTTAAGATAATCATGTTTTTCATCAATGGTCCTGATCATGCCATAAAATAATTCATCTTTGCACTATGGCCAAAGAGAATCTATAGCCATAATCATACCAAAAACTGTCCATCAATGCACTACGGGCCAATGAGAACTTTTTTCACATCATTTGTAACATTACGGTTATGATTATACTGAATAATCCCTGGTCATAATCATACCAAGTCCATCTATGCACTACAGACCACAGATGACTTTCAACATAATATAAACATGAGGATGATGACAATGATATAAGAATTCAATAAAACAAGTTAAAGAATTAATTTATCCAGGAACTAATAACGTCCAAATTGTCAACATGATACTTCTTTGTAGAGTAAAATTCAAGAATGCTCAGAAGAATATTTCCATGAAAAGATACTGGATGAAGCGCAAATATCAAGGATATTCCACTAATTTCATGGAGTATAGAAGTCAAAGTTTTAACCAACTGAGTATAATAAAGAATGGAATAACAAAAGAAATCACCATGCATGCGATAGACCGCACATGCAGGTTATTCCAACAGAATAATAAATAACGGAACCAGGTCCGACGTAAAACGCACAGACAAGATATTCCAATAGAATAATAAAGAATGGAACCAGGTCCGGCGTAAAGCGCACAGACAGGATATTCCGACAGAATAATAAATAATAGAACCAGGTCCGGCGTAAACGCACAGACAGGATATTCTGACAGAATAATAAATTATGGAACCAGGTCCAGCGTAAACGCACAGACAGGATATTCTGATAGAATAATAAAGAATGAAATAATAGAAGAATTTCACCAAGTATAGGGTAGCCCGCGTATACAGGTTATTCCAACAGAATAATAAATAATGGAATAACAGAAGTTCTCTTCATGAATACAAAAGAAATAATACCCCTTACGAGTACAACAAATAATATCCCTTACCGTAAAAGAAACTGAATATAAGAGTAGGGAAGTAGCAGAATACTTTTCTATAGTTTCTCTATAATTTCTCTCTCTAGAGTTTCAGTGAATTCGTAATAAATAATGAAGGAATGAGCTTCTATTTATAGGAAAATGGACTAAATAGTAACTAATTCATGAACGGTCCAGATTAATTTTCTATTAAACGGACGGTCCATATTGATTTACTATTAAAACTTCAAGCAACGGTCCATACTGATTTACTATTAAAACTTTAAACCAGCGATCCATATTGGTTCTCTATTATAACTTTCCACCAACGGTCCATATTGATTTACTATTATAACTTCAATCAACGGTCTGAAAAATTAGCATATCTACTCATGGAATAATATTGTACCCAAAAATAATTTGGACCGAAAAGAAATATATTTTACGGGTGATCAATAGTACCCCGTGAATAGTAACTCGTGAATAGTAACTTGTGAATAGTAACATATGAATAGTAACCTGTGAATAGTAACTCATGAATAGTAATTCGTGAATAGTAACTCATGAATAGTAATGCGTGAATAGTAACTTATGAATAGTAACTCATGAATAGTAACTCGTGAATAGTACTCTGACATGAAAAGTGTCCCGAATACCCGATTGAACAATACTAAGTGACTTCTCACATAAGCATCAATAATCAATACCATGTACTACTATGAAACCACGCGTATTACTGTACTTTTAACATCAGGTGTTTCAACAGTTAACGGTAAAACTTCCGCCGTTATTTTCATAAAGTATTTTTGTCGTTTTCTCAATCCGACAATAATTTCGTTGCGGGGTCCACCAATGATTGTACCATCGTACGGATATTCCCCAACAAAAAGAATATTCCCCGACCAATCGAATATTATATAACCACTTGCTTACTTTGCAAAATTTATAAATATTACCCACAACTATAACATTATATCAAATCAACACCATAATATTAAAAAAAAATATTTCGAGAAAATTAAATTTTTATTCATAAAATTTGGGGTCTCAAATCGACAAGTTTCAGATATTGATCTGGACTTAGATATTTTGACTGTATTAATGTTTGTTTGTGATTCAATGACTGTTGAATATATGTGACAGTGTGATTAGGTTATGTGCTGACTGCAATAAGCTGTACTATGTGTTATAGTATGTTATTCTAATCGATCAAATGATCTTATTACTGATATGTGTTATATAAAGATAGAACTAAGTTACGAACTGTAAGCAGCGCATCAGGCAAGTATCTTACCTTTGCATTTCCTTTATGCAATGGACATGAGTAAGAAGTTTCAGAATTATATTACTATTATGCTATATTATTAACCCTATTGTGATATATTCTATATCCGATCATTGTTTATCAACATGTTAGTATATGATAATTCAGATAAATATATTATGTTCATTAATTTTTAAATATGGTTACACAAGTGTCCCCACTTGGATAATCATTGTAGTTAAAAACATGTTGATATATATATATATATATATATATATATATATATATATATATATATATATATATATATATATATAAAGTCGTCTTAGCTATTTGACCCAGCTAGACACATATTCAGAAATATCGTTGAATAAGTTAAAACCTTTTTGTATCCAATCAAATTGTTTTGGTTCGGATTCTAGTCTAAGTATGAACATTCCAATCACGGGAAAACATTTATGCGCCCAAGGCGGACAGAGTGAACGATCCTATCGTTCTTGTAATGTAGTATTGATCAATACAAGGTCCATGGGATGTACACCCTCGTGCACGTAAGCTATGACAGTTTGCAGATGAAGTTCTGTCTAACCTTATTGAAAATTTAAAACAATGTTCATAGTATGTCGACTACCCTATATATATAGTCAATACGTAGTTTCAAAAATTTGAAATAGAATTGTTATGTTCTTATTATCGGTTCAGTTTACTTCACAACTATAAATTCGTTGTAGAAGTGATGTACAAAGAAAACATTTATTTCTTTCAGCTAATTATATTTCTAATTGTTATTCCTTGCTGGGCACCCAAATGCCTATTCTTGCTTTAAATTAAATATTTTCAGCCATGCATGATCAACCCGAAGGTTCAGGCAGGAACAAGTGAAAATGAAAGAAAACAATATATGTTTAATGGTATCTTTTGTAATAGTTAGACTGTATTAAGATAATGATATGTATTATATATCATATAAAGAATGTAGTAAAGGTTTCGTACTTGGGATTAGACTTTGATAAATGTAAGATAAGTTTGATATTCATATTATTGTTATTATTATTAGTATTATTCTGCTCATAGAAATGGTATCGTGAAGCATCGGGTTCGGGTTGCAAGTACCCGAATTTAGAGGAGTCACATAAATCCTAGAAAATTTTCTAAGTCTTGAATCAAGTTTGAGACGCGTACTTTGCAATCCCATATCTTCTTCATTATAACTCGGAACGAGATCATTCCAAAGAAATTTTCCTCCTTATCTTATGTACTTTAACCTCCTTCAGATAGAAATCAATTCTGAATCCGTCAACATGCCATTCAATTGGCTCAATCTTCATCATTCATTCATTTTACGTTATTAACATTCTTCGTCCAGTCGTTCGTAATTTGGTCATCCGAACTCGGAACTCATTTGTTCTTGAGTCCACGACTCACTTTTTCTACGCTCTCTTACTTTCTTATGAAACCCTACACATTCACGTTCATATACACACTTTCTATTTCTCATTTGTCTTTTACGAAAATTTTGCCATAACTTCGTTATAGCTAAGTTTAATACGTTCATCATGAACGTTTCTAACGTTCCTAACCAAGCAATAAGCAACTAACTTATACGCGATGGTTTTGAACTTATCCATTAACAACAAATTATATTACGATGTTTTTACATTTGTCCATTAACAACGTTATCCGTGTTCTTCGCGTTCTTCATATTTAATCAATATTTTGATTATGATTTCACTTTTTATTGGAATTTGATGTTATAAAACCCCATTCCTTACTTCTTACACCGAATCATTTATATGATTCATTCAGATCGTTCAAATTCATTACGAATCTTATACTTCCTTAAGAAATTTATAAAATAAACTTCTAATTCACATTTCTTCATGATTTCAACCATGTGAAATCATTCTTAACAACCTTTAATTCTTATTCTCGTTAAGCTATATTTTTAACATATAAAACTTAAAGAAAATTTACTTAGGTTTTAGTTTTGGATTACCTTTCTTCTTTCATCTCCTCCCGTTGGACAAAGTTTACTCACGAGCTAACCTTTCCTCTTTCTTTTTCTTCCCATCTGAAATATCTCTCTCTCAAGTGTTGGTGATTTTCAAAATCACCAACAAATGAAATTAAGCTTCCTTTTATAGATTTTCTAGGCTAGGGGAAAAATAGTCATTTTGCCCCCAAAGTCACTATTCACACCTCCTTACTTCCACCTCCTTACTATTCACAAAGCTTCCATTGGAAGCTTCGTGCTTCCAACTTGCGGAATTCGTCTGACAGTTTAAAAAACTGCGATTCTCAGAATCTAAATACTTTTGGATATTTCGTCTTTTCCTCTACAGTCTAACTTTTGCTCATTCTTCTAAACTCTGAAAAATACTTTTTTCCATTAAGCATTTTCCTTCATGTTTTCCTCTAACGTAGTGAAACGAATGAAAATTACATAACAATACTTTTCCTCATTTGTATTTTGTCTAATTTTTGTACGTTTTTCGAGAAAAACTTTTATCGGCTTACTTAAATTTTCACGATATATTATCGTCAAATCTTTCGTTGGAATGTCATTTTGACGTACCAAACTCTCGGAATGACTTAGGTTATTCAAACCTTAACCCTTAGGTTTCGTCGGGTGAATAGTGCATATTTCGTTATTTTTCCTGGAAATATTTTGTTCTCGAAAAAGTATTATTTTTGTCTTGAAAATTCTTAGTCTTTCAGTCTAACTCGAAGCCAGAATCCTCCCGACTTATAATTCTTCTAGGTTCTAGAATGATTAATAAACATATAGCACATAAAAGTATTAATAAAAATTCATTTTATTAATAACTAATTCTTTAAACTTAAATTCTGGATAATCTGATTTTTCGGGTTGTCACACCAAATATGTAGGGTTTCATAAGAATGTAAGAGAACGTAGAAAACGTGAGTCGCGGACTCAAGAACGAATGAATTTATAGTTCGGATGACCGAATTACGGATGAACAGACGAAGAACATTAATAACGTAAAACGAACGAAGGATGAAGATTAAGCTAATTAAATGTCATGTTAATGGATTCAGAATAAATTTCTGTCTGAGAGAAGTTGAAGTACGTAAGATAAGGTAGAGAATGGCTTTGGAATGAACTCGTTCCTAGCTATAATGAAGAAGTAATGAAATTTTGAAGTAAGCATCTAAAGCATATAAAAGACTAATAAAAAAATTTCATGGTTTTAAGCTTGGCGTCGCTGCGCCAGATAAGCCTAGGGAGGCGACGGCGTAGCGCCAGCCCGGGAAGAGAAATACTGGTAAGTGGCACTGAAGCGCCAGACCAGGGAAGAAGGCACTGGAGACTCGCACCGCAGCACGAGGAAGAGAGAAGGAACCGGCGCCGCAGCGCCTGTGCAGAGCAAGGCCCAGAAATGAGCTTTTAATTGCTCAATTCCCGGGGCAAGCGTAAGGAAAGACAACGAGCATGTAGTTCACGTAATGTAACACTTAAACTAGTGATTTAAACCTTTAGTAAAGTTTGAATGGAAGGATTGAATGGAATTAAAAGACAAAGAATGTAATGAACGTAAACGCAATGTAGTTGCGATAAAGGATTGACTTTAGCATACAACAAACTGTATGGCTTTGATATTAAGAAAGGATAATGAACGTGGGGTTCATGTGATGGATAACGAATGTGAGCGTTAAACACTTTAGTCGACGTGAGGGTTGAGTGTATGCAAATATTAAATGGTCAGAACCTACACCTCGTGTATGGTTTGACCGTAAGGTAATGAAGTATGATGAGTAAACCTATGAACGGTGATGGAACTGAATTAAAGAAAATAACATATAACGTAAAGAAGCCGAGTTAGTAATGATAATTTAGAGGACATTCCGAGTCAAATGAACCGGACGTTTTAAGATATGAATAAGGTAATGTAAAATGGTTAATGCTATGAATGCATAATATTAGCATTAAATGATCATTCTGAGTATACAAAAGACTGTATGACTTAGACGATAAGGAATAAATCCTGAGGTATGGCATATAATTTCCAAAAAGATATATGGATAAGGAAGCAACTTAACGAACATTATAGTTTAATGGTTCAGATAAGTTAAGATATGTTTAGGTTGTGGTATAATTATAATCTTTGATGGTTGACATATGGGAGCTGGGCTAAAAAATTCTTTTAGAGAGCGGAGGTATATACGAAACTGGCAACTGATCTAACTCGTTGTGAAAGATAGTGAAGATGAGACGGTAACTTGTTTGTTGGTTGTTTGTGGGAAACCACTCAAAGTACCATATGAACTACTAGCAGAGATGTGATGTGTACTGAGTCCTATACGAGTTATAAGAGGAAGATAAGAATGTAAATCCTCAAAGATAATGATCATAGGAGTAAGATATATCCATAAGTCATGAAGCCGTAAAGCGGTAAAGGAAGTTGATCGTGTAAACTTAGATTGCAAGAACGCGAACCCTAAGAAGTAAAGTTAAATTTAAACCAATGTGTAAGTCAAGTATATGACTAATTGGTGTATATGTTATTTTCTTATGTGCTATATAGGAATTGGAATGAGGAAATCAGCGTAAACTTTAAGCTGTAGTTGTGCATAAGGAAAGTTTCCTAACTTCATTCATATTCTAAATGAATGTTAGTTTCTTAAACTTCTCAGATGTTGAACATGAGAAGTTTTACTTATATGCAAATGTGCGAAATTTTTACAATGTGGTAGAATTTATGAGGCACAATTTTAACACTTCGGTGTTTCTATGAGATGAACTGTTCTGTGATTGAACTGTTCAATATGAGAATGTTCTGTTATACATGAACTGTTATTTTTAAGTCTTTGCTAATGATTCTAGCCAGACAGGATGTGTATGGAAAAGGTAGAAGAATGAAAGTATTTCAAAGTGAATGTGACTAATGTTTTAAGATGATGGAAATCGAGATTATTCATATTATTCAAGCTGCTTCATAACCTTTGTTCGGTTGTTGAAGTCTTAAAAGAATGTTTAAATTCTTAAAGTTGTTTGTTCAACTGCTATGACTTGGTGGGCAATTGAATGCTCACACTTGCTTTAAATGAAAAATATTTTTTAGCGAACGATGTTAGAAAGAACTTAAGGATCCGGTAAAGATCAAGATGACCGGTATCCAGATGAAGTTCATTCAGTATGTGAATGAACGTGATGATCAAGCGAAGACTTGTAATGTAGAATAGTTTAATTAAGCTATAGACTAGTTTATTGAACTATTATGTATCCTTGGTAGCGGATAAAAGCTACTCTTGTAAGATGTAAAGAATAATGTAATTATCATTATTTATAATGAACGAGGTTATAAGGTAATAGAACCTGGGATTTGAGAATGTATGTTATTATATTTAATATATAATGATGTATGTATGGAAGGAGATGTACTCGTGATGCACGAAATATGGGTGTGAAGATAGACCGGATTTCGGGGCGTTACAAAGGCCAAATAAAGTCATGAAATCACAAGGTCTATCATGTCAACCTTATATCTACACAAAGAGATCACAAAATCATTAATACGCATGCTTACAAGTGTTCACATCATTTACGCATGGCTACCAATCTTTATCACTATAAAACATGTCTAAACTCATGCTTAGTTAACTTTCATTATGTCTAACACATATGAATCATGTTTAAAGACACAATGAACATGAACATGCCATCTTAATTCTCCAGAACTTAACTACTCATACAAATGCAACTTAGTTTGAAAAATATTTGAGTTTACTTTTGGAATCATTTTAGACTTAAACAATAAAATTTTACATACAGAACACCTTTAAATCTCTTTTCATATGTAGTTAAGTCATGTTTACATGCTCATAAAGTCAAAACATATCCCATGTGGTTTTCATGGATATTAGTTTTAAATATGTCAAGTTTCTCTTGAAAAATCATTTAGCTCAAAGCCAAATAATTTGGACATGAACAAAGGGACCATAAATCACAACTCATGCTCATTTATGTTCATAATTTAGTCATATATTATTATCATGCTCAGAATTTTCATAATACAAGTTCCATCAAAGCTCATTTTTGAAACTTTAAGTTTTTATTATAGAATTCCTACTAGATCATGTTTAGACAATTCAAATCTCATAAGAGAGCTTTATAGTACATATTATAATTCTTTTCATGCATAACTACCAGACATGCATGCTAGAAACATCGCAGCACAACAGAAGCCAGAATTTGGTTTTGGGGACTGGCTGCACCCTAGTATAAACTGAGCTCAGCTGCGTCCTTCTTGGACAGAAATAGAAAAGAGCTCTATTTTGCAGAATGTCAAACCCAATTTCAATTTCTCAAGTCTAAACATGCTAACACTCATCCTTAAAGGGTTCGTATATATATGAACTTTGTAAACACATTAATATCAATTCACAACCATATTCACATAAATTTTCATGAAAATTCCAGGAATTCATCAAGTTAGAAATTAAGAACACAAAATCAGAAATTTACCTTCTTGAAGCTTAAATGGCTACTTCTTAAAATCTCATACTCCTTTCTACTCAACAAAGAAACTCACACTCTTAACTTATAATTTCTTAGACAATTCACAGCAACAAGAAATGAAGAAGAAGACTGCCCTTTTATAGAATAATGATTGACTAGTTAATGGCTTTACACTAAGGTTGGAATCCATGGAGTAGAAGAAGAAAACAATGGTTATAGAGGAGTTGTTCAACCACTAATTCTCAGCCATTTTCATAGCCATCATCACCTCCCCTAGTTAGCCACTGTTCAAGCTCGACAGTTCATGCAAAGGAGATATAGGTTACTGTTTGGCAACTGAATTGGGACAAGCATTTGGTTTCAAATGTAGTTAATTTAATCCCCTTTTGGTTTCCCCCATGTGATTTTAATGTACTAATGTTATTACAAAATAAAAAGTTAGGGTTTATATATGTACCCATATCATATAATTCATGTACATTGGGTTTACATAATTTAATATTTCATGCAGATAAAATAAGGCAGTTAGGTATTATTAACTTGGTATTCTCTATAGATATTATTAGTGCACATACTTTAATATTATAACATTATCCAATATCAAATGTCAATTTTCTAACATTCAATCTCTTTCCGAATTTTTGAGATAAATAGTTGATTAATTCTTTTTGTATTAAACTGTCACACATGATTTTATTGTGCTACTTGGTACTTCATACCATTAAATTTACTCTTATCATATGATTTTAATAATGTCACACATTACAATCATGTTTCATACCATATCTACAGTAACCAATTTTTCAAACTCTGGCCTTTGGCGCAGCTGCGCCAATTTGTAGTGCAGGAAGGGCGCAGTTGCGCCGGTCCTTGGCAGTGCCAAATTGGTTTAGCTTTATACCAGTTCCAACATCTACCACCATTCTAGCTCCATATAGCATGAAGTAAATCAAAAATTGATAATACTATTAGTTAAAGATCATATCCATTTCATGCATGGAGTTATAGAATTACACAAAATTAATCTTTCTCTTATCAAACTGTTTCTCTCTTAATTCACTTAGTGATTTTCTTAGTCCTTTATTATGCCACACTAGGCAATTCTTATAAGCTTTACATTAAGCTCTTCACCAATCTCACCACATTACCTTACTGTCGTAGCGTTCAACAGTTAACTTAATTGAATAGAATTTCTATAAACCATTCCACAACAATATTTATTTATACTCAATGAGATATTCGACTTTTATTAATATATTTATTAATAATATTCAGAAATTCTCGGATATTACATTACAGCTGAAAAATATCCATCGTGGGAACCAGATCTAGATTTATAAGTTAAATCCTCGATCTCATGACTCCTAGGCTCACATGATAAATAAATATGTACAAAAGCTTGACAGAAAACTAGATTTAAACAAATCTAAACCAGTCTAGCTTCAACAGTTCCAGTTTAGTCAATTTTGAACCGGTTAAAAGTTAGAGATGGCTAGATTTAGATAAATCTAGTCCATATATTGGAATATTAAATATCTACATTGCGAAAATAGTTAAAGCAGCTATTTAATAGTACATGTATATATATATAGTTATATATATAAAGACGATCAACTGTAACAAATTTAAAATCCAGGCAGAACTTTGAAATGGATATATATATATATATATATATATATATAAATGGTAAAAGCCACAAAGTAAACTCAAGGCAAGATAGGAAAAGTACATATATATATATATATATATATATATATATATATATATATATATATATATATATATATATATATATATATATATATACAAAATCGGTAAAAGCCACGAATATTCTATCCAGGCTTAACTGTTCGAGTTTAAGGCTATATATATAGTTATATATATATATATATAATAAGAAGGAAAAAGGCACGCATCGACAATCCGGGCGTAACTAATCGGTGAGAATCTCGCTATATATATATAAATCAAAGCAGTAGAATGCTTAAAAATCTAAAAAAAATCTTACAGTGGGTTGCCAAGAAGACTTCAGACGAGCTTGAAAACTCGTTTTCACAGGTTAAATTTTGATATGTTGTAGAATACGAGCTTACAAGTGTTTAGAAAGAAGAATCACAAAGTTTGGAGCACTCTAGAAGAGGT
Organism: Panax japonicus; assembly: GCA_020205505.1. Lineage (NCBI taxonomy): Eukaryota > Viridiplantae > Streptophyta > Magnoliopsida > Apiales > Araliaceae > Panax > Panax japonicus. Next base: position 26,247,250 of record CM035113.1, read on the forward strand.
TAATGGCTGAAAAGGACTGAGTTTTCTCTTTTTTCTTCTCTATTTTTTCAAATGAGCTGATGGGGGGGGGTCTATTTATAGACCAAATTGGCCGCGGGTCAACTCGCGGCACCTGCAGGTCTACCTGCGACTGCCCGGGTTGTCCTGGGCCTGGCGGGTCTCATTGTCTCAAAGTACATGCACTTGGCTAACGCGTTGTCTACTCGAACCTTCAAAACTTTTGATCTAAGCATCCGATGGAGGCATGATGTACCTTATAGAAAAGTCATTGACGAGAGCTACATAATGACATGAAATTAGACATTGTCTGAATCCTGGAAGATAGGTCCATAACCAGATCTCCAAGTTTTTGTAATCTATCCGTTGAGTTGTCTTGTGTAGTTTTCATTCAGGATTTAATCTATAGTTCTTGTGGGACTTCTTTTGACCTAATTTGAGTTGAAATGATGTTGAGGTTGTAAAATGACCATTTTTCCCCTCCTAGGGTTGTCTTCGGCTTTGATGCAGTTGTAGCAGTCTTTTCTCAGGGTTATCTCCAAGATTGGCCTGCTGTTGACTCTAACAGTCCTTAGGGTTATCTTTGAGGTTGGCATGACCTCCCGAGGTTGACTCCGGGCTTTGAACTTGATCCCCCGGGGTTATCTCCGGGGTTGGAAACTGATATCCCAGGGTTATGTCATGGGTTGGAACTGGATCTCCTGGGGTTATCTCCGGGGTTGAAAACTAATCTCCCAAGGTTATCTCTGGGTTGGAACTGATCTGACTTCCAGGGTTATCTCTGGAAGACTATTTTTCCCTCATGTATGGTTAGTAATAGGAATGCAAAATTTTGAGTGTCTACACCCCTTCCCTCACCGAAGAGAGAAAGCAACATATCCGTTAGGAGTACCAGACGCGCCCCTGAACTAACAAAAGAAGTTATGTAACAGTTCGGGGATGGCTACCAAAGTGCTCGAGATAATGACAAGGAAAGAATGCAAGCCGTCGGTCTCAATCCAACCATACAGGATTCCTCTGATGACGAGATCGAAGCCTAATAGTTATTTTTGTTCTGCATTCTGAACTTGACAATGTATTCACCCATTTTACAAGATATTATGTAATATAATTCACCAGTTTTTATTCTTTGACTAAATTTCTACCATATACATGCATGGATATGATAAAGGAGTTTATTCGAAGAACTGAACATCAACAAATAAAACTAAGTACTCGTTAGAAAACTGAATACTTATGTCAAATAATTAAAAGGTTCGTTCGAAGAACTGAACACCAATGAATAAAACTAAATACTCATTAAAAAACTAAATACTTATAAATAGTTAAATGGTTCATTCGAAGAACTGAACTTCAACAAATAATGAAAAAGGGTTCGTTCAAAGAACTGAACACTTGTTAATAAATATCCGTTTCGGGAAACTGGATATGTAAGTTGTTCATTTCGAGAACTTAACACTTATCACATATTAATAAAGGGGACATTCATTCAACAGAATTAAATACCCACCTTAAAATATGGCATTCGTTTAAAAAACTGAATAACCCAGGAGGTAACGTTTGTTCCGGGGAACTGAACATTCCTTTAATCATTAATAAGGAAGATATTTATTGGACTGAACTGAATATCCTCATAAACAATAAGAAGGCATTTGTTTCGAGAAACTAAATGACCTTTCAAGCAGTATTTGTTCTAAAGAACTAAACACACTTTCCCAAAAATAATGACAATATTAGTTAAAGAACTGAATACTTGTCTTATTTATAACTTCGAAAATTACAAATTCGTATAGAATAACTACTTAGCATTGCTCTACTAATAATTTTCTGAAGTCTGCCTGCATGCCAAGTGTTCTTGACTTTTGTTCCATCCATGGCCCAAAGGCAGTAAATACCTGGCTTTGACACCTCAACCACCACATAAGGCCCCTCCTAGTTAGGCATCAACTTCTTGAGATTTTGGGGCATAGAAGCCTCCACCTCCCGAAGAACTAGATCCGCAACTCCAAACCTCCTAAGTTTCACCCCCTTATTATAATGCATGGCCACTCTCCTTTGGTAAGGTGCAAGGCTTACCAGATATGACTCCCTAACCTCCTCAAACAAATCCAAGTTGATGCGAAGACCCTCATTATTGTATAGCTCTTTAAACTAACTAACCCGAAGAGAAGTAGAGCTAATCTCAACCAGAACTAGAGCATACTTCCATAAGCCAATATGAATGACGAGTCACCTGTTGTTGTCCTTGGAGTCGTTCGATAAGCCAAAAGTACACTGAGTAACTCTTCAAGCCACCTCTCTTTTGCTTCATCAAACCTTCTTTTGATCTCATTTAGTGAAGTCCTGTTGGTGACCTCTACTTGTCCATTTGACTGAGGATGGGCCACTAAAGTTTTTCGGTGCTGAATTCTTAACTCCTTCAGAAACTATTCGAACTTCAACCCCACAAATTGTCGATAATTCTTCGAAACAACTTCCATCAGGATCCCAAACCAAAAGACGATAAACCCTTTCAAAAATTTCAAACATTTTTGCTATGTTATCTGCCGAAGGGGTTTTGCCTCCACCCACTTGGTCATGAAGTCGATAGCTACTATTATAAAACTAATTTGACACTTCGCCTTTGGTAGGGGGCCCAGTATATCAAATCCCCAAACAGCAAAGGGAATTAGGGACAAAATAGAGTAAAGCTCCTCTAGCGGCTGATGAGTAATTGGACTGTTCAACTGACACTTAAAGCACTTCTTCACACAGTCTGTCTATTCATTAAAAATCGTAGGCCAATAGTATCTTTGTCAAAGTACTTTATAAGATAATGCCTTTAAACCCATATGATTGCCACAGATTTCTTTGTGAACCTCCCGAAGAAAGTATTCAGCTTTGGATGGCACAAGACACCTCAATAGAGGAGAAGAATGAGCCCTTCGATATAAATCGCCATCTATAAGCAAAAAGTTTGAACATCTATGTTTGGTTTTATTTGCCATCATCTGATCCAAAGACAAGAAGTCTTCAGCTAAATAATCTAAGTAGGGAGTCAACTAACAGTTTGATCATTCCACACAAAGAATTTTTAAACGCTAAACACTTATTTAATTCAGAACTTCTAAATAGATTGACCCACTGAAGGTGATTGCGTCTGTTGTAGCCAATCTCACCAATGCATTGGCTATAGTGTTATTCGATCTGTCTACCCCTTGGAAAACAATAAAGCTAAAATAGTGAAGTCAATCATTGTCCTCGACCAGATACTTAATCATACTTACCCCCCGAGTCTCATATTCTCCTGAAATCTGCTTGACAACCAGCTAAGAGTCACTAAAGATTATCGACCTCAGAACCTCGAGACACTTTATCAACCAAAGCCCTATTAAAATTTCTTCATACTCTGCCTCGTTATTGGTCGCCTTAAACCCAAAGAGAATTTCTTGTTGCACCTTGAACCTCTCTGGACTTGTTAAAATAACCCCTACTCCGCTGACATCCAAAGTTGAAGACCCATCTGTGCATAGTGTCCAAGAAGTTTGAACTGGTTGGACATCTATTACTGCCCAAAATTCCCCTTTTGTTCGGCAAACATCTTCATCCACCTCAGAAAATGAACACCCTACTACAAAGTCGGTCAAGGCCTGACCTTTTATCGCTATTCAAGGGTGATATATAATAAAAAATGTGTTAACTCCATTGCCCATGCAGTAAGCCGACCTGAGACGTCTGTATTACCGTAGTTTTCGGCTAGCTATTATCAATGCGTAGGCAAACTTCACATGGTTCAGGAACCTTGTTTCTGCATCCCGAAGGGCATGGCTCACATAATAAACCGGATGTTTCTTATTACTGCAAACGAGTTGGCCACAAGATACAAATACAAAGTTTCTATAGGGACTGGCTTTACCAGCCAAAGATAAATACCTCTTTATACCCTGTAAGGCATCCTCACACTCCAAAGTCCATTTGAAAGTATTCTTATTCTTTGGTCCTTTCAACATATCAAAAAATAGTAAACACCTTTCAGCTGACTTGGACATAAATCTTCTCAAAGCTGTTATTCGACCTATCAGACTTTGAACGTCCTTAAATGACCGAGGTGATTTCATATCCAAAATAGCTATAATCTTTTTCGTATTCGCCTCTATACTCCTCTTGCTGATAAGATAACCCAAAAACTTCCATGCTCCTACACTGAAGGTGCATTTCGTCGGATTTAGCCTGAGTTTGTAATGCCTTACTGTCTCGAAGCAATCCTCCAAATCCTCTAGATGACCTTAAATTGACATGTGTTTGACAATCATATCGTCCACATAAACCTCCAAGCTCTTACCCAGCTGCTTTGGAAAAAAATAATTCATCATCCTCTAATAAGTAGCCCCTGTATTTAACAAACCAAAAGGCATCTTCTTGTAAGCATAGACCACTTGATGAGTGATGAATGATGTCTTCAAGATATCCTCCTTATGCATTGATATATGATGATACCCCAAAAAATCATCCATGAAACTAAGCAATACATACCCCAAAGTAACATCAATAAGCTTATCAATGTTCAGGAGTGGATAGAAGTCCTTTGAACAAGCTTTGTTTAAATCAGTGTAGTCGATGCAAACCCATCACTTCCCATTATGCTTCTGCACCAACACTACATTTTCCAACCACTCAGGGAAATTAATTTCAAAGATGAAGTCTGCTGCCAGAAGCTTCGTTATCTCCTCATTAATTATCTTCTACCTTTCTGGAGCGAAGATTATCCTCTTTTGCCTAACTGGTTTCTTCACTAGGTCCACGTGCAGCCTGTGTACTGCCACCTTCTCCTCAAATCCAGGCATATCACAGGGAACCCAAGTAAATATATCTACATAACATTGAAGTAATTCTACCAAGCTTGTTCGAAAAGGATCATGTAGCTCGAACTCGATCCTGACGGTCTTGTCTTTCTTCACTGAGTCCAATTCAACTTCTTCAGTCTATTCGGTCGGTATGACAAAAGGTTCCATACTGCCTTCGGTGAATGGTTCGATCTCTATAGCCATAGTGTGACAACCAGATATTTTCTATATAAATAAATCATAAATTTTGCGTATAAATTTTTTTTAAGGATGAGGATTTGTACAAGATTATGTGTATATGTATTTATGTGGTAAATAAAAATATATTTATTACATGAATATTTACAAGTAAATTTATTTTAGAATTATTGATTATTATAAAGTATATTCTTATAATAATTAATTTTAAGATGGAAATGTTTTTATTAATTATTTTTCATGAATATATAATCATATATTATTTAAATAATATATGAAGTGATTTTTAGAATAAATATAATAATTATTTTATTATATGAATTTTAGTACATATTATTAAGTTAATTATTTTACCATAATTATTAAGGTTAAAAATGAAAGAATAATCAGATATGGAATCCAAACCCTAAATTTGGATTATTGTCAAGGTATGAGAATAATAATATAATATTAATTATATTTTGATTTTTTAGTGCTATGAATATGTACTGTATTTCTGTATTGATAATGGTTGGTCAATTACGGTGTATTGTGACCAAACCTTAGTAATAATGTTAAACCCTAATTTGAGATCCAAATTAGAGTGCAAGATTGTTTTATAAGTGTGATATATAATTTATGGCATGTATTAAAAGTATTAATTAGGTAAACCCTAATTAAAATTCTAGAAACCCTAAATTATTAAAAACCCTAATTTTAAGTGTTAAAACCCTAATTGATTTGAAACCCTAATGCGAAAGTCATACACGACTTTGAGAATTTGTAAAGTCGTTATGTAATCACGATAATGTGATTTATGATCGGTGTTTATGTATTAACCTTAATTAGGGAGAATCGTAATTATTCAAAATCCTTATTATTTTTCTATATTATAAACCCTAAATTCTAAATTAGTAACCCTAATTTGTAATTGTAAACCCTAATTGTCAGTTTGGAAAATGTAATGCTAATTAGTGTTGCTTAAACCTAATTAGAAAAGTGTTATAATTAAAGACCTAAATTAAATTAGTAAACCCTAATCGGTATTTTAGAAACTAAAATTTTAGTTTATTATTTTATTTTATTTTATTTTATTGTGCAAACCCTAGTTAAAAAAAATCCTTCAATTTGTGCTAAACCTTAGGATTAAACCCTAAGGGTTAAACCCTAAGGGTTTGCCAAGTTCCATTTTTGCCATTAAATTGGAAAAACAAAAGACCAAAATGCCCTTTTTAGCATTAAAGAAGCTAGCATGTAGGTTTTGACAAATTGGTGAAGTTGTTTACCAAACCAACAACTCCATTGACTGAAATGGACAACAATCAGCTTATTAATCAGCCATATACATTGCACATGTGGTCTATAAATAGATTTAAGGAGAGAGAAAGTGTCATTTGTTCAATTATTTTTGTCCAAAACTCAAACCTTTTTTCTCAAGCACCACACCTTCGAAATTTGCAAGCATTTCAGCCCCAAACACAGCTCCACGTTCAACATAAGCAAATCAGCAACATAGAATCAAAAATTTGCTCATAGAAAGGTATAAAGCCTAACTTTAATTTCTGTCCAAATTCGGTGTTAGATGTTATTATTAAGTGTTAGAATATGTTGTTTATGTTGTCTAATGATGTTCTGGGTTGCTAGATGTTAGATCCATAACATCTAGAAGCTCGGATTTGAAGATTTCAAGAATCTAGAAAATATTCATTTTATGGCATGACAACAAATGTCAGACCGTGTAGATCTTAGTATGTTTTGTGTTTTTGTTGTTTAAGTGTTGGATTTTGTAGTCTAGTATGTGATCTTTTATCTGGTACAAGAATCAAAGATGGATCAGTTATAGATTGGAAGTTATGATCGGTCAAAACCCGTTGACCGGGCATGACCAAACCATTTCTGGGCAACCCAGAAGGTCATTTCCCGAGTCTGACAACGTTTTCAATTGCTTTAATCTGTCAGATTTTGTACGATCTGTTGGTATTGTTGTTACTAGATTGTTTTATGTTGTATAAAATTTAGATCTATGCCTCTATATTCTTTAATATATCATCAGAATCGTTGTAGTAGATGGTCAAAGTAGACCATCCGGTAACATTTTCAATTTTCTGGAATTTCCAAAAATTTTACGAACGAGTTTTCTGGCAAGAGTTGACCGATCAATATTTTGCTATGTATTTGTTTTCATGGTGATGTTGTGTATTATATCTATAGTTCTACATGTGGGCTATATTATTGAAGTTTTAGATCACTAAAAAATTAAATGATCTGCTTGTAATGTGAGCTCAAAAGTGCATACTCGAACTGTTCTTCATTTCTGGGTTTCCAGAAATGAAGAACAGCTTCTGACAGCTTGTTGGTTGGCTCGGATCTTCTTTGTTATGAGTTTTATGAACTTGTTTATGGTTGTATCTTGTAGTCTTACATTAGAACTATACGATCTGATCAACAAATTGCCCAGAAATACATCGCACACGAATTTAAGCTCGGTCAAAGTAGTTAACCCGATCTCTGACAGGAATTTCTGGGTTTACTTGAAGAACACCAAGAACACCTATAGTGACGGTTCTGTCGCTATAGGTGGTCTTTAGCGACAGATAGTAATTTATTTTCTGGAAATTAATAAATAAATAGAAAAAAAATTGTTTTTAATTATTAAAAATACAAAATAAATTATTAAAAATTATTTTAAATTCTAAAAATTAGTTTTTAATTATTTTAAATATATTTCATAAATATTTAATATTTTTGGAATATTAAAAGTATTTAATTTATTTAATTATAATATTAAATAAATTATTTAAAAATGATTTTAATATTTGAAAAAAATCATTTAAAATTATATTATGAAATAATAAAATATTTTAAGTTATTTTTAATGACTTTTAATATTATGTGATAATTTTCATTAATAAATTAATATTAATGATAATTAAGTTATTTATTAAATGAATTAAATAAATGAACTAAAAATGATTTTATTATATTAAAAATTATTTTAAATAATGATAAGGTATTTAAAAATATTTTAAGTTATAAAATATAATTTTTAATATTTAAAGGTAAATTTAATTAATTAATGATTATTAATGATATTAAAGTTATTTAATAATTATATTAAATAATTTAGTTTAAGAATAATTTTATTATTTTAAAAATTATTTTAAATGAAAATAAAGTGTTTAAAGATATTTTAAGTTATAAACTATAAATTATAATATTTAAAGGATAATTTCATTAATAATTTAATATTAATGATATATTAATGATATTAAATTTATTTAATAATTATATTAAATAAATAGTTTAAAAATGGTTTTATTTATTTAAAAATCATTTAAAAAGGATATAAGTGAATTAAAAATATTTTAAAATTGTAATTAATAACTTTTAATATTTGGATAATGATAAATTAATATTTTAATATTAATGGTAATTGTTTAAGAATGATTTTAAATGTTTTTAAAAAATCATTTAAGGGTAATATAAATGTTTTAAAAATATTTTTGAGTTATTATACATAACTTTAATATTTTGGCAATGGTTTCATTAATAGTTTAATATTGATTAAATGTTAATGATAATATAATTGTTTGATATTTAAATCATTTAATAATGATTCTGATATTTCAAAAATTATGGTAAATGGTAATAATTATTTAATAATTATTATAAGACTATGAAAAATAGTATGACTGATGTTTAAGTTAACTATTTGGATATTGAACTTCGGGATAAAGTCTTAGACTCGATTTTTACCTGATAAAGTTGTCGGTAGACCGACATGTTTCAGAAATTGATCTGGACTTAGTTAGATTGTTTGGATAACTGTTTATTTGTGATTTAATGGTTGTTAAAGTTGTGTGACAATGTGATTAGGAATGTGTTTATGTTTGCTTATGAGTCAACGATTGTTGAACATGTGTGATAATGTGAATAGGGAATGTGCTGACTGCAATAGGCAGTGTTATGTGTACTTATGTTGTACTAATCAGTAAAATAATCTGATTAATGATAGGTCATGATAGAAAAGATAAATCTAAGTTGCATAATTGTAAGCAGCCCATCAGGCAAGTATCCTAACTTTGCATTTTCTTTATGCAATGGACAAGTGTAAGAATGTTTCAGAATTATATTATTATTATACAGATTGTTAAACCTATATTATATAAGCCCATTGATTATCAACATGTTAGTATATGATAATTCAGATATATATTTTGTTCGTTAATTTCTATAAACGATTATACAAGTGTCCCCACTTGGATAATCATTGTATTTAATCACATGTTGATACACCTTTGATATATATATATATATATATATATATATGTTGAATTATATATCATTGTTGAATAAGATAAGACCTTTGTAATGAAAATCCGACAGGTATGAACATCCCGAACATGGAAAATTTTTATGCGCTACGGCGGACAAAGGATGAACGATAATATCGTTCTAGCAATGTAGTATTGATCAATACAGGGTACAACGGGGCTGATCACCCTCCGTGCCCATAAGCAATGGCCGGTTTAAAGATGAATTTCTGTTTAAACCCTTTCGAAAATGAAAACAATGTTCATAATATATCACAGAAACCCATGTATATACAATACACAGTTTCAAAAATTTGAAAGAGGGTTGTTATGTTATTGTTATTGGTACAGATTACTTCACAACTATTGACAGGTTGTAGAAGAATATTATAAAGAAAAAATTTAAATTCTTTCAACTTATATATATATAAATACTTGCTGGGCACTCAAATGCTCATCTTTGCTTAATTTAAATGTTTTCAGCTAACTGTGAAGAACTGGAAAGTTCGGCCAGGATCAAGTGAAAAGGAAAACAAACAGAACATGTTATTGATATCATTTGTAACAGATAGACTGTATTAAGTTAATGATATGTATTATATATCATGTAAAGAATGTAGTAAATGTTGCGTACTTGGGATTAGACTCTGATAAATGTAAGTTAAGTTTAAGTTTTATATTATGGTTATTATTATTAGTAATTATTCCGCTCATAGAAATGGTATCGTGAAGTACCGAGGTCGGGTTTCAAGTATCCGGATTTGGGGACTTTACATTTGGTATCAGAGCTATAAGGTTAGAAACTTTAGGTGGGTTAGACCTTAGGCTATAACCTTAGAACAAAGGGAAACGTTGAAAATATAAATAACTCATATAGAGTTTAAAAAGGAGATGAATTGAATAAATTAATCGTCAAACAAAATAAAAGATAATTTATAAAACTATTATGTGTTGTGTGTATTTAGTATTTGCTTGTCAAGATAATTTTGTGTGTAGGTGTTAGAAAGGAACAGAATTAGGATACCCTTAAGTCGTAAAGAATAAGTCAACCTCCATGACTGAGCCAATATCAAAGCTAATAGCTGCAATAGAGGCTCACATTGAAAGCTACCTCAAAGAGGTGGTTATTTTGGAAAGTATAGTACTGTATCAAGAAACGCTAAGTATAACTGATAGGTAAAGTATAGTTAAAGGATATGTGGTCAATGCTGAGTTCTTAAACTCGTATATTTATGGTGAGTTCTTAAACTCATATGTTTGTGATGAGTTCTTAAACTCACAATGTGTTATAAGTTGTGACAAATTAGGTATAGTTGTGTGTGAATGGATATGGAGGATAATGGAAACAAATAGGTTACTAAGCAATTGATCGTTAGTGAATGTGTAAGGAATAAGTAGTATTAGTATTAATTGAATATGTATGATTTTAGGTGGTATATATGATAGGTATGTTGGTATAATGTAATATTTTATAAGTTATGGCAGCAATTCCTAACTTTCAAGTCACAAAGGGATAACGAATGTTTAAAGCACAATGTGCTAAAGTATGTCAAGTGTTATGAATATGGATCTATGTTGGATTAATGGGATAAGTTGGTACAAAGATAGTAAATATTTATCTGGTCACTGGTTATTACAGTCGACCGAGTTTTCAAAATCTAATATTTTGAGTACATGATTATGTGAATAGAAAATTTTGCGTTATATGATAAGCGTTTATGATAAGGACTAGAATGTAAAGAATAATTTACGGTAATACCGTCAAGATGAAAGCAAAACTAAAGGGCAGAAGAATCTGTCAACAAAGCTGGAGGACAACCAGACTCAATACAGAAACTTGTGAATATGAACGATCAAGCTGTGCAGAACGGAATACCAGCCGCGAAAGATCAACCAGATAATCGAACATCAAACGTTAAAGACTTAAAGGCGGTCCTATCGCCGGAATTCAAAGGTACAACTGACCGTATAGAAGCCTAGATTTGGGTTAGGGAAATTGAACAGGTGTTCGTGATAGTTAAGGTAGCTGAGGGGCAAAAAGACCACTTTTGCCACATACATGATGAAGGGCGAGGCAAATTTCTGGTGGGAAGCGAATCAGGTGAGGGCAGGAGCAGGTGTGGTAACATGGGATAGATTTAAGACTTTATTTTTCGAGAATTATTTTTCAGCTAGTATGCAGGCTAGAATGGAAGTAAAATTTCTGGAGTTGAAGCAAGGAGATATGACTGTGGCGGAATGTGCCGCGAAATTCAATGAGTTAGCTAGGTTTGCTCCGCATCAAGTTGATACGGAGCCTAGGAAGGCGAGGAGATTTGAGTTGGGATTAAAACCTTGGCTCTATAACAAGGTGGAAGTGTTGCAGATCCCAACATTTGCAGCACTCATGGAGAAGGCGATAATTGCGGAAGAGGGAAGTGAGGCTATGAGCCTCTACAATAAGGAGAAGAAGAACAAGGGTAAAGTCGAGGGAGCTGTGAAGGTAGGAATTAATAGTGAAAGTAAAGGTGGAAACAAACAAAGGGAATAGGAGTGAAAAGAGGAAGGCGAAGAATTTTGGAAGTGTGCAGGTGAAGCAAGAAGGTGTGAAAAAGAAGCAGGTGGTGTAATGACTTGTGGAAAGAACCACTCGGGGAAATGTTTGAAAGGAAAGTTTGTGTGTTATAAGTAAAGGCAGAAGGGACATATCTCTCCCAACTGTCTCAATCTAAGAATGTATAGTAAATGTGTTATGTGGGAATCAATGGAGCATAAGGTGAAAGACTGTCCAAGAAAGATAAGGGTGGTAAGGAATACGAATATGGGAAAAGGCAGCAGGACATTGGCGACAACGGGATAACATCAACGAACGAACCAACAAAACCAACTGCAAGCGTCTTCAACATGACCGTTCAAGATATCTTGGCAGCCGGGGATGCAACTCCAGGTATTACTCGAACCAATTTTTATTTTCTTATATATTAATTTCTTATATATAGTTTGTTATTTTTATAAAGAAATTCTGAGGAGGAATTTGAGTTCTTTTAGAAATCAAATTTCCGTTTAATCAGAAAGACAAGCTTAATGTGATTAGTTAAAGATCAGTTCGATCAAAGTTAATCGAGATCTACTTGCGAAGATTATGTATGCTATGTACCCAGTTATGTATTGGTTTTAAAGCGGTGATTCCGGGGACGGAATCCTTATAAGGGAGGGTGAATGTGACAACCCGATATTTTCTATATAAATAAATCATAAATTTTGCGTATAATTTTTTTTAAGGATGAGGATTTGTACAAGATTATGTGTATATGTATTTATGTGGTAAATAAAAATATATTTATTACATGAATATTTACAAGTAAATTTATTTTAGAATTATTGATTATTATAAAGTATATTCTTATAATAATTAATTTTAAGATAGAAATGTTTTTATTAATTATTTTTCATGAATATATAATCATATATTATTTAAATAATATATGAAGTGATTTTTAGAATAAATATAATAATTATTTTATTATATGAATTTTAGTACATATTATTAAGTTAATTATTTTACCTTAATTATTAAGGTTAAAAATGAAAGAATAATCAGATATGGAATCCAAACTCTAATTTTGGATTATTGTCAAGGTATGAGAATAATAATATAATATTAATTATATTTTGATTTTTTAGTGCTATGAATATGTACTGTATTTCTGTATTGATAATGATTGGTCAATTACGGTGTATTGTGACCAAACCTTAGTAATAATGTTAAACCCTAATTTGAGATCCAAATTAGAGTGCAAGATTGTTTTATAAGTGTGATATATAATTTATGGCATGTATTAAAAGTATTAATTAGGTAAACCCTAATTAAAATTCTAGAAACCCTAAATTGTTAAAAACCCTAATTTTAAGTGTTAAAACCCTAATTGATTTGAAATCCTAGTGCGAAAGTCATTCACGACTTTGAGAATTTGTAAAGTCGTTATGTAATCACGATAATGTGATTTATGATCGGTGTTTATGTATTAACCTTAATTAGGGAGAATCGTAATTATTCAAAATCTTTATTATTTTTCTATATTATAAACCCTAAATTCTAAATTAGTAATCCTAATTTGTAATTGTAAACCCTAATTGTTAGTTTGGAAAATGTAATGCTAATTAGTGTTGCTTAAACCTAATTAGGAAAGTGTTATAATTAAAGACCTAAATTAAATTAGTAAACCCTAATCGGTATTTTAGAAACTAAAATTTTAGTTTATTATTTTATTTTATTATGCAAACCCTAGTTAAAAAAAAATCCTTCAATTTGTGCTAAACCTTAGGATTAAACCCTAAGGGTTAAACACTAAGGGTTTGCCAAGTTCCATTTTTACCATTAAATTGGAAAAACAAAAGACCAAAATGCCCTTTTTAGCATTAAAGAAGCTAGCATGTAGGTTTTGACAAATTGGTGAAGTTGTTTACCAAACCAACAACTCCATTGACTGAAATGGACAACAATCAGCCTATTAATCAGCCATATACATTGCACATGTGGTCTATAAATAGATTTAAGGAGAGAGAAAGTGTCATTTGTTCAATTATTTTTGTCTAACACTCAAACCTTTTCTCTCAAGCACCACACCTTCAAAATTTGCAAGCATTTCAGCCCCAAACACAGCCCCACGTTCAACATAAGCAAATCAGCAACATAGAATCAAAAATTTGCTCATAGAAAGGTATAAAGCCTAACTTTAATTTCTGTCCAAATTCGGTGTTAGATGTTATTATTAAGTGTTAGAATATGTTGTTTATGTTGTCTAATGATGTTCTGGGTTGCTAGATGTTAGATCCATAACATCTAGAAGCTCGGATTTGAAGATTTCAAGAATCTAGAAAATTTTCATTTTATGTCATGACAACAAATGTCAGACCGTGTAGATCTTAGTATGATTTGTGTTTTTGTTGTTTAAATGTTGGATTTTGTAGTCTAGTATGTGATCTTTTATCTGGTACAGGAATCAAAGATGGATCAGTTATAGATTGGAAGTTATGATCGGTCAAAACCCGTTGACCGGGCTTGACCAAACCATTTCTGGGCAACCAAGAAGGTCATTTCCCGAGTCTGACAACGTTTTCAATTGCTTTAATCTGTCAGATTTTGTACGATCTGTTGGTATTGTTGTTACTAGATTGTTTTATGTTGTATAAAATTTAGATCTATGCCTCTATATTCTTTAATATATCATCAGAATCGTTGTAGTAGATGGTCAAAGTAGACCATCCGGTAACATTTTCAATTTTCTGGAATTTCCAAAAATTTTACGAACGAGTTTTCTGGCAAGAGTTGACCGATCAATATTTTGCTATGTGTTTGTTTTCATGGTGATGTTGTGTATTATATCTATAGTTCTACATGTGGGCTATATTATTGAAGTTTTAGATCACTAAAAAATTAAATGATCTGCTTGTAATGTGAGCTCAAAAGTGCATACTCGAAATGTTCTTCATTTTTGGGTTTCCAGAAATGAAGAACAGCTTCTGACAGCTTGTTGGTTGGCTTAGATCTTCTTTGTTATGAGTTTTATGAACTTGTTTATGGTTGTATCTTGTAGTCTTACATTAGCACTATACGATCTGATCAACAAATTGCCCAGAAACACATCGCACACGAATTTAAGCTCGGTCAAAGTAGTTAACCCGATCTCTGACATGAATTTCTGGGTTTGCTTGAAGAACACCAAGAACACCTATAGCGACGGTTCTGTCGCTATAGGTGGTCTTTAGCGACAGATAGTAATTTATTTTTCAGAAATTAATAAATAAATAGAAAAAAATTGTTTTTAATTATTAAAAATACAAAATAAATTATTAAAAATTATTTTAAATTCTAAAAATTAGTTTTTAATTATTTTAAATATATTTCATAAATATTTAATATTTTTGGAATATTAAAAGTATTTAATTTATTTATTTATAATATTAAATAAATTATTTAAAAATGATTTTAATATTTGAAAAAAATCATTTAAAATTATATTATGATATAATAAAATATTTTAAGTTATTTTTAATGACTTTTAATATTATGTGATATTTTTCATTAATAAATTAATATTAATGATAAGTAAGTTATTTATTAAATGAATTAAATAATTTTATTAAAAATGATTTTATTATATTAAAAATCATTTTAAATAATGATAAGGTATTTAAAAATATTTTAAGTTATAAAATATAAATTTTATTATTTAAAGGTAAATTTAATTAATTAATGATTATTAATGATATTAAAGTTATTTAATAATTATATTAAATAATTTAGTTTAAGAATAATTTTATTATTTTAAAAATTATTTTAAATGAGAATAAAGTGTTTAAAGATATTTTAAGTTATAAACTATAACTTTTAATATTTAAAGGATAATTTCATTAATAATTTAATATTAATGATATATTAATGATATTAAATTTATTTAATAATTATATTAAATAAATAGTTTAAAAATGGTTTTATTTATTTAAAAATCATTTAAAAAGGATATAAGTGAATTAAAAATATTTTAAAGTTGTAATTAATAACTTTTAATATTTGGATAATGATAAATTAATATTTTAATATTAATGTTAATTGTTTAAGAATGATTTTAAATGTTTTTTAAAAATCATTTAAGGGTAATATAAATGTTTTAAAAATATTTTTGTGTTATTATACATAACTTTAATATTTTGGCAATGGTTTCATTAATAGTTTAATATTGATTAAATGTTAATGATAATATAATTGTTTGATATTTAAATCATTTAATAATGATTCTGATATTTCAAAAATTATGGTAAATGGTAATAATTATTTAATAATTATTATAAGACTATGAAAAATAGTATGACTGATGTTTAAGTTAACTATTTGGATATTGAACTTCGGGATAAAGTCTTAGACTCGATTTTTACCTGATAAAGTTGTCGGTAGACCGACATGTTTCAGAAATTGATTTTGACTTAGATAGATTGTTTGGATAACTGTTTATTTGTGATTCAATGGTTGTTAAAGTTGTGTGACAATGTGATTAGGAATGTGTTGATGTTTGCTTGTGAGTCAACGATTGTTGAACATGTGTAATAATGTGAATAGGGAATGTGCTGACTGCAATATGCAGTGTTATGTGTACGTTATGTTGTACTAATCAGTAAAATGATCTGATTAATGATAGGTCGTGATAGAAAAAATAAATCTAAGTTGCGTAATTGTAAGCAGCGCATCAGGCAAGTATCCTAACTTTGCATTTTCTTTATGCAATGGACAAGTGTAAGAATGTTTCAGAATTATATTATTATTATACAGATTGTTAAACCTATATTATATAAGCCCATTGATTATCAACATGTTAGTATATGATAATTCAGATATATATTCTGTTCGTTAATTTCTATAAATGATGATACAAGTGTCCCCACTTGGATAATCATTGTATTTAATCACATGTTGATACACCTTTGATATACATATATGTTGAATTATATATCATTGTTGAACAAGATAAGACCTTTGTAATGAAAACCCGACAGGTATGAACATCCCAAACATGGGAAAATTTTTATGCGCTACGACGGACAAAGGATGAACGATAATATCGTTCTAGCAATGTAGTATTGATCAATACAGGGTACAACGAGGCTGATCACCCTCCGTGCCAGTAAGAAATGGCCGGTTTACAGATGAATTTCTGTTTAAACCCTTTCAAAAATGAAAACAATGTTCATAATATGTCACAGAAACCCATGTATATACAATACATAGTTTCAAAAATTTGAAAGAGGATTGTTATGTTATTGGTACAGATTACTTCACAACTATTGACCGGTTGTAGAAGAATATTATAAAGAAAACATTTATATTCTTTCAACTTATATATATATAAATACTTGTTGGGCACTCAAATGCTCATCCTTGCTTAATTTTAATATTTTCAGCTAAGTGTGAAGAACTGGAAAGTTCTGCCAGGATCAAGTGAAAAGGAAAACAAACAGAACATGTTATTGGCATCATTTGTAATAGATAGACTTTATTAAGTTAATGATTTGTATTATATATCATGTAAAGAATGTAGTAAAGGTTGCGTACTTGGGATTAGACTCTGATAAATGTAAGTTAAGTTTAAGTTTTATATTATGGTTATTATTATTAGTAATTATTCCGCTCATAGAAATGGTATCGTGAAGTACCGAGTTCGGGTTTCAAGTATCTGAATTTGGGGACTTTACACATTGTCTATTTTTGCTTATTAATTCCCACCACCAAAGAGATCAGTTCATTCCAGTGACATCTCCTTGCTAAGTCAAGGTCCCCCCGCCACTTCACTAACTCTGTTTGGCGTCAGAAACTTGATCTTAAAGTGAGGAATTGAGGTCACCACTTGAAGATATGTCAAGGTTGGTCTCCCCAAGATGACGTTTTACGATGAATCCACATGTACCACAAAGAACTGGCACACTATCTCCACCTGCTGAGGTGTCGTTCTAAAGACCACCGGTAGTTCGATTGTTCCTACCACCTGAAAAGGATCGTTGTTAAAGCCAAACAGGGGAGTCTCCTACTCGATCTCTATTTTCCTTCCATCTAGGTCCATCCTCTAGTAGGCATGAGCGTACAATATATCTATTGACAAATCGTTATCGATCATTATCCATTTTATGTCCATCGAACCCACTTATGTAGCAATCACCAACGCTCCTTCTTATGGCTCGATCAGCTCCAAAGGGAAGTCTTCATCAGTAAAGGTTATCACTGAGCCCAGGTATGGTCTTTCACACCTAACAGGCTGATCAGACACTAATAGAACTGCATCTAAAAATCCTTGCCGCTTCTTCCCCGTAACCTTCCCGATTGACCCGCCCGTAATCACATCCACCACCCGACGTATTGCATGGGTCTGATCATGTTGTTGGGGCTAGGCGACCGGGTTCTGTATTGGGGTATTGTTTGTTAGCTATACTTAAGAAGCATTATATCCTGCAATGTACTGAACCAGGGCTCCACTTTGTACATTCTTCTCAATTAAATCCATCAGACCCCAATAAGTCTCTATGGAATGTCTAACTGACCCGTGGTAGTCATAATACTTATTTGAATTCCCTCGGTTTGGCTTTATGTTGTCTTTGGTTGCTTTAAAGTAAGGCTTATCCTTCATATGTTCTAGAATGGTAGTCCGGTAGGTATTAAGCTTAGTGTAAATCTTGTTAACTCTCTTATCCTCCGGCTTCTCCATTATGCCCTGCCTCAGGTTATTCATTACTTCTTCTATTAATATGAAGCCTTCGGCCCTATCGAATGCTTTGGTTAGTTCTTTCGGATAGTTGAACATCAGATCCATTACTAACTTCTTTGATTTTATGATGTCAAGCCATTCTCGAATAGACCGTCTGCCTGAATATAGTTCAAATTTGTAACTTAACCAACCTCTTCACAAAACTATTTCAAATACGAACCCAGGGTTTCATTCGAATACTTTCTAACCTGGGATAAGGTCCCAATTGGCTTTCCCCTCCTTTTATTATTGCTGAATCGGGCATGGAACTTATCACATAACACTTTCCAAGATGGGACTGATTTCAGAACCAGAGCCATCATCAACTGTTGAGCATCCTTTTTAAGGTAGTCATAAACATCTGTTATTTGGCAACATCAGAGTAGTCATAATAGTCCATCAACCGATCATAAGCCTGGTTGTGTTTATACGGATCACCTGAACCATCGTAGCTCTCCATATGAGGGGTTTTTTTTTTTTTAACTTGGATCCTCCTTTTCCTGAATAATTTATGGGGAGAACGGTGATGAGGTCTTAACTAGGGTCTCCTTATTCTGATCTCCCCCAACTAACTTCTTTTCTAACTCTGCTACCTTTCTGACTAATATCTCTGTCATGCTTCTTTGAGGGGAAGGATCCCTCCTTCTTCTGTTCGGAGAAGGGTCCCATCTCCTTCTGTCTAATCAACCTCTATCGTCAGAGCTTTTTTCCTTAGAACGACTTCGGTGCCTGCTCCCTACGAGCCGAGAATTGTCCGGATGAGGTGACCTGGACTGATTTCTTGGTGATCAATCCTAGGAGCGAATTTGGTGCCTTGTCCTTTCCTGGGAGTGACTCCAGATCCTGCTCTTGGCCTGCCGAGAACCGTCCGAATGATGTGTCTTGGACTGATCCCTTGGCTCCCCCGCCTTCGGTTGTGGCTGCAAGGACCATCCTCGTTCCTGATCAAGAGAACCATCTGCTTATCAATTTCCTTCCACTACAACGGCAGTTCCTTCAAAGCGTCATCAGTTTCTTTTGTTTTCTTCTCCAAGATTGACCTCCTCTCTTCATGGGCATCGTTATGGAGATGAGTTCGGGACGGTGCATCCTCGACCCGCCCCCCAGGTCATGCATGCTTACTAGCTGTTGAGAATAATCTCTGATGATTACCCCATGTCTGGTCCTTTGATAGAGCCAATAAATTAGCATGAGACCCCAACCATCCTGAAACTGATTGCCCTGGTAGATCCTAGATAGAACCTCTAGGTTAATAAGAGGGAGGGTCCTTCGTGGACTAGTCACAGGCCGAGATTGTCTTTCTACTATTCACCATGCTTCCGACAAAGAATTCTATGTGATTGAAAATTATGCAACACTAGAAGGCCCTCCTTCTAACGCCAATGTTAACACCAAGATTCATCCACGCACTCCAATCACTAAAGCGCGTCAAAGCCTGCACAGAAATGAAGTCACACCAAAAGCTTGACGGCTTGGGTCACCGGGGGATAGCTCCTGTGTGAGAATAAGTACAGGCTAAATAAGGTTTAAAAATAGAGGCTTAATGCTTTATTAATGTAAAATAAAGTTGTGTGTACCTTAGAATCAGGATAAAGTCTTGTATTCATAGTGATCACACCACCTCCACAGAGTCTTGAATAGAATCTCCTTAAAGAAATGAAGTTGGATTAAATCCTAATACCTCTTTTAGGAATTAGAAATCAAATATAATTAGGAATTCACGATTCCTTAAATTACTCCACTACCAAAATAGAATCCTACATGGGTTAAATAACTCCGCGTGGACTTTGGTCTATGACATAATTTAGGCCCAAATAATCACACCCCAACATCATTGATACTTAATTCAGTTCATTAGTGCATTTCAAGCTTTTGATGAAATAAGACTAAGAGGATGTTCTTATGTTTTAACGAATGTATTTTTTGTTAGATATATTCAAATTTAAGTTAGTCAGACCTTTATTTAAACTAGTTTGTGCATTGTACGGGCTATCAACAAGCATATATATACATATAAAGGTAGCAAAGTCGTTTTGTTCAATTGAAGAACTTAGCTTTCAATTGAAAAACTAATCGAGTCAACCCTTACTTAATTAAGAGTTAACTCGGTTATTTCTCTCCTCTCATGCGAGTTTGGAATCTAATTAGTCTGATCATCACTTCTTCTTATGTTTCCCTTCTAGCTTAAATTCTTTGTCTAACTCATCCATATACAGATCATCTCGATTTGATTTTCTTCCTCTTCCTCTTCCTCTTCCACTTCTCAAGTTCCCCTTCAGTTCCCGATCAATCCATCTGATATTATTCTTCTGATCAACAAAAGATGGTTGAAACTAGGCAAATATCTTCATCCTCGAAACATTTACTACCTTCCCATTCCTCATCTCCTCTCCCTAATGGAAAACGATCAACGATTGATTTTGGTTAGGGTTTATCTAAATTCCCATAAATTTCTATATTTATGTACATGTGCATGAATGGATTTGTGTGATTCGTTTGAGTTTGATTGGTTTTGTTTGGTGTCACAGCTGACTGAGGCTTCGTCCTCCACTAACGAGATGTTGTCGCCTGAAACTCTAGGTCCAACGAAAGATTCAGGTGGAGAATTAAGTCGTTTTTTGTTTTTCAAAGTCAATATTAGGGGATAAAGTAAACACTCTTTGATCTTCGCATTTTCGAACTCCTTTATCTTACCATTCTACCATTTTGGGCCGTGAAAAGGCCATTGTTATCAATTTAGAGGTACTGGAACTAAAATAAATAGGTTTCTTTTGAATTTTTGTTGTGCATATATCTATTATGTTTGATTGAGTTTTGAGTTTGTTGTTTCTAGGTGGGGCAGCATATCAAGGCTATTATTATTGCTGAAGAGGAGGTAAGCATTCATATGTAATTTTAGTTCTTATATGTGTACATATATATATAATTGGTGTTTGGATTCATTAAATTTATTAATTGTGGTTTTGGTGTTGAGCATTTGAGAATTTGATACTGGGTAAAAAAATATTATTATTTTTATATGAGGTGCTTAATTAAGTTGAAGCATAAGTATTAATATGTTGAAGTTAGAAAATTTTAATATTTTGAAAATTGTCTTTCTCTGCACCTAATTGAAGTCTTGTCATTTATGGTTTGAATTAGGAACAAAGTCAATTTTGTAAGGCTATTATTGGGGTTTAGGATTACAAGGTTTTATCATGTCAATAGTGTCTTTGACTTGGAGTTGGGACTAAGTATGGGGCTTAAACTTTAACATAATGTGGTGCATAGGCTTTGTGCTCAGCAGCAGTTTAGCAGTTTATTCATTACTTTGTTTCCATTCCATAATATATTTCTTGAATTGTTATCAGTTGATTCAATTTTTTTAATATACCCATTTGTATATGTTGTGAAGGATTGCTACAAAATGCACCCAACAGGTATTTATAGCTAATTTCATGTATGACAGTTTTTTCAACAATTTATTTAATTAATGTTCTAAATGTGATTTTTTAACTCCATAAAGATTGGCAGTAGATTGAGTTTGAGCAGAAACTATGCGGCCAAGGATATTAGATTTGTAGTTGAAGCTCGGGCTTTAATGCTTAAGGGTGTTGAAGAGCTTGCTGATGCAGTTAAAGTTACTATGGGCCCTAAGGTACTCCTCATGTGTTCTTTCTCAATTATCATTTTCTTGACTTTTTTCTTATTCATTTCATTCCGTTTCATTTTATTGATTTTGATTTGGGGTTGTGTTGTATAAAGATTTTATTTTTATGTATGTTGATTAATCAAGTTCAAGTAAAAGATATCTTTGAGTTACTGACTGCGAGTAGTTGGTGTTAGGGCTGAGCACGGTGTGGTTTAAAGTCTAAATTGCACCCGAAACCGCTTAAGTACGGTTTGACAAACCAAAACCTTACACGAAACTGCTTGTGATTGGTGCAGTGTGATTTTAAACTGTGCGGTTTCAACTGGTGCGGTTTTGGTTCCAAAACCAATTGAAACAACAAAAAGATCTAAGCCTTCAATAGAATTTAACACAGAGCTAACATCGAGCAATTAACTTAGAGACTGAGTCGATAATAGAAATTATATCAAGCATAGAAATAAAGCTCATTCTGCCAAACATGTCAAATTCACCATCAAATCATAGAACAGTGAGACACATAAAATAGTTTTAGTTTTTAATAAATGAATGATGTTTTAAAACTAAAACATACGCTATATAAAACAACGGAGACCATATATTCGATAACAACCAAGAAGGTTTATCTAGTTCCCCAAAAATTAAAAGTATATACTGGAGATAGAATAAAATTATATCTTATATATTATAAGGAGGACATATAGAATATAATCATAATTTTACCTAATTTGAAAAATAATCTATTGGACTATTACTACTATACCACAGACCTTAACCAATGCATCAAGTGCTCGAACCAAAGAATTTTTCCCCTCAGCTATAAGCCCCTCCAGTAACGCATCAAACAAATCCGAAATTCCAAAACCCAAATCCTTAATTTTTGACTCTATAACCTCTAACCATCTTCTTTCAATTGATGAAAAAATGACAATGCAAGACTAGAGTTTTCTCTGAGCGTGTTCAAGTAAAAAGTAACTTTAGAATTTACTAGAGATAATATATATATACACACACACATGGTACGGTTTTGGTTAGTACCCAAATCGGAATAGTAATTTTGGTTATTCAACCCACCTAAAATCGCCATATACGCCGAAACCGTTGGTGAGGTTCGGGCGATTTTTGGTGCAGTTTCTGTTCTAATTTAGTTACTTGCTCAACCCTAATTGGTTTAGATTTTCATTCAATTCTAATTGCAGCTATTAGCTCTGAGTTTACAATTGTGAATATTTTGATAAATTTAAAATTGGGATTGTGTTGTGTATTGGTATGGGGAATACTATATATAAATTGTTGAAGGTATGTGTGATTGTTCCGGGGTAAGTATATTTATCATCATTAATATTTTTATATATAGAATTTTCATTTGATTTTAAGAGATTTATGATATTATTAGATCCACAAGAAGATGAGAAAATATATCGGGGGAAAGTATTATGATGTTATTATGTTCTAATTCATGTTGGAACCCAACCCCTTAAGTGATGGATAATATACATTATTTTTAATTTATGATTGTGAATTATTTGCTTTATATATGTAGATTGTGCTTAAACTTTGAGTATTAACTGTTATATGGGATTTTTATTTTATTGGTTGAATTATAGAAACATTATGAAGTTATTTGGGATCAAAACTGCCAAGCATGTTCATAAATTCAGGCAATATGCAAGTTTCTTTTTTGTATTATCATTTCTGATTAATTAATACATCTTATATGAAATAGGATTGAGTGTCAATATATGTTTTTTAATGGGAATTGATATTTCCACATAAAATTTTTATATTTTCACATGAATAGTGAGTGAGTCCCACCTCCATGTGAGAGAAACTCATGTGAAAATATTATTTTAACCTATGAAAATATCATTTTCTTTTTAAATATATGTTTCTTAGTGGTGTTCTAACCTTCTACTTAGCAGTGAGTTGTTGTAAGGGGGTTTGGGTTACATAGATTGCAATTCTATTCAATTTTAGTCGAGTAAAATTATAATGATATTAGTAATTTTTTACTAGGTTCTGACCAGATTTTTACAATGACTATAATAGTGTATATAACTAATGTGTTTTGGTTTGAAATGTGTATATGAGGAATTACAATGTATTTATAAATGTGATATATGATAAGGATTAATTTCAGAAGTGAATCTAACAAAGGATCTGCAACTTCTATTTTAACTTTCAAATGAAGTGCAAGTGAGTAGGTAAGTTTTATTGAAATTCTATTATTTGAAAAAGACTTTTCCAATAGTATCAAATTCTTGGGGTCTTGCTATTTATATTTGGTAGCCCTATATTTTCTCATATATTTGCCTCGCACTCTTTGGTGTATTACTTTATTTCATAGGGGATGAAGAACTTAATTTCAAGGAAGCAAATCCAAAAGAAGACCACCAGACTAAAGAAAGAATAAATCTTTGGAAGATATGATACTGTATTTCTATGTGGTATTTAAATTTCAGGTTGTAAAATGGGATGCGTAGCTTTGATAACATTTGTAATCAATTATGAGGACGATCATTTTACAAATTATACAATCCATTATTTAAACTTACCAACTAGTTTGTACAAATTGTAGGTATTTTTTTTCCCTCAAGGGTGATCACTTTACCATACTACCTCTTACTAATTGGAGTTATTACAAATTTAAGGGCAATCACTTTACGCCCGTAGTCATATAATCAAATTTTATGTTTATTTATCTCAATAAATTTTTTGCATTATTTTGAATTGTAATTAGGATAGAGACATCATGAAGAGACTGGTATAAATTGCAAGAATCTGCTTGTGAAGTTCCAAGCCATGCCAGAAAATTTACCACTAGTGAAGGTGGTAAAATTCCATGATGTTTCTTTTTTAGACAATGGGTTGCTTCAGGTACTCTTGTCAAAATGTGCTAAACTTTGGGAAGTAGATTTCATGAATTATCTAAAGTCTACTTTCATCAGTTTCCACATTTTGTCCAATCTCTTTTGAGTATAAAAGTTGGAACTAATATTTCCATATCATCTCTCACATAAATGTGAGATCTTAAACAGTGAGTAGATCTCACATTTATGTAAGAGACTCGTGTAAAAATATAATTTTAATGTGAAAATATCAGTTTCAATTGAAGTGAAGTTGGGAAATTCCATCAAATGGTCCATTGGTGCGCAACTACAGTTTTATAGCTCGAAAGACATGGTGATATGCCTCGGCAGTAAAAGTTGAAATTCAGATAATGCATACTTAGAAGGGGGGTTGAATAAGTGTGGGAGCAAACTATGACCAATTTTTAAACTTTAAATTCAAACTATTGAATATAGCCTACTGTATTGAAGAATGCAGCTTGTTAAATGAATGCAATCTACTGAATTGAATTTTTGTTTTAAGAAAATATCTTGCTGAATTTATAAGTCAAATAAACTACTTGGTGTTAACACAATATCTCAAGATCAAGCAAATGTTTATATTTTAATTATTGAGAAAATTAACTATCTTGAGAAATAATAAAATAAGCAATAAAATAACACCAAGATTTTTACGTGGTTCAGCTATTACCCTCTATAATAATAGCCTAGTCCACGTCCAATACCAACTAGTATTGGAGACTCACTTTAATTTCTTTAAAGAAACCCTTGTTACAAAAACAGATTCTATCAAATTGAATTACAATAATTCACTTGAGCACACTTTCTCCTTGTGCACCAATGCACCCCTTAAGCACCTAAGCTTCCTTGAACCTGTTTGTAAATAAACCTTAATCCACCCGGATTAAAAACCTTTAGATAACACTTAGTCTAAAAAATATAAGATTACAATTATAGAGGTCTAATGATCAAAGCAAATAAGTAATTTAACAATGCAAGGCTCAACTAATGTATGCAATGATCAATTAATAACAGAAGGATATTACCGATTTATAGCCCACGAAAATATGTTGAATATAAGCAGAATTATAGTAACATGTCAGCAAATTTCAATTGCACCAAAATATCAAATAACTTTTTCAGTATATAAGTGCAATAAATGATTCAAGTGTTGTGAGTGTTGTAATTTTTTCCACTGATATCAGTACTTCTTTTATAACCCTGAAAATATATTACTATTGTTGAAATAAAAAAATTTCGTTGCAAATATTTTGTTCCATTGTCAGACTTTGTTTACGTTGCCAACAGATCACAAAAGATAAGTATTGTTTTAGAATACATCCGTTAATGGCTAAGGAATGAAAAATCCAATTATCTTTGGAAGTTTCAAAAATGTGTTGGACTCTTTCAATAATAATCCAAATTGAGTCTAAATAAGATACAAAGAGTACTTCTAGACTTTTTAATTCCCATAAAATCTGCCGCCAACTGTTATCATGATAATAACGTAACAAATTCCAACTTTTCAAAGATAATAATGATTTCATATTTCCAAGGCTTGTACCCATTTCATCTATTAAACATTCTACCTCCATACTGCCTTTTTATTTTACCAAGATATGTTTTACACAAATATCAATACTCATGGAGAATTAATACGGACAAAACTATTATGCATTCATGCTAATAAAATCAGATCACTTAAAAAACAATTAGCATATTTTAGGCATGAACAAAATCACAATTTAATACACATAAAATGTCCTAGAGCCTTGTATCGAAAAATCAAATATTTGCAAGACCTTACATATATTTCTTAAGACTTAAATCTTCAGTCTTTCAACAATGATCTTTCATCAACTTCCTGAAATTTTACAATAGACAAATTAGTCTATAATACTAAGTCATTATCAAAACAAAAAGATTAGAATATTAACAAACCAACATTCTTCCCCTTTTTGATGATGACAACACCAATAATTATAACTCCCCCTGAATTCATGCATATTAACTTATTTTAGGAAAAAATTTGTCCAACCTGCATATGTTAGTATCATACCAAATAATAATGAAATTCAACACATATCATAATATTAAATAAAACAATCAGTCTTAACATGCAGGTGACAGTCATGCCTATCAAAAACCAAATAAAACCATAGTTTTTAAAACATATCAAAATAGTCTAAAAAATAAACTGAAGGAATTCTCCCCCTTTGTCATCAGGCAAAAAGAATAAAAGGTAGGCAAAGTCAGTCAATGTCCTCAAAATTAGCCCTCTGTTCATCACGGATAGTAAAATAAGGACGATGGTGAATGCGATGAAGACGTTCTTCTAAAGAATAATCATCTGCAAACCGAGGAGGTCGTGTTATAAACGTTGTAGGAGGAAGTGACATGTCAAAAAAATTGCCTTTGTATTCTGCCATCCAATTACACATTGGCCATTCTGGGATTGGGGAATACATGGTTGGAATATGGAATCTCTGCCCCACATCATTGAATCTTGTTGCCATGAAATCTACAAGCTCCTCGAGTTGATAACTAATAAACTTAACCTCTTGACTCAACTAACAAGTGTTCATATTGAATTTTCTTTGGAGTGCTTCAACCATTACCAGTGTTTGAATCTCAAAACCTGCCTGAAGATCAATGAATTCATCTTCAACACGATGATATAGCTTATTAATTTATGGAGCATCAATCGGTAGTTTTCCTTTTTCAAGAATCACAAGTCGATTTCTTATTTCAACCAAATCAGCTTTCACAAAATTTTGATTTTGCAGAATCTCATTTAAAACATTCATAATGTCAGGCCCATGAGAATTTGGCAAAGAGGATGAAGATGAATCATGAGTAGGAGAAATAGGAGGAGGATCAGGGAGGAGACGAACAAACTCACCAGCATGAAAAGTAATATGATATTTTGTCAGATTAGTAGTATCAATAACCTCATTACTTGTGACAGAAATTTCATCATCAAAAGATATTTTGAAATATTGGAAGAGTTTTGTTAAAAACTTGCTATAAGAAAGACACTTCTTGGTTTGACGAATGCAACTTTGCATATGAGACAACATCATTTGAGAAAAATTGAAAGGTGTTCCCTTAAGAATTATAGCCACAATAACTAAATCTTGATAAGTAAAATCTGCTCCACCACCAAGTCGTGGACACAAATTATACCTAACCAACTTATGTAACACATAGACAGTAGGACACACATTCACAATTTTTGGAAGAAACAGAGTTGTAAGAGAATAATCATTCATAACAACATGAAGTTGTTCCAATGGAGGAAAAGGGATATTAACAGCACCTTTAAGAGTTAAAGGACAAGGTCCAGCAGAAGAAACACCAAGAATGCTACCAAAATCAATACTAGTGAAAAATAATGACTTACCCTTAACATATGTTATAAAATAATCCCATTGCATTAATGATTAGTGTAAAATTGTTGAACTAACATAGGATAAGCAATAGTAGGAGGAAGCAGCATAGGGGTGATTTCGCAATCAATGAAGAGGTTTTCCAGAATAGAGTGTTTGAAGTAAAATAAATCCAAAGTTTTTTCATAAACAAATTACTTTGTAGCAATTGAATTTTTAAAACGAGTTTCAAAACTATACCCTCTGAAGAAACTTTCTGGCAAATCAGGGGAAGACGAAAAATGGATTTACCAGATTTGAAGGAGATTCTGGCTGTGAAGAAAGATGTTCATCACACATTGGTTGTTTCAACTTTACCCGTTGAGATGGTTCTGCTTCTGTAGCCTTTAAGAAAGAAAAACTTGAATCCGAGTCGTCGGATAATATTATGGCATTAGACAACACATGCACATAAGATTTCTTTTGCATTCACTTGGATTTCATTTTTGTACCAATGAGGTTCTTCAACGAAGATCCTTCATCGTTTGACTTTCTAGACGATCGCTTGCTAGCTCTGGTTTTCATGGTGTTACAGATTGGTGAAAATGAAAATGAAGGGTTTTTGGTAAATGATGGAGATATAGAATCTGATTTAAGAAGAAGACTGAAGATATAAAGACACACGAAATGGACGTCAATTAAGAGTCTATCACCGAAAGACGTGCGTCTTTTCAATTTTGAAAATCTGTTCGACTGTTGTTCCGTATTTCAAGGTGGAAATCTTTACGTTTCTGTAGTAGCCCCGAATCCGGGCCCCGAATCGCCGCGGACTCGGTATACTAATTCTATAACTATTTGCGGAAGATATAAACATAAGTTGTTTATACAATACATTACACACTATTACCCAAGGTCGAGTAACCTTAACTTAGACACAATTCATGAAATATCTATTACACAATAATATTTATCAAAATAAACTATTACAAGATAGCCGCACGTTTTATCCCAAGCTGAACTTGGCATTATCGTTCCTATCAATAATTCATTTATTTAAGAATCATATCTATTCTCATTTCAAAATAAACCTTCTTTATCTATACAACATTTCAAACTGTACATAGCTGAAAATTACATTTGATAAAACTATCAATTATAGATCTATACCATTTCTAAATCAAGAAAATGTATTCATTTTATGCATCGTTCAATCTTCATCATCCGTATAGCAAATAATATTGTCTAACATCATTAACCTGCAAAAATTTTATATTTGCAAGATTGAGCTCGACAGCCCAACAAATTTAACAATCTATCATGTTTCACATAGCACACAATTCTATATGCACTACATTTCCTTTAATATGCATATTTGCATGCAATATATATTCTTTACTAAACATATCCTACATGCATCAATAATTTCTTACAAAACATTCATTCATGCATTATACATTTCTAATTTATCAAGTTACATCATACAACATGTAATCACATATTGATTGAGTTCCATAACCCAATTAACTTATTCATATTTTGACTTTTAACAATTCATAGAGCATAATATGTAATTTAACACATAACACATTCCATCCATAAACATAATAGAACTGAAAAACTTGTCTGCACCGTTGATTACCGCAACGCAATTTATAACGCTTTACCCGAAGACCTAATATTAATAATATAGATCTCCAATATTAGAATAATATCATCACAGTATATTACTGTTATAATTTCATTCACAGAATAACCTAAACACATTACCACATAACCCTTTCCGTCTTTAGAGCACATAAGACTAGGTATCAAGTCAAACTATTGCAGTTTGAGTTGAAACCGACACAATTCTATCATCCCGACGGTCTAGTCGGACGAATATCGAGTTTAAGTTCAATTAAACTCTGTCTTAACAGTTCACAATTATCACAGATAATTTCTAACCAAACAAAACATTTTTCCTATGCTCGTAATAACTTTCGGATAATTATTACCATTTATCAACATTTTTCAATCATTAGTACCGTATTTAAATGAATTAAATACCACTTAATACCTTAATCATTAATATTTATTTAATAAAAAAATATTAATGAAAATCCTTTCATAATATTATAATATAATTATAATATCACAAAGTATTTTTAATACCTTAAAAATCATTTTTATATGATTTTCCAACACTTAAATCCATTATCCAATAATTAATATTAATATTAAAATATTAATATTTTCATGCCAAAATATCAACAGTTATATCTTATAACTTAAAATATTTTTATAACACTTAAATCATTTTTATATGATTTATAAAGCATTAATTCTAATTTTTCATAATTTATTTAATATATCTATTAAATAAACTAATTATCATTAATATTGATTAATTAATGAAATTCATCCCAAAATATAAAAAGTTATCAAAAATAACTTCAAATATTTTCTTTTATCATAATATTATTTTTCATGATTTTTCATGAATAAAAAACTATTTTTAAATCATTTATTTAATATCATAATTAAATAAATAAATACTATTTATATTCAAAAAATATTAAATATTTTTGAAATATACTCAAAATAGTTAAAAACTAATTTTTAGACTTTAAAATAATTTTTTTATAATTTATTTTGTATTTTTAATAATTAAAACCATTTTTTTTCTAATTTTAAATTAATTTCCGGAAAATAATAAATAATCTGTCGCTAAAGGCCTATAGCGATACTTTCTGTCGCTATAGGTGTTCTTGAGGCCTGCCCAGATTTTCTGGCAGTGACGAGGGTGGGTGCTTTGACCGGACTTAAATCTTTGATTATTGCGTTTCTGGTCTTACAAAAACTTTTATATTGTAGTACTTATGCAATACTACAACTAGAAACCAATTTCATGGCCAAACAACACTATAACAGAGAGATTCAGACTTCCAAAAATGATGCCAGGCCTGTTCTTCAAATTCTGGGTTTTCCAGATTTGAAGAACAGCCTTAGATACCTACTTTGATCCCTTATAACTTGGTAAACGTTTATGAGATCCATCTATTACAGTTTGTAGATAACATGTAGTACTACAACTATAAAGCAAAATAGCACAAAAACATCAAAGCATGAACAAGATATGGCCGGTCAAAGTAGAACACGGACACTTTTTCTCTATTTTCTGGGTTCGTGATTTTAGCAATTCGGTCAACGAGTTTTGACCGTTTATATCGTGCGATCTATAATAGATCTGGGTCTGATTCTTTTTGCAACTTAAAGAACACATAACAGGCTACATGTTACAAGTTTTAAACATCCAAAAACTCATAACACAGATGGATCTATCGTATCTGACATTTGGCTGAAAAAATAAAATTTCCAGACTTCCAGATTTGCTAAAACTTTAAATTCGTGCACTTTGATGTTATGGGTCATGGATTTATCAACCCAGAACATCAATTGACACATATTAACACCACTTTCAACAATCAATTGCAACAATTAACCAAGAATTGAAGGATTTCAAAAATTAGGAAATTTTATACCTTTTAAGCTTAAATTCCGATTTCTGATTCTCTGATCTGTTTTTGGTTTGCTGATTCTTGATCATAGCTTAACTTCTCACTCCCTCTCACTCTAAAATTTTGAAAGTTAGAGAAAGAAGGGTGCTTGGAAGAAAAATGAGAGTAAAGTAACATTTTTCTTACTTTTTCTTTCTTTTAATCTCTTAACTCTACTAATTCAATGCATGTGGCTGAGTTGCTGAGATTGTTGGTCAATATAGCCACATGCTAGTCTAGTTTAGGGTTAGGGTTGTTGAACAACCCAAAATCATGGCAAGATATGCAAGTTAGCTTCCATTATGCAATAAGGGCATTTCGGTCATTTCCTTAATTTTCTAGACTTTGTCATTTGATGAAACCCTTAGGGTTTAGGGTTTGGAGCATACTAACATTTAGGGTTTGGGACTAATTTAGGGTTTAGGTTTTAACCCTCAAATATTTAGCAACTTGAATTTCAAAAATTTTCTAATTAAATTTTTAAAAAAGAAAATTTTGATTTCTAATCTATAATTAGGACTTCCTAATTATTTCATAATTTCCTAATCACACAACAATCTTGTTAATTAGGACTAATTTATCCTAATTAAAATCGCTAAATTAGCACTTAGGCCCACAATTGCACAATAGGTTTCGAAACCACATTTTAGGGTTTTAAGTAGAGAAAGTAATCTTTTAAATATAGAAATTAGATTTCCTAATCCAATTAGGGTTTCTAATAACTTGGCAATTAGGATTTATATTTCCTAATTAACATTGCTAATATAGCAATTAAATCTACCACTGAGCAATTAGGGTTCAAAATGGTCATTAGGGTTTTCAACCCACAAATTAGGGTTTCTAATAGAAAAAATTAATTCTCTAAAATAGAAATTAAATATTCGTAATTAGATTACAGTTTTCTAATTACTAAATCTTGAAAATTAGAATTAATATATCCTAATTAACATTAAAAGTATTCAATTAACACTTTCATTTTCCATAATAAAAAAAATTAGGGTTTCAGACTCCAGGAACTGAAACTAGGGTTTACAGAACCGATTGGTAGGGTTTCTTATCAGACGTTAGAATTTTCTAACTGAACGTTGACGTTCTTAATATATACATAGGGTTTGTCACAGATGTAATTTATTTGGTCAACCCATAAACCTTAACCACATTCTGAACACATCATTAACCATATGCACAGAGCATATTCACATAAACACTTAATCCTGAATAATTCACCTAAAAGCCTTCACGAAATTTTGAAATCCTCAAAATTCCACCCTAATAACATCATACACATACACTTATTTTCTGTCTAGGTCTAATATTCAACCTTAAATCAATCATTTGAGATTTTCATAAATTGTCTAAATTCTCGGGTTGTCACATTCACCCCTCCTTCTAAGAATTTCGTCCCCGAAATTCACCTTACCCCTTACACCTTACACCTTTGCACCTCACACCTTTTATACAGAGCCATCACACAAGATCTTGAACTTATTTTCTCGGGTATCTATCAAAGATACTCAAATTTCTCGGGTATCTATCAAAGATACTCAAATTTCTCGGGTATCTATCAAAGATACTCAAAACTCGTGCAAAGGTCAAATTCACACCCAATAAAATATTCCCTTTATATAAAAGGTTGATATTCTCAGTCTTTAGAATCAAGATTTTGATTTAACCACAAAATACTATGATTTCAAATTCTATTTGCTTCTCTTCTCTTCTCTAACCCATCAAATTTTCATTCTCAATCTAGCCGAAATAACTGGCAATGATCTATCAATAATTCTCTTCTCTTATCTCTCCATCTATTTCTATAATCCTCAATTCTCCATTCACACACAACTATACCCAGTTCATAAAACCACACTTATGAGTTCATAACCTGACCACACTCATATGAGTTTAAGAAAGGAATCACCCTCTCATTTCATATAACTATGAATCAAGAATGTCACATAAGTATGAGTTTTAAGAACTCGTACTTAACCTTATATCCTCTACCTATGACCTATCTATCTGTCATACACATGAGAAATGAATCACCCTCTTAACACGCATATAGCAAATAGCGCGACACAACATTTCAATGATTATCAGTGCCAGAAACTAAGTGGTTGTCAAACCAAACTCGGCCACTAATCAATATAGGAAGCTAAGCGAACAATTCCCCGCCAATACAAAGAATTGGTCAACCAAACCACTACATCGACCAGGAAGCTAAGTGATTCTAAAACCAAGTACAAATTCCCCGCCCATACAAGGAATCATACAACTCAGCTGCCGACATGAGTCCTCAATTGAAATCCCCACCTAATCTTAACTCCCATTTTCAATACGAATTCAATTCGTATTCATAATACATAACTCTTTTATGAGTTTTCATAGTACTATTTCATAGTACAACTGATACACAACATCTTGCTGTAAACTTTTCAATCATCAGATTGATTCTTATCCCATATCATAACCTTATTAGATCACGGGGTGATCTTATCGTATATATTACGATTCAATTCCATGTCTTGATCGTTTTCAATCATTAGATTGATTCTTTCTAACTGTCATAACCTTTATCAGATCACGGGGTGATCATATCGTATATATTACAATTCAATTCTATGACTTGATCATTTTGTTTTACGATCTTCTATCCCTGTACTTTCAGTCTTTTAGACTAGATCTATCCACCATTACTGTTCAACTTGATTATCAGAGTTAGGGAACTCTGTGCTTTACACTCGCCGAGATTCATCTTTGAATCTTACCGACCAACTAACTCTATTTAAGTTAGTCTTATCCTAATCACTGCGGTTATTGGTCTCAGGTATTCCTAACTAAGCTTCATAACCAACAGCTCTGATACCAACTGTAGTAGCCCAGAATCCGGGCCCCGAATCGCCGCGGACTCGGTATACTAATTCTATAACTATTTGCGGTAGATATAAACATAAGTTGTTTATACAATACATTACACACTATTACCCAAGGTCGAGTAACCTTAACTTAGACACAATTTATAAAATATCTATTACACAATAATATTTATCAAAATAAACTATTACAAGATAGCCGCACGTTTTATCCCAAGCTGAACTTGGCATTATCGTTCCTATCAATAATTCATTTGTTTAAGAATCATATCTATTCTCATTTCAAAATAAACCTTCTTTATCTATACAACATTTCAAACTGTACATAGCTGAAAATTACATTTGATAAAACTATCAATTATAGATCTATACCATTTCTAAATCAAGAAAATGTATTCATTTTATGCATCGTTCAATCTTCATCATCCGTATAGCAAATAATATTGTCTAACATCATTAACCTGCAAAAAGTTTATATTTGCAAGATTGAGCTCGACAGCCCAGCAAATTTAACAATCTATCATGTTTCACATAGCACACAATTCTATATGCACTACATTTCCTTTAATATGCATATTTGCATGTAATATATATTTTTTACTAAACATATCCTACATGCATCAATAATTTCTTACAAAACATTCATTCATGCATTATACATTTCTAATTTATCAAGTTACATCATACAACATGTAATCACATATTGATTGAGTTCCATAACCCAATTAGCTTAGTCATATTTTGACTTTTAACAATTCATAGAGCATAATATGTAATTTAACACATAACACATTCCATCCATAAACATAATAGAACTGAAAAACTTGTATGCACCGTTGATTACCGCAACACAATTTATAACGCTTTACCCGAAGACCTAATATTAATAATATAGATCTCCAATATTAGAATAATATCATCACAGTATATTACTGTTATAATTTCATTCACAGAATAACCTAAACACATTACCACATAACCCTTTCAGTCTTTACAGCACATAAGACTAGGTATCAAGTCAAACTATTGCAGTTTGAGTTGAAACCGACACAATTCTATCATCCCGACGGTCTAGTCGGACGAATATCGAGTTTAAGTTCAATTAAACTCTGTCTTAACAGTTCACAATTATCACAGATAATTTCTAACCAAACAAAACATTTTTCCTATGCTCGTAATAACTTTCGGATAATTATTACCATTTATCAACATTTTTCAATCATTAGTACCGTATTTAAATGAATTAAATACCACTTAATACCTTAATCATTAATATTTATTTAATAAAAAAATATTAATGAAAATCCTTTCATAATATTATAATATAATTATAATATCACAAAGTATTTTTAATACCTTAAAAATCATTTTTATATGATTTTCCAACACTTAAATCCATTATCCAATAATTAATATTAATATTAAAATATTAATATTTTCATGCCAAAATATCAAAAGTTATATCTTATAACTTAAAATATTTTTATAACACTTAAATCATTTTTATATGATTTATAAAGCATTAATTCTAATTTTCCATAATTTATTTAATATATCTATTAAATAAACTAATTATCATTAATATTGATTAATTAATGAAATTCATCCCAAAATATCAAAAGTTATCAAAAATAACTTCAAATATTTTCTTTTATCATAATATTATTTTTTATGATTTTTCATGAATTAAAAACTATTTTTAAATCATTTATTTAATATCATAAATAAATAAATAAATACCATTTATATTCCAAAAATATTAAATATTTTTGAAATATACTCAAAATAGTTAAAAACTATTTTTCAGACTTTAAAATAATTTTTTTATAATTTATTTTGTATTTTTAATAATTAAAAACCATTTTTTTTCTAATTTTAAATTAATTTCTGAAAAATAATAAATAATCTGTCGCTAAAGGCCTATAGCGACACTTTCTGTCGCTATAGGTGTTCTTGAGGCCTGCCCAGATTTTCTGGCAGTGACGAGGGTGGGTGCTTTGATCGGACTTAAATATTTGATTATTGCGTTTCTGGTCTTACAAAAACTTTTATATTGTAGTACTTATGCAATACTACAACTAGAAACCAATTTCATGGCCAAACAACACTATAACAGAGAGATTCAGACTTCCAAAAATGATGCCAGGCCTGTTCTTCAAATTCTGGGTTTTCCAGATTTGAAGAACAGCCTTAGATACCTACTTTGATCCCTTATAACTTGGTGATCGAGCAACGTTTATGAGATCCATCAATTACAGTTTGTAGATAACATGTAGTACTACAACTATAAAACAAAATAACACAAAAACATCAAAGCATGAACAAGATATGGCCGGTCAAAGTAGAACACGGTCACTTTTTCTCTATTTTCTGGGTTCGCGGTTTTAGCAGTTCGGTCAACGAGTTTTGACCGTTTATATCGTGCGATCTATAATAGATCTGGGTCTGATTCTTTTTGCAACTTAAAGAACACATAACAGGCTACATGTTACAAGTTTTAAACATCCAAAAACTCATAACACAGACGGATCTATCGTATCTGACATTTGGCTGAAAAAACGAAATTTCCAGACTTCCAGATTTGTTAAAACTTTAAATTCGTGCACTTTGATGTTATGGGTCATGGATTTATCAACCCAGAATATCAATTGACACCTATTAACACCACTTTCAACAATCAATTGCAACAATTAACCAAGAATTGAAGGATTTCAAAAACTAGGAAATTTTATACCTTTTAAGCTTAAATTCCGATTTCTGATTCTCTGATCTGTTTTTGGTTTGCTGATTCTTGATCATAGCTTAACTTCTCACTCCATCTCACTCTAAAATTTCGAAAGTTAGAGAGAGAAGGGGCTTGGAAGAAAAATGAGAGTAAAGTAACATTTTTCTTACTTTTTCTTTCTTTTAATCTCTTAACTCTACTAATTCAATGCATGTGGCTGAGTTGCTGAGATTGTTGGTCAATATAGCCACATGCTAGTCTAGTTTAGGGTTAGGGTTGTTGAATAACCCAAAATCATGGCAAGATATGCAAGTTAGCTTCCATTATGCAATAAGGGCATTTCGGTCATTTCCTTAATTTTCTAGACTTTCTCATTTGATGAAACCCTTAGGGTTTAGTGTTTGGAGCATACTAAGATTTAGGGTTTGGGACTAATTTATGGTTTAGGTTTTAACCCTCAAATATTTAGCAACTTGGATTTCAAAAATTTTCTAATTAAATTTTTAAAAAAGAAAATTTTGATTTCTAATCTATAATTAGGACTTCCTAATTATTTCATAATTTCCTAATCACACAACAATCTTGTTAATTAGGACTAATTTATCCTAATTAAAATCGCTAAATTAGCACTTAGGCCCACAATTGCACAATAGGTTTTGAAACCACATTTTAGGGTTTTAAATAGAGAAAGTAATCTTTTAAATATAGAAATTAGATTTCCTAATCCAATTAGGGTTTCTAATAATTTGGCAATTAGGATTTATATTTCCTAATTAACATTGCTAATATAGC
Organism: Panax japonicus; assembly: GCA_020205505.1. Lineage (NCBI taxonomy): Eukaryota > Viridiplantae > Streptophyta > Magnoliopsida > Apiales > Araliaceae > Panax > Panax japonicus. Next base: position 26,285,594 of record CM035113.1, read on the forward strand.
AATTAAATCCACCACTGAGCAATTAGGGTTCAAAATGGTCATTAGGGTTTTCAACCCACAAATTAGGGTTTCTAATAGAAAAAATTAATTCTCTAAAATAGAAATTAAATATTCGTAATTAGATTACAGTTTTCTAATTACTAAATCTTGAAAATTAGAATTAATATATCCTAATTAACAATAAAAGTATTCAATTAACACTTTCGTTTTCCCTAATAAAAAAAATTAGGGTTTCAGACTCCCGGAACTAAAACTAGGGTTTACAGAACCGATTGCTAGGGTTTCTTATCAGACGTTAGAATTTTCTAACTGAACGTTGACGTTCTTAATATATACATAGGGTTTATCACAGATGTAATTTATTTGGTCAACCCATAAACCTTAACCACATTCTGAACACATCATTAACCATATGCACAGAGCATATTCACATAAACACTTAATCCTGAATAATTCACCTAAAAGCCTTCACGAAATTTTGAAATCCTCAAAATTCCATCCTAATAACATCATACGCATACACTTATTTTCTGTCTAGGTCTAATATTCAACCTTAAATCAATCATTTGAGATTTTCATAAATTGTCTAAATTCTCGGGTTGTCACAGTTTCCCAATTAAAAGATATTCGGTGATAGACATTGATCATTAATAGAAACGTGTATCTAGACTATAGTTTAAACAGATAAAGCATGTCAAACAGATATATTTTAACAGATATTATGCAAAAAATAAATGATACATATATGTATAAAATATAAGCTACATGTCATAAAATTTTAAGTACGTAAATCTCAATTATACCATGCATATTCCAAGTTCTCTTCTTAACATGCAGAACCTCTCTTCAATTAAGGGTTTAGTAAAAATGTCAGCCAACTATTTTTCTGTTGGAATAAAAATTAATTTAATTAATCCTTTTGAAACATTATCCCTTAGAAAATGGTGTCTAACTTCTATATGCTTTGTACATGAATGTAACACTAAATTTTTAGAAATATCTATAGCAGTAGAATTATCACAGTATATAGGCACATTATCACATAAAATATCAAAGTAACATAGAGTTTATTTTAACCATAAAATTTGAGAGCAACAACTCCCTGCAGCTAAATATTCACCCTCAGTGGTTAATAAAGCAACTGAAGTTTGCTTTTTACTATGCCACGTAACAAGACTTTGACCTAAAAATGTGCAAGCACCACTGGTACTCTTTCTATCAATTTGACACCTGCATAGTCAGCATCTGAATAACCCAGTAGTACAAAATGATTGCAGATTGGATAAAATAATCCCAAATTGATTGTACCACTTAAATATTTAAAAATTTGTTTAACAGCTTGTAAATGAGATTCTTTAGGTTTTGCTTGAAAACGTGCATATAAACAAACATTATACATAATATCCGGTCTAGATGCAATTAAATATAATAAACATCCAATCATACCTCGATATTTAGTTACCTCCACATCTATACCTTTTTTGTCAGACGTAATCTTTATTGAAGTGCTCATTGGTGTAGCCTTTGAATTAGATCATTCAAAACCAAACCTTTTGAGAAGTTCTTTTGTATATTTGGTTTGATGGATGTACATACCGTTCTTTGTTTGTTTGATTTGGAGTCCCAAAAAGTAATTAAGTTCTCCCATTAGACTCATATGAAACTCCCTGTGCATGCACTTAGAAAACCATTCACAAAGAAAATTATTAGTAGCACCAAAAATTATGTCATCTACATATATTGTACAATAATAATATCTTTATTTTCATACTTAATAAATAATGTAGAATCAATTTTTCCTCTAATAAAACCATTTGAAAATTAAATACTTACTCAACCTGTCGTACCAAGCCCTTGGAGCTTGGTTTAGCCCATGAAGAGCTTTCTTTAGCTTGTAGACATGATTTGGATACCTCTAATGTTCAAATCCAGGAGGTTGTTTTACATACACCTCTTTATTGATGTATCCATTGAGAAAGGCGCTTTTTACGTCCATTTGATAAAGTGTAAACTTCTTCTAACATGCAAATGCTAACAAGATGCGGATGGACTCTAGTCTGGCGACTGGGGCGTAAGTTTCTTCATAGTCTATCCCTTCTTGAGGTACTATCCTTGCTTTGTTACGAGTGATAGTCCCATGCTCATGAAGCTTGTTTTTGAATACCCACCTTGTTCCAATGATAAAAACATCTTTAGGAGGGGGCATAAGTTTCCAGACTTGGCATCGCTAAAATTGTTGAAGTTCTTCCTGCATTGCCATTAGCCAGCTTTCATCTAGAATAGCTTCCTTTGCATTCTTTGGCTCGACTTGGGATAAAAATGCTGAAAAAACACATTGATTTTGCAATCCTCTTCTTGTACTGATTCCTTTGTTTATATTGCCAATGATGTTTTCTGGTGGATGGTTTTTGAGATATCTCGCAGTCTTTGGCATTTTTACATCATGTATCACTTCTTCTTGTTGGGGAAAATCTGCTTCAAAATCATCTGTTGTATCATATTCTATATCTTGTGAGTTTTCTAATTCATCTTGTTGGACTTGTTCATTTGGTTTGTTGAATAAATTCTTCCTATTTGCTGGATTTACTAAGATCTCCAAAGTACCTGCATCTTCATCTCTTTCTTTTGGAAGATCATTGTGAGTTTCATTAAATCTAATATGAACAGATTCTTCAACACTCAACTTGTTAATGTTAAATACACGATATGATTTACTATTCTGTGAATATCCAATGAAAATTCCTTCATAAGATTTAGCATCAAATTTTCCTAGATTATTACTAATATTTAGAATAAAACATTTAGATCCAAAAACTTTAAAATAGCTTATATTAGGAATCTTATTATTTAACAGTTCATAAGGAGTCTTCAAAATAATTGGACGAATAAGTACTCTATTCAAAACATAACAAGGTGTGTTTACAGCTTCAGCGCTAAATTTTTTAGGAAGTTTACTTTCTTGTAATAAAGTTCTAGTTGTTTCTTGTAATGTCCTATTCTTTCTTTCTACAACTCCATTCTGTTGAGGGGTTCTAGGAGCTAAAAATTCATGACTGATTCCCTTTTGATCACAAAATATTATAAAGTCTTTTTGAAACTCAGTACCATGATCACTTCTTATCCTTTCAAGTTTTAGACTATATTTTGTTTCCAAGTTTTTGATTAATTTCTCAAATTCCTTAAATGCTTCATCTTTAGTTCACAAAAATAATACCCATATATATCTAGAGAAATCATCTACTATTATAAATGCATAAAACTTACCATTTATACTAGAATGTCTGTAAGACCCCAACTTTTATGAATAAAGAATAATTTTCTCGAATTATATTTTTGAATATTATGGTGTTGATTTGATATAATGTTATAGTTGTGGTAATATTTAAAAATTTTGCAAAGTAAGCAAGTGGTTATATAATACTCGATTGGTCGGGGAATATTCTTTTTGTCATGGAATATTCGTACGATGGCACAATCATTGGTGGACCCCCCAACGGAAGTATTGTCGTAGTTAGAAAACGACAAAATTATCTTTCTATAAAAATAACGGCGGAGGTATTACCGTTAAAACTGTTGAACTACCCGGTAGTAAAAGTACAGTAATACGCGTGGTTGCATAGTCGCACACAGTATTGATTATTGATGCTTATGTGAGAAGTCACTCAGTTATACTCAATTATTGCTACAGTAATTGCTGCATCATATCTCTTATATTATTGATTCAATTATTGTCACAGTATCATCTGTATAATATGTTATATTATTAAATCAATAATTAAGACGACAAGTTATAATATTAATGATTAATAATTGTTGAAAGATTAAATATGTGTTGATTAAAAAATAAAATGATTTGTGGTAATATTTTTTCAATCCTTGATGTATATTAAGAGTCTATTATGAGACGTTTGTGGTAAATTTGGTTATTCTATGGGGGCCCATATGTCATCATCTAAGAGTCTCTTTCGCCAATAGTAATTACCTTTACCAGACGTCAAACCACTTGCCGTTTCATATTACAAGCGTCGAACCAATTTTCGTTTCACATTACAGGCGTCGAACCAATTAGTGTTTCACATTACAGGCGTCAAACCACTTGGTGTTTCACATTACAGGCGTCAAACCACTTGGTGTTTCACATTACATGCGTCAAACCACTTTTCTTTTCATATCACCAGTCGTTAAGCCGCTTGCCTTTTCACATTGCAAGTGCTAAGCTAGAAATCTTCTATAAATAGAGGCCTAGTTCTTCATTATTTTTCACGAATTCATTCAAGCTATAGAGAGAAAGTATAGAGAGAATAAGAGAGAAAGAAGAAGAGTATTCTGTTACTACACTACTGCAATATTCAATCTCCTACTAATGTAAGAGGTGTTATTTCTTTTGTATTCATGAAGAGAACTTCTGTTATTCCATTATTTATTATTCTGTTGGAATAACCTGTATACACGGGCTACCCTATACTTGGTGAAATTCTTATGTTATTCCAGTCTTTATTATTTTGTTGGAATATCCTGTCTGTGCATTTTACGCCAGACCTGGTTCCAGTCTTTATTATTCTGTTGGAATATCCTGTCTGTGCGTTTTACGCCAGACCTGGTTCCATTATTTATTATTCTGTTGGAATATCCTGTCTGTGCATTTTACGCCGGACCTAGTTCCGTTATTTATTATTCTGTTGGAATAACCTGTCTGTGCGATCTATCGCATGCATGGTGATTTCTTTTGTTATTCCATTCTTTATTATACTCAGTTGGTTAAAATTTTGGCTTCTATACTCCATGAAATTAGTGGAATATCCTTGATATTTGCTCTTCATCCAGTATCTTTTCATGGAAATATTTTTCTGAGCATTCTTGAATTTTACTCTACAAAGCAGTATCACGTTGACAATTTGGACGTTATTGGTTCCTGGATAAATTAATTCTTGAACTTATTTTATTTAATTCTTATATCATTGTCATCATCCTCATGTTTATATTTTATTAAAAGTTATTTGTGGCCTATAGTGCATAGATGGACTTGGTATGATTATGACCAGGGATTATCCGGTGTAATTGTGACTGTAATGTTACAAATGATGTGGTAAAAGTCTTCATTGGCCTGTAGTGCATTGATGGACAGTTGTTGGCATGATCATGACCATTAATGAATACACAAATATTCTTGGCCCGTAGTGCATGGATAATTGTGGTCGTGATACTAAAGAATATCCTTGTCCGTAGTGCAGGGGTGATTCGATGATGTAGATTATTTATTAAGCTGAGTCCCAGCGATAAAAGTGATGAAAAACCTTTTAAATCATTAAAGATAGTAGATTTTATTCTCTACTTGACTCTTTTAATGGATTTCTTGTTCCGCTGCAGTTAAACTTGATGTTTGTTATATTGTATCAGTTTAACACTGTTTAAGGCTAATAATAATTTATTCTGCATTATCTTAGTCATAATATTTCTTACTGGGCTAGTTGAGCTCACCATTTCTTTCACTGTTCTCTTCAGGAAATGAGAATATAGTTGGGACGAGTTGGGGAATGGAGTGATGGTCCTAGATGGTGCATTAGTAGTCCTCACTATTCTATGATATAGTGTGATAATAATTGTAATGAGGACTCCTTTTGAGTTTGTATACTCTCTAGTAGACAATATTTGTATTCAAACTCACAGTTTATGTTTTGTCGTATTATACACGACAATTGTATTATTAAGTTGTATTCGAATTTTACACCATGTATCTGGCGACTCAAGATGGGTGATGTATACCTAATTTTGGGGGCTTCACAGTTGGTATCAAAGCTTAGGTATATGATCCCTGGCTAAGATGTGAGAATAGTACTAGGAGGGGAGAGACGGGGAATTCCTTCGCTAGTATGACCTACCTAAGTTTATGTGGTATTTAATTGGTCGGACAGAATTTAGGGATAATATGTTACATGTTAATTAACTTTTGTTTTGTTGCAGTATCTGAAAATGACATCCGAGAATGTTGAGAATAGCAATGGAGCACAGGCGACCGTTGATTCACCACATATCAATAATCAGGATAATGTGCATCAGGAAGGCGACAATCCTCATGCAAACAACAACACTGGCCAAATGATGAATGATCAAATGTTTAGAGGCTTTATGCAATTCATGCAACAGCAGACGAGAGCGGCTCCTGTCCAAAATATAGGTGAAAACACTGGAAACTTTCGGACGGTCACCTCTAAACAGTTCAAGGAGCTAGGACCATTGGAGTTTATTGGAGAGCCAAAACCACTTAAGGCGGAAGCATGGATAAAGCAGATCACCAAGATATTTGATGTCTTGGGATGCTCAGAGGAGCAAAAGGTTCCCTTTGCCGCCTTTATGTTGTGAGGACAGGCATATTACTGGTGGGAATCGGTAAAGCATACTCAACCTGCCGCACATAAAATATCTTGGGAGAAGTTCCAAGAATTATTCAACGACAAGTACTTTCCCGAAAGCATTCATCACATGAAGGAGGTGGAGTTCATCAAGTTGGAACAAAATAATATGATCGTGTCGCAGTATGAAGCAAAGTTTGCCGAGTTGTCCCGGTTTGTGTACCACTTGGTGGGTAATGAAGAAAGAATGACGTAGATGTTTTTAAGAGGTTTGAAGTCGGAGATACGTCAACATCTTATTTCTCATAAACTGTGTTCGTATTCAGATATTGTAAATAGGGCTTAGTTAGTGGAGCGTGATAATGAGTCAACGCAACCAAAAGAGAGCAGCCGGCAAAATGATAATACCAATGAGAGTATTCATCGAAGCGGTGACAACAAACGTGGAGGAAATCAACAGGCCAGAAGTGGTAACCACTTCGGTGGTAATTAGGGCCAAAACAATAAGAATGGACATTTCAAAAAGAGGAGATTCAACAATGATGGAAAGACGTCAGCACCAGGACCTGTTGTTAAGGAAGGAGAATGACCACCTATCATATGCTTTAAATATGGAGGGGAGGGGCACATTAGTCCAAACTGCGCGATGCCGTCCAAAGCATGTTATAATTATGGAAGAGAAGGACACTTTGCCCCATTTTATCATTCACTGAAGAAAAGTTCAGCTAGGATGGAGGCACCAAAGGCCGTCCTAGAAAAGTCAAAACTGGAAGTGCAAGGGAGAGTGTTTGTTTTGAGCTCCAAGAAAGCAAGGAACCCAAATGACGTCATCACGGGTAAGCTTATCATAAACTCTAGCGAAGTCTATACTTTATTTGATACTGGTTCTACCCATTCTTTTATTTCTCCTACTTGCGCTCAACGATTAAATTTGACTCCGGAGAAATTAGACTTTGACTTATCTGTAGAAACTCTGTTGGGAGAAACCTTCATTGCATCCACTGTTTATAAGTCTTGTTTGGTTCAAATTGGTACCCTCACATTACCTGTCGATCTTATTTCATTGAAAATACTTGCATTTGTCGTGATTCTAGAGATTTATTGGTTAACTACTCATCATGCAAAAATTGATTATTTTCGTAAGGTTGTTAGCTTTCATATTTCTAACCGACCTATTATGCAAATTCAAGCGACCAAACCATTAAATTCAATCACGGTCATTTCAAGCCATAAAGCTATTCATTTATTGAAAAATAGATGTCAAGCTTTCTTAGCTCATGTCACAGATTTAAACAAAAATACATCAGTTTTGAACGATATTTCTATTGTTAATAAATTTCCTGACGTATTCCCTGAAGAACTTCCTGGCCTACCCTCAGAGCGTGAAATTAAATTTTGTATCGACCTTGAACCTGGTACCAAACCCATTTCCAAAGCCCCGTATCGAATGGCTTCTATTGAACTTCAGGAGTTAAAGACCCAACTGCAGGAATTATTAGACATTGACTTTATTTGTCCTAGTACGTCTCCTTGGGGTGCTCCTGTTCTATTCGTGAAGAAGAAAGATAGGAGTATGCGACTTTGTATTGATTATCGGGAGTTGAATCATGCCACCATCAAAAATAGGTACCCATTGCCACGTATTGATGACCTGTTTGACCAGTTGCAAGGAGCCAAATTCTTTTCAAAGATTGATCTTCATTTCGGATATCACCAATTGAAGATTAGAACCGATGACATTCCAAAGATGGCTTTCAGAACTCGGTACGGGCATTATGAATTTCTTGCCATGTCCTTTGGATTGACTAATGTTCCTGCTACCTTCATGGATATGATGAACCGATTATTCAAGGAATATTTGGATCACTTTGTGGTCGTCTTTATTGATGACATCCTTATTTATTCCAAAAGCCGTGAAGATCATGAGCAACACTTGAGGCTGACACTCCAAAAGCTTCGTGAATATAAGCTTTATGCCAAGTTGAAGAAATGCGAGTTCTGGCTTGAGGAAGTAGCATTCCTTGGGCACGTAGTATCAAGTCATGGAATATCTGTTGACCAGTCAAAGATTGAAGCTATTTAAAGTTGGGAGCAACCTAAATTAGTGACTGAAGTACGTAGCTTTCTCGGTTTAGCTGGTTATTATCGGAGATTCGTGGAAGGATTTTCTCAAATTGCTACACCATTAACTCAGCTAACTCAGAAAGATTTAAAGTTCGGTTGAAGCGAAGAATGTGAGAAGAGTTTTCAAGAACTCAAGAGGAGACTCATTTCGGCACCTGTTATGACAATACCATATGGCTTGGAGGGATTTGTCATCTACAGTGATGCTTCGGGAAAAGGGGTGGGTTGGGATATGTTCTCATGTAACATGGGAAAGTCATAGCCTATGCCTCGTGACAACTCAAAGAATATGAGAGGAATTATCCTACTCATGATCTAGAGTTTGCAGCTGTTGTCTTTGCACTTAAAATTTGGAGGCATTACTTGTACGGGGAGAAAGTGGAGATCTTTACGGATCATAAAAGCCTCAAATATTTCTTCACTCAAAAGGAACTCAACATGAGACAACGACGTTGGCTTGAACTGTTGAAGGATTATGATCATACCATCTAAAACAATCCTAGAAAAGCGAACGTGGTAGCTGACGCATTGAGTAGAAGATCATATGAAAGTACGAGTGGGATATTGTCAACACAAAGGCCCATTTTATGTGACTTACAAAGGATGGAGATAGAGTTAAAGACTCTAGGGACCCAGATGATGATGGTGAATATACGAGTAGAACCAACTTTAATCGATAAAGTTAAAGTTGTTCAAGCTACAGACCTGGAGCTGATGCGTATGAGGAAGAAAGTGCAAGAAGGTGCTATGTCGGAAGCAAGAATCGATGAAGAAGGAATACTTCGAGTCAACTCCAGACTTTGTGTTCCTAACAACCCTGATTAAAAGTATAAAACCATGATGGAGGCGCACAACACACCGTTTGCAATCCATCCTGGGAGTACCAAAATGTATCTTGATCTTCGTCACACATTTTGGTGGAGCAATATGAAGAGAGAGATAACGTTGTTTATCTCAAGGTGTCTAACTTGTCAACGAGTTAAAGCGGAGCATCAAGTACCAAAGGGTCCATTGCAACCAGTTGAAATTCCAGAATGGAAGTGGGAGCACATTACCATGGATTTCGTTACCGGTCTTCCTAAAGCTTCTCAAGGAATAGATGCGATTTGGGTCATTGTTGATAGATTGACCAAGTCTACTCATTTTTTACCGATAGGAGAAACTTATACACTTGAACATCTTGCTCGTATGTACATAAATGAGATTATAAGACTGCATGGTATGCCGATATCCATAGTTTCTGATCGAGACCCTAGATTCACTTCACAATTTTGGGTTAGTTTGCAAAAAGCTATGGGTACAGACTTACGATTTAGCTCGACATATCATCCTCAGACGGACGGACAATCGAAGAGGACTATTAAAACTCTTAAAGATCTATTAAGACTTTGTGTCCTTAATTTCAAGGGAAGTTGGGACAAGTTCTTACCAATGGTGGAGTTTTCCTACAACAACAGTTATCAAGCAAGTATCGACATGGCTCCATTCGAAGCGTTGTATGGAAGAAAGTGTCGTTCTCCAGCATGCTGGGATGAGGTGGGTGAAGCAACGTTGTTGGGATCAGAGTTGGTACGTATGACTACGAAAAAGATTTAAACGATCCGACAACGTATAAAAACCTCACAAAATCGACAAAAGAGTTTTGCTGATCTTCATCGAAAGGGTGTGGAATTCGATATAGGAGATCATGTGTTGTTACGTGTTGCTCCATAGAAAGGAGTTACGAGATTTGGAAAGAGTAGAAAGCTCAATCCTCGATTCATCGGCCCATTTTTAATCCTCGATCGAGTAGGAACTGTGGCTTATAGACTCTCCTTACCGCCAAGTATGTCTCGTGTTCATAATGTTTTTCACATATCTATGTTGCGTAAATATGTGAAAAGACCCGAACAACATTATTGAGTTAGAACCAGTCGATATAGAGGAAGATTTAACGTATGAAGAGTTACCTATTAAAATCTTGGATAATATGGATTATGTTCTACGCTCCAAGGTTATACCTCAAGTCAAAATTTTGTGGAGAAACCACGATGTGGAGAAAATAGCTTGGGAGTTAGAATCTGAGATGAAGTCAAGGTATCCTCATCTCTTCGACATACCAGGTATGTACCCTAATTTTGAGGATTAAATTTCATAAGAAGGGGAGGTTGTAAGACCCCAACTTTTATGAATAAAGAATAATTTTCTCGAATTATATTTTTGAATATAATGGTATTGATTTGATATAATGTTATAGTTGTGGGTAATATTTTCAAATTTTACAAAGTAAGCAAGTGGTTATATAATATTTGATTGGTCGGGGAATATTCTTTTTGTAAGGGAATATTCGTACGACGACACAATCATTGGTGGACCCCACAACGGAAGTATTATCGTAGTTAGAAAACGACAAAATTATCTTTCTATAAAAATAACGGCGAAGGTGTTACCGTTAAAACTGTTGAACTACCCGGTAGTAAAAGTACAGTAATACGCGTGGTTGCATAGTAGCACACAGTATTGATTATTGATGCTTACGTGAGAAGTCACTCAGTTATACTCAATTATTGCTACAGTAATTGCTGCGTCATATCTCTTATATTATTGATTCAATTATTGTCACAGTATCATCTGTATAATATGTTATATTATTAAATCAATAATTAAGACGACAAGTTATAATATTAATGATTAATAATTGTTGAAAGATTAAATATGTGTTGATTAAAAAATAAAATGATTTGTGGTAATATTTTTTCAATCCTTGATGTATATAAAGAGTCTATTATGAGACGTTTGTGGTAAATTTGGTTATTCTATGGGGGCCCATATGTCATCATCTAAGAGTCTCTTTCGCCAATAGTAATTACCTTTACCAGACGTCAAACCACTTGCCGTTTCATATTACAGGCGTCGAACCAATTGTCGTTTCAAATTACAGGCGTCGAACCAATTGTCGTTTCACATTACAGGTGTCAAACCACTTAGTGTTTCACATTACAGGCGTCAAACCACTTGGTGTTTCACATTACAGGCGTCAAACCACTTGGTGTTTCACATTACATGTGTCAAACCAGTTTTCTTTTTACATCACCAGTCGTTAAGCCGCATGCCTTTTCACATTGCAAGTGCTAATATAGAAATCTTCTATAAATAGAGGCCTAGTTCTTCATTATTTTTCACGAATTTATTCAAGCTATAGAGAGAGAAAGTATAGATAGAATAAGAGAGAAAGAAGAAGAGTATTCTGTTACTACACTACTGCAGTATTCAATCTCCTACTAATGTAAGGGGTGTTATTTCTTTTGTATTCATGAAGAGAACTTTTGTTATTCCATTATTTATTATTTTGTTGGAATAACCTGTATACGCGGGTTACCCTATACTTGGTGAAATTCTTATGTTATTCCAGTCTTTATTATTCTGTTGGAATATCCTGTCTGTGCATTTTACTCCGGACCTGGTTTCATTCTTTATTATTCCGTTGGAATATCATGTCTGTGCGTTTTACGTCGGGCCTGGTTCCGTTATTTAATATTCTGTTGGAATAACCTGCCTGTGCGGTCTATCGCATGCATGGTGATTTATTTTGTTATTCCATTCTTTATTATACTTAGTTGGTTAAAACTTTGACTTCTATACTCCATGAAATTAGTGGAATATCCTTGATAGTTGTGCTTCATCCAGTATCTTTTCATGGAAATATTCTTCTGAGCATTCTTGAATTTTACTCTACAAATGAGTATCATGTTGATAGTTTGGACGTTATTGGTTCCTGGATAAATTAATTCTTGAACTTATTTTATTGAATTCTTATATCATTGTCATCATCCTCATGTTTATATTTTATTGAAAGTCATCTGTGGCCTGTAGTGCATAAATGGACTTGGTATGATTATGACTAGGGATTATCCGGTGTAATCATGACCGTAATGTTACAAATGATGTAGTAAAAGTCCCCATTGGCCTGTAGTGCATTGATGGACAGTTGTTGGCATAATCATGACCATTAATGAATGCACAAATATTCTTGGCCCGTAGTGCATGGATAATTGTGGTCGTGATACTAAAGAATATCCTTGGTCGTAGTGCAGGGTGATTCGATGATGTGGATTATTTATTAAGCTGAGTCCTAGCGATAAAAGTGATGAAAAACCTTTTAAATCATAAAAGATAGTAGATTTTATTCTCTACTTGACTCTTTTAATGGATTGCTTGTTCTGCTGCAATTAAACTTGATGTTTGTTATATTGTATCAGTTTAACACTGTTTAAGGCTAATGATAATTTATTCTCCTTTATCTTAGTCATAATATTTCTTACTGGGCTAGTTGAGCTCACCCTTTCTTTTACTGTTCTCTTCAGGAAATGAGAATATAGCTGGGATGCGTCGGGGAACGGAGTGATGGTCCTAGATGGTGCATTAGTAGTCCTCACTATTATGTGATATAGTGTGATAATAATTGTAATGAGGACTCCTTTTGGTTTGTATACTCTCTAGTAGACAATATTTGTATTCAAACTCACAGTTTATGTTTTGTCGTATTGTACACGACAATTGTATTATTAAGTTGTATTTGAATTCTGTACCATGTATCTGGCGATTCAAGATGGGTGATGTATACCTAATTTTGGGGGCGTCACAATGTCTTTCTGGTCCAAATAGATCAAGATGAAGTAGTTGTAAAGCGGAAGAGGTTGATACCATGTTCTTTGCCATAAATGATGTTCTTACTTGTTTCTCGAGTTGACAAGGAACACAAATCCCCTTCTTTTCATATTTTATTTTTGGCAATCCTTTGACGAGATTCTTTGAGGATAATTTCTTGATTAAACCCATGTTAACATGTCCCATCCTATTGTGCCACAAATTAGCCTCATCTTGTACAGATGCTAGACATAATTCTTCATCCTGTTGCTCAAAATCAATAGTATATATATTTTCTTCTCTTTGTGCAAATAGAATAACATTGTTAGTACTATGAGAACTAGAGTAACATTTTTCTTTATTAAAACTAACTTGGCGACCATTATCCATTAATTGACTGATACTAATAAGATTAAATTCAAGTCCATTACCAAGGTGTACATTATCAATATTTACCTTACCATTTCCTATTTTACCTTTTCCGATTATCTCGCAGGTTTGATTACCTCCAAATGTAACTGTACCATTTTTCTTCTTGTTTTTTAGCTCCACGAACTTCATTTTGTCACCAGTCATGTGACGTGAGCATCCACTATCAAGAATCCATTTTTGAGATGGAACCTTGAGACATACCTGTCAAGAAAAATTAATTCATCATTTTGGTACCCACGTCTTTTTGGGTCCTTTTATGTTAGTTGCAGGTAAATCATCCTTTTTAACCCATACCTTTTTAATCTTATTTTTCTTAAAGCAGTTTATGTCCAAATGACCTTTAATGTCACAATTTCTACACATTGTGAAGGGTGAACAATAATTTAATCTAAAACGTGATTTTGACATTAGGATTTTCATATTACCCTTTTTATGCATAGAATTATAACCAATTCCTTGTCTTTCAAAACTAGGTCTTTGTTTACCCAATATGACATTTAAATTTTCTTCACCTTGAACGAATTTAGCAAGAGATGATTTTAGTGAAGTTATTTCTTTTTGAAGTTCGTCATTAGGAGAGGTTTTAACAAGTGATTTATCACTAAATGCATCAATACACACATCTCTCATTTTCAGTTCATTAGTCAATTTTTTGATTTCATTATTCAAAAAATTTACCTTATTGAAAAATATCTTGTTGTAATTATCTAAATAATTAATTTTAGCAATCAAAACCTTTTCTTCTTTACATGTAGATTCCTTTTCAATATCTTTCTTTTCATCTATTAAAGAGTCTACTTCACCCATTAATGTATTTACCAAGTCTTTTAAATATGCATTCTTTTCTCTTAATTTATCATTTTCTTGTTTCAAATAATTAAACTCAAAATTAGATACCTCTTTTGATTCACCTTCTATTCCCATGAAGCATACTTGAGCTATCTCATCCTTGGCATCAACTTCAACTTCATCTTCTTCTTCATCACTCCAAGTGATCAGTGCCTTGTTTCTCTTATAATCCTTGTAGCGTATTTTTCCTTTATTCTTTAGTTGAAAATAGTCTTTCTTGAAGTGCCCTGGGTGTCCACATTCAAAACACGTCTCCTCAGTTTGATTTCCTTTGCCTTTATTTGAGTTGAAGATATTGAAAGTAATATGCACACAAGCCAATCATGTTTGATGATAAAGCATATACTTTGTAACAATCTTATTCATTTATTAATAAAAAGTATTAATTTATTAAAGGCTTTTAATTATCTACATGATGTTGTTTTATAATATGTGATAAACCCATAGTTTTAAGCAATGCTTTTAGAATAATGATGATGATCATTCTAATGAGATCTAAATTCTTTGAAAGCTTAAAACTAAAATAGTTCCAAATCGTTGGATTACTAAATTGGGGATTAGTGAATCCGGATAGATTGGTACATACGTTGCTTGCTCATTGGATGAAGATGATTGATCTCATGAACATTTGTGTGGAGACACTAAAGCAAGTATGTAGGTGCTTATTAGAGAATAAGTTCACTGAACGTGACTCGCTAAGGAATACCTAATGGAGTTTTACTTGCATGTCAATAGGAATTCCTGTAGTGATAGTAGTACAAGTGATCCTTGGACTTGAGATCATCATAGTATCTTGTGTATGATGAGTTATACTTTGACTTATTCCTTAAGACCCTTAGGGTATATCAAAGGGTATGCTTGGGTATAATAAGTTGTACATGGAGATAATGTATGATCAATAAAGAATCTACCACTTCTAGTAAAAGAAGAGAAATGTCCTATGTGATTCGATAAATGACAACTTAGTAGTCCTTGGCCAAGGCAGAATGAAATTAGAAAAGAGTTTCTAATTTGAATTATTTGGAGTTGTGCATTTAAGAGTCGAAATACATATAATTAAATAAAATAAGACTTGACAGAAATTCCATGTCTTATATTTAATTGGGACATTGTATGGTAGAAGGATTGAATTGTACGGTAACTATTTACTCAAAGGTTCTTTTATGATTAATGTTGAAATCTATATTATCTGGAAAGTCGTTGATCGCTAGGGAGGCTTATCTCTATTGTAGAATAAATATTATTTATTTAAATAAATTAATATTTTAATTTATTTATTTAAATAAGATTAGAATTGTTCTAATTGATTTATTCACAACCGGTTTAATATGGAGAACCTAAAGGGTCACACCATAAAAGGAAGAATAATTATTTAAGAAGTTAATGGCATAATCGTAATAATAAGTTAAGTATATTTAATTTAATCTATGGTGATAGAATAAATTAAATAGCTTAATATTTATTATTTAATATTTTGGAAATATTAAATATAAATTAATAAGAGGAGTCTTATTATTATTATTATGATTATTATTATTTAATTCCTAAAGGAGTTTAGGAATTAATTAATAAAAGTACTCTCAAATATCCTAATAGGATTAGGAGGCAAATTAATTAAAAGAGTTTAATTAATTATCCCTAATAAGATTAGGGAGCTTAATTAATTAAAATGTTAATTAATTATTCCTAATAAGATTAGGAGCCTAATTAATTAAAAGAGTTTAATTAATTAAAATAAAACCCAATTCCTTAATTGTTAAGGATGGGTTGCCCACATCTATAAATAAGAGGAGTCTTATTATGGGTGAGAGAGGATGTTGACGTATTATCAGAATACGTAATTCCAATAGTTGGGAGAGTATGCCTTTTTCTATAGAGATAGAAAACTAGGGTTTGAGCCAAATACCCATCTTCTTGAATTCTTCTTCATCCTTGGTGGATCACCTCTAGAGGCCAAACACTTGGGTGGCTAACGTTGATCAAAGGAATGAACCAAACCCGGTGGATTCAAGATGAACATGAAAAGGATTGGAGGTGAACTTGTACCTGAGGAAGCTTGGATCTTCAAGGGTATGATTCTTATTCATATCTTTTCGTTTAATTAATAATTATGCGTAAAGGGTGATCCGGGTTTATGGTTTGTAAAATTTTTAAACTCTGATTTTACACGTTTCCGCTAATTTTTGCAATTTGATTGCGTTCATGAATATTACAAACCTAACAGATATTCTTTCGTTTATTCTTCCTTTATAGGAGTCCTTTGAGTCTCCTTGACATCATGGTTATCTCTTCATCAGAATCATCATCAAGTTCGTCTTCATTTCCTGCATTAAGAGCTAAAACCTTTCTTCGAGGAGTTTCATCCTCATCATCATACCTTCTTAACTGATGTTCATATTCCTTGTAATATCCGAGATATTTTTTTTATGTAATTTAAGAATTATTAATAAACGAGTTTATATGAAACTTTTGGGAGATTTCATTTATTAGATTTATATGTGTTGTACATATATGTGTTATTTCAAGTTATGTGATGAGATGTATTTAAATGGTTGGTTTAGTTTTATTTAACTATTTAAATTGATTAAGTAGGGAATTATTCTATTTATTACATGGGATGGTATTAAATCATGAGTTGAAGTTCGGAGCAGAACTTAGAGACGCGGACTGCGTATTCGAGTCTGGAACGTCGAAATTAGTCAGGATAGACTTTAATCACGAAAAAGTGTCACAATTGACTTTTTGGTCAAAGTCAACAGTTGACTTTTTTGAGGAAAAAGTCAACTATGAATTTCAGAGATGAATTTGACTAAACGGATAGTCCCACGATGTCCGGAACGTCGACTTTAGTAGGAATCGATATATGGTTTGCAAAGTTTGGTTCTGAAGGGTAAAATAGTCAAATAGCTTATTAATTGATTAATTGATTAAAATAATATATGTATTTTTTTATAATAGAAATCAGCTGAACTGATGGACCCATGAGACTATTAAATTGGGACAAGAGAGGGAGTATACATATATTACATAATAGCTAAGGTGAAAGTAATTTATTTTTTTCCTTAAAATCAAAATTCTTTTTATTTTTCTAACTCCCACATTCATTTTCTCTAACTCCCACATTCTTCCTATTAATTAACTATATTATTGTAGTATTAATTATTGTGAGTAACTAATCATTAGAGTTGGGGCTTATGGGAGTTGTGGGTTATGGGAATCAAAAGACTCTAACAAAGCTATACATATATACAAACACACTTTTCTTTTAAGAAAATTCCACCAAGTGAGTAAACATGGAGAAAAATTCAGAGCCTAAGAGAGTTAGAACTATATTTGGAGGATTACTGAGGATTTGACAAGCAAGGAGAAGGAGCATCATATTAAACCAAAAAGAAATTCAACAAAAGGTAATTCATTACCCATTTTATTTTTATAAGAAAAATGAGAAGAAAATGCATATAAAATTGGTAAATGATTTGTTGTGACTTTGTGTTGCCATGTTACTATTGTTTGATGATTATAGATCATTAACAACAAAAGATATGGGTTAATCATGTATCAAATTCATAGAAAATCAAAGAATTAAGCAATGCATGCTCTACCTTTGATAAGATGTCTCTAAGGTGCTAAATTAATCAAAAAGGTTGAAGTTTGATGTTGTGAAATGTGAAAACATGTGAGAGTAGATGATCTGGACATTAGGAATAATTTAATTGCATGCTAGAAGCAAAATTCCGAATTTTTGTCAAATTGGGTTTAACTAGTAATTTGTAATTTTTGGGGTTTTTCGGAGCCTCGGGATCATGGTGTATATGACTTGATTAACATATGTAATAATTTTATAAAATAGTATGTAACATGAGGTACAACCTGTCCAAATTTCATAGGAAAGGGAGTTAAATTGAGCAAGTTATGAAAATCGTAAGCATGCATTTTGGTAATAAAATCTGCAGAATTTTGGAAATTCCAGAATTTTTTTTCTAAGTATAAAACTAGTGCTTGCACGCTTTTCTATGCAATTAGTTTGTGGTCTTAACATGCTAGTTTTATGAATGTTATATTTTTGTAAAATACCTTGTTGTATGAAGGTTATTGTGTCCAAGTATCATGGTCATATCATCTTTAGATTAGCGGGAATAAAATCATAGAGTTAGTAAAAATCGTAGAGTAAACTCTGAAAATCGTAGAGTCAATGAAAATCGTGGAGTTAACTCTAAAAATTAAAGAGTCAGTGAAAATCGTAAAGTAAACTCTGAAAATCGTAGAGTCAATGAAAATCGTAGAGTTAACTCTGAAAATCGTAGAGTCAATGAAAATCGTAGAGTAAACTCTGAAAATCGTATAGTAAACTCTGAAAATCGTAGAGTCAGTGAAAATCGTAGAGTAAACTCTAAAAATCGTAGAGTCAATGAAAATCGTAGAGTAAACTCTGAAAATCATAGAGTCAGTGAAAATCGTAGAGTAAACTCTGAAAATCGTAGAGTCAATGAAAATCGTAGAGTAAACTTTGAAAATCGTAGAGTATACTCTGAAAATCGTAGAGTCAATGAAAGTCGTAGAGTAAACTCTGAAAATTGTAGAGTGCAGATAGTTGAGTGAAAATCGTAGAGTCAACACTGAAAATCGTAGAGTCAGTGAAAATCGTAGAGTGCAGATAGTACAGTGAAAATCATAGAGTGAACTCTGAAAATTATAGAGTAAAGTTTATATTACAACTACTATGCGTTGCTAATAGTTGATGTGCATGATTATACAATTGTGTAGGGCACGTGAAGTGCAGATAGCTGTAAGCTGTTAATCTATTATTAGTAAACAACGATCAAGGCAAGTTTCTTACCCTATTTTTCATTATGAATTTATTCAACTCTTATTCAGTTGATTGCAGTGAGGGTAAGTTTGGGCTTGTGATTAATTAATCATCCGTGCAAGCTCCTTTATTGTAAAGTTTTATAACTTTAATTGTGATGGGAAACATTATTGATGATTATTCAGTTCCTATTGCAACTACTATACTTTAAAGTTCGTATTCCCTTAATGAACTATATTCAAGCATGCGTTCTAGTTTTCGTCCCAGCTAGATGTTATTGATGCAAACATAGTATATTGTTTAAACAATTCAAATCCTTTGAAGCTATTTGATGTTTACCAATCCAAATTGCTTTGGTGAGGTACCGTATGAATACTAAGATGAATAACCCGGATAACGGGCATATAGTCCCATTTACGCTTATGCGTTTAAACTTTATACTTGTGCATAATGTAGGGTACGATAGGCTGATCACCTGGAGTACTTGCAGAGACCGTTTACAATCTATTTGATTGTTAAACCGTCTGATGGTTTTTGATGAAACAAAGTAATGTTCAGGGTATCTAACACCCCTTAGTATGTTATTGAGAATTCTAGAACTCTTATCTTGATATTCTAGTATATATCTTGATATTTATTTCAACTATTGAGAAATATTCATACTAATGCTTCTACTTCTGATGTATGTTCTCAAACTACTTTATATACTTGCTGGGCAATTTATGCTCATTCTTGCTTAAACTTTTCAGTTAAGGCTGATAACACTGAGGGCTCGGGCAAGGACAAAGGAAAGTCTAAGATGAAATGATGAGAGTTATTTATGTAATAATTATATTTCCGCATATGATGTGATGTAGCGATAAACGCTAAGTTTAAGTTTCAGTTTATTAAAGGTTGTAAAGACTTGGGACTTTATTTTGAATAAGTATGTAATAGTTAATATTATTATTATTATTGGAGTTACTTAGATAGATGATGATTTATGTTATATCGTGAGCACCATGTCCTGTAATCGATGTTACACGGATTTAGGGGCGTCACAGGTTAGTATCAAAGCCATAGGTTATAAACCTTAGGTGGGGAACCTTAGACAATAACTTTAGGGAAATTAGTGGAGAAAATAAAGAGATGAACTCATGTAAAGTTCTAGGGGTTGTGTCAAATCTATTTTTTCCTAAAAACAAAAATAACTATTTTAAAATACTAACCAAGTTATTTTTTTATTGTTTGAAGGATGTCAGGAGAAGAGGAGGTTAGAGATATCCACGTTGTGAGTGAGCAGTTGGTGACAGCTGTGCCTGAGCCTATAGCTGAGGTAGTAGCTGACTCAGACCCAGAGGAGTATCCTGAAGAGGAGGAGGAGCCCGAGGAGGACTCTGAATAAGCACTTGAGGATACTTTATTGGATGAGTTGATGGATAGGATTACGGAGTTAGACGACAAGGTCCATGAGTTGAAGGAGCTGTATCAGGGGGAGCAGCAAGCTGCAACATTGCTTGAGGCATTGGTGCACCACCTGATAAATAGGAATGGGGATCTGGCTGACAAGCTGCGGGCATCAGACCAGAAGGCAGATAGGCTGGAGGATGAGAAAGAAGCTATTAGGACCCACTTGGGGATACCATTAATGGGTTAGAGTCGAGGATTCAGAGTCTCCAAACTGACAAGAAGATTATTACCACATTCTGGGGAGAAGAGAGGAGAGACCATGTTCGAGCTGAGAAGCTAACTGGAGAGTTAGAAGGAGAGGTGAGAGATAAGATGGTTAAGATAGACAAGATGAAGTACGCGTTTAAGTCAGTACATGGAAGGTTCCAGCATAGGGTGCATCACTTTCCAAGTGAGGAGCACCGGTTTAGACGTGTTATAAGCCGAGGGCTGGTACTAGAGATAGCGGATGAAGAGCATGAATATGCCATTAGGCGGGGCTTTTAGTTTATTATAATGAGCTTTTACTATTAGCGTTTATAACGCTTATCTATGAATAAAAAGTTTGGTTTTTGTTTTTACCAAGTATGTTGGTTTCAAGTGATGTAAATGGCTTAACGCCATGAGACGATGAAATACCTATGGTGTTATGTTTATAAATAAATATGTTTTTATTTAAGTATGTGATGTGATCATTAAGTTCTCTTCTTTTGAATGATATATTCTATAGAGTAAGTGATAAGATAATAACATTAAGTTCATTTTAAGGAGATAGATGGCTAGAGGAAGATGTCGTCAAACACCCGAGGGGTCAGGCGGTAATGATGGGGATCCACTGAATCCTATGCAGCAGTTCATAGACATGTTAGTGGGGGCACTTCAGAATCGAACCCCGAATGCAAATAACCCTCCAGTGGCCCAAGTGGCACACTTCAAGGACTTCAAGAGCGCGGGACCCCCTGAGTTCAAAGGAACAACTGAACCCATCAAAGCTCAAACTTGGGTAAAGGAAATCGAAAAGGCGTTCGCTATCGCCCGAGTAGGTGATGATAAGAAAATAATCTTCGCCACTTACATGCTGAAGGGTGAAGCTAATTTCTAGTGGGAGGCAAACCAGACCAGGGCTGGAGAAGGCGTGATACCTTGGGAAGGGTTTAAGAAAATCTTTTTCGAGAACCATTTTCCGGTTAGTATACAGAGTCGCATAGAGATACGATTCCTGGAGCTGAAGTAATAAGACATGACGGTACCTCAATATGCCACAAAATTTAACGAGCTGGCAAGGTTTGTGCCTCACCAGGTCGACACTGAGGATAGAAAAACGAGGATGTTTGAGCAGGGTCTCAAACCATGGCTATATAGCAGACTCTCGGTGTTACAGATGAAAAACTTTGTGACTCTCTTGGAGAAAGCTATAATTACTGAGGGCAGAAGTGAGGCCCTGATGAAATTTAATAAGGAAAAAAAGAAGAAGGATGAAGGAGGGAATCGCAGGGAAGGTAGCAGGAGCAGTGGTGCAAACTAGAGTAAGTGAAACAATAACAACAGTAGCAGCAACAATTTTAAATCGAGAAACTCTGGGGGAAAATCAGGGGAAACAAAGAAGACAACAGAGGCATGCAAGGAGTGTGGGAGGAATCACTCAGGGGCATGTCTAAAAGGAAAGAATGTTTGTTTAAACTGCGGGCAGGAGGGGCACATCTCTCCCAATTGCTATGCACCAAAGAGAAATATATGCTTCAACTGTGGAGCATTGGATTATCAGGCAAGGAATTGCCCAAAGAAGAACACAGCAGGAGGAAATGGAGGAAGGGGACCAAGCGGTGGGAATCTCGGGATTAATGGACCACCAACTCAGAATCGACCAACAGCAAGGACTTTCAACATGATGGTTCAGGATGCGGTCGCATCCAGGGACGTGTGTAAAACCCCAACTTTTTGAATAAAGATGAATTTTCTATAAATATTATATTTGAATATTATGGAGTGAAATTGATATAATAGTTGTGGGTAATATTTATAAATTTTGCAAAGTACGCAAGTTGTTATATAATATTCGATTGGTCGGGGAATATTCGTTTTAACAGGGAATATTAGTACAACGGCACAATCATTGGTGGACCCCACAACAGAATTATTGTCAAATTGAGTAAACGACAAAAATACTTTATGAAAATAACGGCGGAAGTTTTACCATTAACTGTTGAAACACCTAGTGTTAAAAGTACAGTAATACGCGTGGTTGCATAGTACCAAACGGTATTAATTATTGATGCTTAAGTGATAAGTCACTCAGTTTTGTTGGTATTATTAATGTAATAATACAGAAAATCTTTTTATATAAAACAGAATACTTTTATAAAGTTATTCTATAAATAGAATATATTATATTCTATTATGTATAATGTTGCATAGTGTCTGCATAGTGTTTTGCATAGTAAAATCTTTTTATATAAAACAGAATACTTTTATAAAGCTATCTATTTTATTAGACAATAATTAGAATATATTATATTTTATTATGCATAGTGTTTGCATAGTGCCTACATAGTATTTGCATAGTAAAATCTTTTATAAAGTTATTCATTTTATTAGATTATAAATAGAATATATTATATTTTATTTTGCTTTAAATATGGACCGTCAGATTAAAGTAAATCAATCTCGACCGTTCATGAGTTAGTTACTATGCATTCTATTTTTTATAAATAGAAGCTCATTCATTCATTATTTTCTTACGAATTCACTGAAACTCTAGAGAGATAAACTATAGAGAGAAAGAAGAAAGTATTCTGCTACTTCACTACTTATATATCCAGTACTCTTCTTCTTAAGGTATGGAATATTATTTGTTGTACTCATAAGGGGTGTTATTCTTTCTTATTCATGAAGAGAACTGTTGTTATTCCATTTCTTATTATATTGTTGGAATAACCTGTATACGTGATCTACCCTATACTTGGTGACATTCTTCTATTATTCTATTGGAACATCCTGTCTGTGTGTTTTACACCGGACCTGGTTCCGTCTTATTATTATTCTGTTGGAACATCCTTTCTGTGTGTTTTACACCGGACCTAGTTCCGTCTTTATTATTTTGTTGGAACATCCTGTCGGTGCAAATTTTTCCTGACCTGGTTCCGTTATTATTATTCTGTTGGAATAAACTGTCTATGCGAAGTACCGCATGCATGGTGATTTCTTTTGTTATTCCATTCTTTATTATACTCAGTTGGTTAAAGTTTCGACTTCTATACTCCATGAAATTATTAGAATATCCTTGATATTTATGCTTCATCCAGTATCTTTTCATGGAAATATTCTTCTGATCATTCTTGAATTTTACTCTACAAAACAGTATCATGTTGACAATTTGGACGTTAATAATTCTTGAATAAAATAATTCTTGAACTTGTTTTATTGAATTCTTATATCATTGTCATCATCCTCATGTTTATATTTTGTTGAAAGTCATCTGTGGCCTGTAGTGCATAGATGGACTTGGTATGATTATGACCAGGGATTATTCAGTGTAATCATGACCGTAATGTTACAAATGATGTGGTAAAAGTTCTCAATGGCCCGTAGTGCATTGATTGACAGTTGTTGGCATAATCATGACCATTAATGAATATACAAATATTCATGGCCCGTAGTGCATGGATAATTGTGGTCGTGATACTAAAAAATATCCTTGGCCGTAGTGCAGGGGTGATTCGATAATGTGGATTATTTATTAAGCTGAGTCCCAGCGATAATAGTGATGAAAAACCTTTTTAATCATAAAAGATAGTAGATTTTATTTTCTACTTGACTCTTTTAATGGATTGCTTGTTCCGCTGCAGTTAAACTTGATGTCTATTATATTTTATCAGTTTAACATTATTGGAGACTAATGATAATTTATTCTGCATTATCTTAATCATAATATTTCTTACTGGGCTAGTGGAGCTCACCCTTTTTTTCACTGTTCTCTTCAGGAAATGAGAACATAGCAGGGACTAGTCGGGGAACGGAGTGACGGTCCAGAGGATAGCATTAGTAGTCCTCACTATTTTATAAAATAGTGTGTTAATAATTGTAATGAGGACTCCTTTTTGAGTTTTTATAATCTCTAGTAGACAATATTTGTATTCAAACTCACAGTTTATGTTTGTCGTATTATACACGACAGTTGTATTAGTAAGTTGTATTTGAATTCTGTACCATGTATCTGACGACCCAAGATGGGTGATGTATACCTAATTTTGGGGCGTCACAACGTGGTTTCCGGTATCATTCCGATCAATGATATATCTTCTTACATATTATTTGATTCGGGTCCTACTTGTTCCTTCGTATCGCATTAATTCTCCCAACTATTAAATTTACCCAGGAAGAATTAAAATATCAAATGAACAAATAAGTTACTAATAAGGAAATGATTCCCGTTGGCCATGTCTATAGAAATTGTGTTGTAAACATCAGGGGATATAAGTTACCTGTGGATTTAATTCCAATTCAATTAGGAGAATTTGATGTAATTCTAGGAATGGATTGGTTATTTAACCATAAAGCGATGATAGATTGCAAAAAGAAGTGTATAAACCTTAGGACTCCAGATCAGTCTAAGGTAGCATTCTATGGAAGTAGGTCGCCGAGACACTCAAGTTGTCTGACGATGATGCAAGCAAGGAAGTTACTAAGAAAGGGATGTGTAAGATATTTGGCCCATATCGTCGATACGCAGAAAGCAGGGATAGAGATGGGACATATACCAGTAGTGAACGAATTTCCGGATGTATTTTTGGAGGAATTGCCAGGACTTCCGTTGGATCGGGAGGTCGAATTCGTTATAGATTTAGTACTGGGGACGTCACCGATTTCGAAAGCCCCTTACAGAATGGCACCGATAGAAATGAAGGAGCTGATGGTACAGTTGCAAGAGTTATTGGATAAGAAGTATATTCAACCGAGTGTGTCTCTTTGGGGAGCACCAGTTTTATTTGTGAAAAAGAAGGATGGATCGATGAGACTATGTATCGACTATCGAGAGTTGAACAAGGTGACGATTAAGAACAAGTATTCGTTTCCTAGGATAGATGATCTATTCAATCAACTGAAGGGAGCGAAATATTTTTCCAAGATCGACTTGAGGACATGATATCACCAGTTAAAGGTAAGGAAAGAGGATGTACCTAAGACAGCGTTCAAGACACGTTACGGTCACTACGAGTTCTTGGTGATGTCATTCGGGTTAACAAATGCGCCAGCAACATTTATGGACATGATGAATCGGGTATTCAAGCAATACTTAGATAAATTCGTAGTTATGTTCATAGATGATATCTTGATCTATTCTAAGACTCGGGAAGATCATGCTGAACATTTAAGGTTAGTGTTGGAGGCGTTGAGGAAGGATAAGTTATACGTAAAATTCTCGAAGTGTGAATTCTGGTTGGAGAAAGTTCAATTTTTGGGTCACGTGATCGACAAGGACTGAATTTCTGTGGATCCAGAAAAGGTGAAAGCGGTTCAGAATTGGGAACAACCAAAGTCACCGACTGAAGTAAGAAGTTTCTTAGGACTGGCAGGCTATTACAGACGGTTTATCCAAGATTTTTCAAAGATAGTGGGAACGTTGACAAATTCAAGGAAGAAGTCGGTAAAATTTGTCTAGACGGAGAAATGTGAAGAGTGTTTTAAGGAACTCAAGAAAAGACTGAGTGAAGCACCAATGTTGTCTTTACCTGACGATACAGGTGACTTTGTGATTTTCAATGATGCGTCACACAAAGGACTTGGCTGTGTGCTTATGCAACATGGTAAAGTTATTACGTATGCATCGCGTTAGTTGGAGGATTATGAGAAGGGATATCCTACCCATGATCTGGAATTGGCGGCAGTAGTATTTGCCTTAAAAATATGGAGGCACTATATATATGGTGTAAGGTGTGAAATATACACGGACCATAAAAGTCTGAGTATATTTTCACGTAGAAGGAGTTGAATATGAGACAAAGAAGGTGGTTGGAACTTATAAAGGATTACGATTGCGACATCTTGTATCATCCGAGGAAAGCGAACGTGGTAGCAGATGTGCTAAGCAGAAAGGGCAATGGTAGATTGGCAATGCTAACAGCTCAAGAGGAGTTAATTAAGGAGATGGCTAGATTAGAACTCGAGATAAAAAGTCCAAGAGAGCCAAAGGGGAAATTGTTCACAATGGAGGCTCATCCGACTCTATTGGACAAAATCAAGGAAGTACAAGGCAGCGATGAGGAATGTGTGAAGGTGATGACAAGAATTTCAAATAGAGAAGAGCTTAAATTCAGTATGGGGGTGATGGACTATTAAGATTTGAGAAGAAAATTTGGGTGCCAGCGGTGTCTGAATTAAAGGAAGAAATCTTGCAGGAAGCTCATAGCTCAAGTTACTCAATTCACCCGAGAAGCACAAAGATGTATCAGGATCTTCGCCAACATTATTGGTGGCCCAATATGAAAAGAGAAGTCGCAGAGTGCGTCAGTAAGTGTTTAACATGCCAGCGAGTTAAGGTGAAACATCAGAAACCGAGCGGGCTACTTCAACCTTTAGAAATTCTAGAATGGAAGTGGGAGCATATCACGATGGACTTCATAGTAGGACTTCCAACTATGCAGAAGGGTTACGATGCAGTTTGGTTGATCGTCGATCGATTGACCAAGTCAGCGCATTTTTTCCAATCAAGATCAGATATACCTTGGATCAGTTGGTAAAGCTTTACATCAAAGAGATTATTTCCAGGCACGGGGTACCTGTTTCAATTGTGTCAGATCGCGATCCGCAGTTCACAGCAATGTTTTGGAGAAGTTTTCAAGAACGCATGGGAACGCAACTAAGATTGAGCATGGTGTATCATCCTCAAACAGATGGGCAGAGCGAAAGAACTATTCAAATGTTAGAGGACATGCTGAGAGCATGTGTTATGAATTTTAAAGGGAGCTGGGTTGACCACCTACCGTTGGTGGAATATGCGTACAACAACAGTTATCACGTGTAAAGTCCCCGAACCCGGATACTTAAAACCCGAACTCGGTACTTCACGATATCATTTCTATGAGCGGAAATATTACTAATAATAATAACACTAATATAAATTATAAACTTATCTTACCTTCATCAGAGTTTGATCCCAAGTACGCAATCTTTACTATATGACATCGTAAACCTAATCTGTTTGCTTTCCTTTTCACTTGTTCTTGACCGATCCTTCTGATTGTTCACACTTGTATAAAAACATTTAAATTAAGCAAGGATGAGCATTTGAGTGCCCAGCAAGTATTATATGTATACAAGTTGAAAGAATTTAAAAGTTTTCTTTATAATATCCATTTATAACAAGTCAATAGTTGTAAATTATTCTGAACCGATATTAACAACATAACAACCCTCTTTCAAATTTTTGAAACTACGTACTGACTATAAATAAGGTTTAAGTGACATTCTATGAACATTGTTTTTTATTTTTGAAAAGGTTTAACAGAACTTCATCTGCAAACCGTCATAACTTATAGACACGGGGGTGATCAGCCCGTTGTGTCCTGTATTGATCAATACTACATTACAAGAACGATGTTATCATTTACTTGATCCGCCTTGGGCGCATAAAAGTTTTCCCGTGAACGGGATGTTCATATTTGTCAGGGTTCCAGACAAAAGGTTTTATTTTATCCAACAATAATCTATAATTCAATATATATATATATAACAAAGGTTTATCAACATGTGATTAAATACAATGATTATCCAAGTGGGGACACTTGTATAATTATTTCTAGAAATTAACGAACAGAATATATATCTGAATTACCTTATACTAACATGTTGATAATCAAAGGGTGTATATAATATAGGTTTAACAATCTGTACATTAATAATAATAATTCTGAACTTTTCACTTCTGTCCATTGCATAAAGAAAATGCAAAGTTAGGATAATTGCCTGATACGCTGCTTACAATTCTCAACTTAGTTCTATCTTTCTATCACAACCTATCATTAATCAAATCATTCGTTCGATTAGAACAATATAATATAACACATAGTACTGCATTTCGCAGTCAGCACGTAATCTAATCATCTTATCACACATGTTCTACAATCATGGCATCACAAACAAACATCAACACATTCCTAATTACATTATCACACAACCTTAATAACCCTTGAATCACAATTAATCAGTTAACTAATCACATTATCTAAGTCCAGATCAATTTCTGAAATATGTCGGTCTACCGACATCTTTATCGGGTAAAAATCGAGTCTAAGACTCTAAACAGTTGACCAATATCCATTTAGACTAATTAAATAACAGTCATATCATTTTTCATGACCTTATAATAATTATAAAATAATTATTACCATTTACCATAATTTTTGAAATATCAGAATCATTATTAAATGATTTAAATATCAAACAATTCTATTATCATTAATATTTAATTAATATTAAACTATTAATGAAACCATTGCTAAAATATTAAAGTTATTAATAATAACTTAAAATATTTTTAAAACATTTATATTACCCTTAAATGATTTTTAAAACATTTAAAATCATTATTAAATAATCACCATTAATATTTCAATATTAATGAACTATTATCTAAATATTAAAAGTCATTAATTATAACTTAAAATATTTTTAATTCATTTATAACCCTTTTAAATGATTTTTAAATAAATAAAACCATTTTAAACTATTTATTTAATATAATTATTAAATAAACTTAATATCATTAATATATCATTAATATTAAATTATTAATAAAATTATCCTTTAAATATTAAAAGTTATAGTTTATAACTTAAAATATCTTTAAACACTTTATTTTCATTTAAAATGATTATTATAGTTTAAAAATCATTTTTAAACTAATTTATTTAATATAATTATTAAATAACTTTAATATCATTAATAATCATTAATTAATGAAATTAACCATTAAATATTAAAAGTTATTTTTTATAAGTTAAAATATTCTTAAATACCTTATTATTATTTAAAATGATTTTTAATATAATAAAATCATTTTTAATTCATTTATTTCATTCATTTAATAAATAACTTAATTATCATTAATATTAATTTATTAATAAAAATTATCACATAATATTAAAAGTTATCAAAAATAATTCAAAATTATTTTTTAACACAATAATATAATTTTTCATGATTTTTCATGAATTAAAACCATTTTTAAATAATTTATCTAATATTGTAATTAAATAAATAAATACCATTTATATTCCAAAAATATTAAATATTTTCAAAATATATCCAAAATAGTTAAAAACTATTTTTCAGACTTTAAAATAATTTTTCATAATTTATTATGTATTTTTAATAATTAAAAACTATTTTTTTCAATTTTTTTATTAATTTCCGGAAATTATAATAAAAACCGTCGCTAAAGGGCTATAGCGACACTTTCTGTCGCTATAGGTGTTCTTGAGGATTTTCAGAACTCAAAGTCAGTAGCTGAGTAGGCTACTTTGACCATGATTTTCGATCGGATCATGATGTTTCTGGACTTGAAATTGATTTCATGTTGTAGTACTCATGTAATACTACAAGTACATAACAATTTTCGTGGCTAAACAACATCAGATCAGAGAGATTTAAGCTCTCCAAAAACCTGACAACGCTGTTCTTCGTCTTGTCAGAATTTAACAGATTTGAGGTACCTACTTTGAGTCCTTATAACTTAATGTTAGTATAATGTTTATATGATCTATCAACTCCAGTTTGTAGATAACATGTAGTTATACCATTACAAAGTATCATAACACAAAAACATCAAAACATCAGCAATATTTGGCCGGTCAAAGTTCGACACGGAAATTGTTCTTAATTTTTCTAGGTTCGGTACTTTGGCAGATTTGGTCAACGGGTTTTGACCATTAATATCTTCCGATCTACAAATGATCTGGCCTTGATTCTTTTTGCATCTTAAAGAGCACATTACAGACTACATATAACAACTTTTAAACAACAAAAATCATGATCAAGTAAAGAGATATAAGCCCTGACATTTGCCTAAAAAAACAGAGTTCGATTTTTCAAAAGTTGGATAAACTTTGATTTTGAGCACTTTGATGTTATGGGTCATGAATTTAACAACCCAGAACATTAATACACTCCTTATTACAAAACTTTAAACCATCAATTGCATCAATTAACATAGAATCAAATGATTTCTTATTTTTGAGATTTTATACCTTTATGTCTTGATTTCGATTTCTTGGCTTCCAAGTTGTTTGTGATTTGCCTATGGAGGATGTGGGGCTTCAAAATAGGACTGAAATGCCTTAGGTTTTCGTTGCTTAGAGAGAGAGAGAGGGACTTGTTAGAGAGTTTGTGCAAAATTGGCTAACAAAATCATTTTTTTCCTTTTCCCACTCTATTTATAGACCAATTTGATGCATGTATGCTGGAAAAAGGGATGATTTGCTGTCAAGGGAGTGGTTAGGAGTGGTTGGATTTGGTAGGAGTTGGCCAACAACTCTTATTTTGTATAGATTTGCAAGCAAGCTCAAATAATGTACAAAAGGGTAGTTTGGTCACTTGATAAATTAATTTAATGACATAATTGTAATCTTGTCAAACCCTTAGGATTAGGTTTTGGTTTAGGGTTTGAGCCAATTTAGCAAACAAAAATCTAGGATTTCTAATTTAGGGTTTGCACAAAAATTAAATAAGTAAAAATAAATAACTTTTAGTTTCTAAAATTTTGCAAAATAAATTTGTTAATCAAATTAAGTTTGTAATTATCTTATACATGGATATTAGGGTTTATTACCCTTAATCACAATTAACTTTGCTCCTAAAGCAATTAGGGTTTATAATACCAAAAATTAGGGTTTCCATAATATAATTAGGTTTTTCTAGAAATTAAATTAGGGCTCTAAATTTTAGGGTTTTAATTTACTAACTAGGCTTTCCTTAATTAGTAATTACAGTTTATCACACGTGTTATTAATCATAATAACACTATTTCTGACTGATCAAACCTCCGATTTAGGCTTCCGGATTAGGGTTTCTAATTATTAGAAAATCAAATATAATTAGGGTTTACATTTAAAGTTAGGGTTTTCTATAATTAGCAAAATATTAAATAACACATAATTTATATCATATAACATCTTCATATAACAGTCTTAAACTCACAATTTATTTTTAAATTAGGGTATTCCACAGAAAACTAGGGTTTAACCAATTAACATTAGGGTTTTGAAATTAAACACCATAATTGACCAATCATCATCAACACGTACATACGGCACATATTTATAGCACTGAAAAATCAAAATATAATTAATATTATATTATTATCACCATTCTTCATTCCATAACCAGAAATAAGGTTTATAAAATATTATTAGGGTTTGGTCGTAATATAATAAAACGGTTCCACATATTAACATTACACACATAACCATACATATCTATAACACTGAAAAATTAACAATATAATATTATTATTCTCATTCCTTAATCAAAACTCGAAATTAGGGTTTGGATTCCATATCTGATTTATCTATCATAATTAACGTTCTTAATTAAGTTAAAATATTTAATTTAACCTCCTGAACAAATTCATATAATGAAATAATCATTATAATTATTCTAAAATCATTTCATATATTATTTAAATAATATAAGATTATATTTTCATAGAAAATAATTAATAAAAGCATTTCCAATAAGGAATTAATTAGTATAAAAATTATAATTGATAATAATCAATAATTCTAAAAATAAATTTATCTGAAATACTTAATGTAATAAATAAATTTTATTTATCACACATATAATTATAATTACACATTACCTTGACACGTATCATTCATATTTATTTTAATAAAAAAAAATTATACGCAAAATTTATGATTTATTTATATAGAAAATATCGGGTTGTCACATTCACCCTCCCTTATAAGGATTCCGTCCCCGGAATCAACACTTTAAAACCTATACATACCAGGGTACATAGCATACACAATCGTTGCAAATAGATCTCGATCATGATTGATCGAATCGATCTTTAACTATCACATAAAGCTTATCTTTCTGATTAAACAGAAATTTGATTTCTAAAAGAACTCAAATTCCTCCTTCAAAAGTAATTTATAAAATAATTTATTATTTATGTAAAAATAATATATGAGAAAATAAAATTGGTTCGAATAATACCTGGAGTTGCATCCCCGGCTGCCACGATATTTTGAACGGTCATGACGAAGACGCTTGCGGTTGATTTTGTTGATTCGTTCGTTGATGTCGGTCCCGTTGCCGCCAATGTCCTGCTGCCCTTTCCTCGTATTCGCATTCCTTACCTCTATTCTCCTTCTTGAACAGTCTCCCACCTTATGCTCCACTGATCCACACTTGAAACACCTACTATACATTCTTGAATTGAGACAGTCGAAAGTGACATGTCCCTTCTGCCCACACTTACAGCATACAAACTTTCCTTTCAAACATTTCCCAAAGTGGTTCTTTCCACAGTTCTCACATTGCACCACCTGCTTCTTCTTCACACCTTTTTGCTTCACCTACATACTTCCAAAGCTGTTCACCTTCCTCTTTTCACTCCTATTCCCTTACTTCCACTATTAATTTCTACCTTCCCAGTTCCCTTAACCTTACCCTTGTTCCTTCTTACCTTGTTATAGAGCTAGGTTTTGAATCCCAGCTCAAACCTTCGTGCCTTTCTAGCCTCCGTATCAACTTGATGCGGAGCCAATCTAGTCAACTCATTAAATTTCACTGACATATTCCGCAACTTACATATCTCCTTGCTTCAATTCTAGAAATTTCACCTCTATTCTAGCCTGCATTCTAACAGAAAAAATAAATTTCAAAAAATAAAGTCTTAAATCTATCCCACGCTACCACACCTGCTCCTGCCCTCGTCTAATTTGCTTTCCACCAAAAATTTTGCCTCACCCTTCATCATGCATGTGGCAAAAACGATCTTTTGCCCCCCAGCTACCCTAACTATCACGAACACCTTTTTAATTTCCTTAACCCAAGTTTGGACTTCTACAGGGTCATTGTACCTTTGAATTCTGGCGATAGGACCGCCTTGAAGTCTATAACGTTCGACGTTTAATTATCTGGTTGATCTTTCGCGACTGGTATTCCGTTCTGCACAACTTGATCGTCCATATTCACAAACTTCTTTGTCGAGTCTGGTTGTCCTCCAGCTTTGTTGACAGGTTCTTCTATCCTTTGGTTTCGTTTTCGTCTTGACGGTATTTTCATAAATTATTCTTACATACTAAGCCTTATCGTATACGCTTAACATATAATACAAAATTTTCTACTCAAATAATCATGTATTCAAAATATTAGAATTTTAAAAAAACTCGGTCTACTGTAATAACCAGTGACCAAATAAATATCTACTATCTTTTTACCAACTTATCCCATTAATCCAATATAGACTCATATTCATAACACTTGATATGTCATAGCACATTCTATTTTAAACATTCGATATCCCTTCGTGACTCAAAAGTCGGGATTTACAACCTTGATCAATCACAAAAGTTAAAAATATTTCATTACACAAACATACTTATCACATATACTACACATAAACATACATATTCATCTAATACCAATACTACCTATTTCTTTTGCCTTTACTAAAGATTAACTATACCAGTTCGTCAAACCACACTTATGAGTCCATAAAATTGTCACAGTTATATGAGTTTATGAATTTTCCCTAGTCAGACCTTTGGCGTCCATTCGCTGAGGGATTCATAAATATTTCATATAACTATGAATCAAGAATGTCACGTAAGTATGAGTTTTAAGAACTCGCACTTAACCCTATGTTCTCTACCTATGACCTATCTATTTTTTTATACACATGAGAAAGGAATCACCCTCTTAACATACATATAGCAAATAGCGCGACACAAACATTTCAATGATTATCAGTGTCAGATATTAAGTAGTTTTTACACCAAGTACAATTCCCCGCCCATACAAGGAATCATACAACTCAGCTGCCGACATGAGTCATCATTGAAATCCCCATCTAATCCTAACCCCCTTTTTCCATTCGAATTTCATTTAATCCGTATTCATAACCTTTTCTTGAATCCGTACCATTCACACAACAATCTTGCTTTAAACTTTCCAATCATATGATTGATTCTTTCTGGCTGTCATAATTTTATCAGATCACGGGGTGATCTCATCGTATATATTATAATTCAATTCTATGTCTTAATTGTTTTTGTTTTACGATCTCCTTTCTCTGCACTTCCAGTCTTTTAGACTCGATCTATTCACCATTATTATTTAACTTTATTATCAGAGTTAGGAAACTCTGTGGCTTAATAACTCGCCGAGATTCATCTTTGAATCATACCAATCCCACTAACTCTATATGAGTTATTTGTATTTTCAACATTTCCCTCTATTCTAAGGTTATAGCCTAAGGTCTAACCCACCTAAGGTTTCTAACCCTATAGCTCTGATACCATGATGTAAAGTCCCCGAACCCGGATACTTGAAACCCAAACTCGGTACTTCACGATATCATTTCTATGAGCGGAAATATTACTAATAATAATAACACTAATATAAATTATAAACTTATCTTACCTTCATCAGAGTTTGATCCCAAGTACGCAATCTTTACTATATGACATCGTAAACCTAATCTGTTTGCTTTCCTTTTCACTTGTTCTTGACCGATCCTTCTGATTGTTCACACTTGTCTGAAAACATTTAAATTAAGCAAGGATGAACATTTGAGTGCCCAGCAAGTATTATATGTAAACAAGTTGAAAGAATTTAAATGTTTTCTTTATAATATCCATTTATAACAAGTCAATAGTTGTGAAGTATTCTAAACCGATATTAATAACATAACAACCCTCTTTCAAATTTTTGAAACTACGTACTGACTATAAATAAGGTTTAAGTGACATTCTATGAACATTGTTTTTTATTTTTGAAAAGGTTTAACAGAACTTCATCTGCAAACCGTCATAACTTACGGACACGGGGGTGATCAGCCCGTTGTGTCCTGTATTGATCAATACTACATTACAAGAACGATGTTATCATTTACTTGATCCGCCTTGGGCGCATAAAATTTTTCCCGTGAACGGGATGTTCATATTTGTCAGGGTTCCAAACAAAAGGTTTTATTTTATCCAACAATAATCTATAATTCAATATATATATATATATATATATAACAAAGGTTTATCAACATGTGATTAAATACAATGATTATCCAAGTGGGGACACTTGTATAATTATTTCAAGAAATTAACGAACAGAATATATATCCGAATTACCTTATACTAACACGTTGATAATCAAAGGGTGTATATAATATAGGTTTAACAATTTGTACATTAATAATAATAATTCTGAACTTCTCACTTCTGTCCATTACATAAAGAAAATGCAAAGTTAGGATACTTGCCTGATGCGCTGCTTATAATTCTCAACTTAGTTCTATCTTTCTATCACAACCTATCATTAATCAAATCATTCGTTCGATTAGAACAATATAATATAACACATAGTACTGCATTTCGCAGTCAGCACATAATCTAATCATCTTATCACACATGTTCTACAATCATGGCATCACAAACAAACATCAACACATTCCTAATTACATTATCACACAACCTTAATAACCCTTGAATCACAATTAATCAGTTAACTAATCACATTATCTAAGTCCATATCAATTTCTGAAATATGTCGGTCTACCGACATCTTTATCGGGTAAAAATCGAGTCTAAGACTCTAAACAGTTGACCAATATCCATTTAGACTAATTAAATAACAGTCATATCATTTTTCATGACCTTATAATAATTATAAAATAATTATTACCATTTACCATAATTTTTGAAATATCAGAATCATTATTAAATGATTTAAATATCAAACAATTCTATTATTATTAATATTTAATTAATATTAAACTATTAATAAAACCATTGCTAAAATATTAAAGTTATTAATAATAACTTAAAATATTTTTAAAACATTTATATTACCCTTAAATGATTTTTAAAATTTTTAAAATCATTATTAAATAATCACCATTAATATTTCAATATTAATGAACTATTATCTAAATATTAAAAGTCATTAATTATAACTTAAAATATTTTTAATTCATTTATATCCCTTTAAATGATTTTTAAATAAATAAAACCATTTTTAAACTATTTATTTAATATAATTATTAAATAAACTTAATATCATTAATATTAAATTATTAATAAAATTATCCTTTAAATATTAAAAGTTATAGTTTATAACTTAAAATATCTTTAAACACTTTATTTTCATTTAAAATAATTATTATAATATAAAAATCATTTTTAAACTAATTTATTTAATATAATTATTAAATAACTTTAATATCATTAATAATCATTAATTAATGAAATTAACCATTAAATATTAAAAGTTATTTTTTATAACTTAAAATATTCTTAAATACCTTATTATTATTTAAAATGATTTTTAATATAATAAAATCATTTTTAATTAATTTATTTCATTCATTTAATAAATAACTTAATTATCATTAATATTAATTTATTAATGAAAATTATCACATAATATTAAAAGTTATCAAAAATAACTCAAAATTATTTTCTAACATAATAATATAATTTTTTATGATTTTTCATGAATTAAAACCATTTTAAAATAATTTATCTAATATTGTAATTAAATAAATAAATACCATTTATATTCCAAAAATATTAAATATTTTCAAAATATATCCAAAATAGTTAAAAACTATTTTTCAGACTTTAAAATAATTTTTCATAATTTATTATGTATTTTTAATAGATAAAAACTATTTTTTCAATTTTTTTTTATTAATTTCTAGAAATTATAATAAAAACCGTCGCTAAAGGGCTATAGCGACACTTTCTGTCGCTATAGGTGTTCTTGAAGATTTCCAGAACTCAAAGTCAGTAGCCGAGTAGGCTACTTTGACCATGATTTCCGATCGGATCATGATGTTTCTGGACGTGAAATTGATTTCATGTTGTAGTACTTAAGTAATACTACAAGTACATAACAAGTTTCGTGGCTAAACAACATCAGATCAGAGAGATTTAAGCTCTCCAAAAACCTGACAACGCTGTTCTTCGTCTTGCCAAAATTTGACAAATTTGAGGTACCTACTTTGAGTCCTTATAACTTAATGTTAGTATAATTTTTATATGATATATCAACTCCAGTTTGTAGATAACATGTAGGTATACCATTAAAAAGTATCATAACACAAAAACATCAAAACATCAGCAAGATCTGGCCGGTCAAAGTTGGACACGGAAATTGTTCTTAATTTTTCTGGGTTCGGTACTTTGGCAGATTTGGTCAACGGGTTTTGACCATTAATATCTTCCGATCTACAAATGATCTGGCCTTGATTATTTTTGCATCTTAAAGAGCACATTACATACTACATATAAAAACTTTTAAACAACAAAAATCATGATCAAGTAAAGTGTTATAAGCCCTGACATTTGCCTAAAAATAACAGAGTTCGATTTTTCAAAAGTTGGAAAAACTTTGATTTTGAGCACTTTGATGTTATGGGTAATGAATTTAACAACCCAGAACATTAATACACTCCTTATTACACAACTTTAAACCATCAATTGCATCAATTAACATAGAATCAAATGATTTCTTATTTTTGAGATTTTATACCTTTATGTCTTGATTTCGATTTCTTGGCTTCCAAGTTGTTTGTGATTTGCCTATGGAGGATGTGGGGCTTTAAAATAGGACTGAAATGCCTTAGGTTTTCGTTGCTTAGAGAGAGAGAGGGACTTGTTAGAGAGTTTGTGCAAAATTGGCTAACAAAATCATTTTTTTTCCTTTTCCCACTCTATTTATAGACCAATTTGATGCATGTATGCTGGAAAAAGGGATGATTTGCTGTCAAGAGAGTGGTTAGGAGTGGTTGGATTTGGTAGGAGTTGGCCAACAACTCTTATTTTGTATAGATTTGTAAGCAAGCTCAAATAATGTACAAAAGGGTAGTTTGGTCACTTGATAAATTAATTTAATGACATAATTGTAATCTTGTCAAACCCTTAGGATTAGGTTTTGGTTTAGGGTTTGAGCCAATTTAGCAAACAAAAATCTAGGATTTCTAATTTAGGGTTTGCACAAAAATTAAATAAGTAAAAATAAATAACTTTTAGTTTATAAAATTTTGCAAAATAAATATGTTAATCAAATTAAGTTTGTAATTATCTTATACATGGATATTAGGGTTTATTACCCTTAATCACAATTAACTTTTCTTATAAAGCAATTAGGGTTTATAATACCAAAAATTAGGGTTTCCATAATATAATTAGGTTTTTCTAGGAATTAAATTAGGGTTCTAGATTTTAGGGTTTTAATTTACTAACTAGGTTTTCTTTAATTAGTAATTACAGTTTATCACACGTGTTATTAATCATAATAACACTATTTCTGACTGATCAAACCTCTGGTTTAGGTTTCCGGATTAGGGTTTCTAATTATTAGAAAATCAAATATAATTAGGGTTTACATTTAAAGTTAGGGTTTTCTATAATTAGCAAAATATTAAATAACACATAATTTATATCATATAACATCGTCATATAACAGTCTTAAACTCACAATTTATTTTTAAATTAGGGTTTTCCACAGAAAACTAGGGTTTAACCAATTAACATTAGGGTTTTGAAATTAAACACCATAATTGACCAATCATCATCAACACGGACATACGGCACATATTTATAGCACTGAAAAATTAAAATATAATTAATATTATATTATTATCACCATTCTTCATTCCATAACCAGAAATAAGGTTTATAAAATATTATTAGGGTTTGGTCGTAATATAATAAAACGGTTCCACATATTAACATTACACACATAACCATACATATCTATAACACTGAAAAATTAACAATATAATATTATTATTCTCATTCCTTAATCAAAACCCGAAATTAGGGTTTGGATTTCATATCTGATTTATCTGTCATAATTAACATTCTTAATTAAGTTAAAATATTTAATTTAACCTCCTGAACAAATTCATATAATGAAATAATCATTATAATTATTCTAAAATCATTTCATATATTATTTAAATAATATAAGATTATATTTTCATAGAAAATAATTAATAAAAGCATTTCCAATAAGGAATTAATTAGTATAAAAATTATAATTGATAATAATCAATAATTTTAAAAATAAATTTATCTGAAATACTTAATGTAATAAATAAATTTTATTTATCACACATATAATTATAATTACACATTACCTTGACACATATCATTCATATTTATTTTAATAAATAAAAAAAAAATTATACGCAAAATTTATGATTTATTTATATAGAAAATATCGGGTTGTCACATCACGCGAGCATCGGTATGCCACCATATAAAGCTTTATATGGAAGAAAATGTAAAACGCCATTATGCTGGGATGAAGTGGGAGAACGACAATTGCTAGGGCCAAAATTGGTGCAACAAACTGCAGATGTGATCAAAATAATACGAACGAGGCTAGTGGCGACTCAGGATCGACAGAAGAAATATGGAGATCAACATCGGCAACAACGAGATTTTGACGTCGGCACTAATCTGTTTTTGAAAGTGTCGCCTTGGAAAGGGAAAATGAGATTTGGGAAGAAGGGAAAACTTAGTCCCAGATTCATAGGACCCTTTGAAGTGTTGAGGCGAGTGGGTGAGGTAGCTTATGAAATAGCCTTACCTCCGGAGTTAGAACATATACACAACGTGTTCCATGTTTCTGTCCTACGACCCTATAAGCAGGATTACAAGCATGTCATAGAGTATGAACCTATTCAGTTTGAAAAGAACTTAACCTATGAAGAGGTCCCATTGCAGATAATCGATAGAAAAGAACAAGTGTTAAGAAATAAGATAATACCTTCTGTTAAGGTATTGTGGAGGAACCACATTGCCGATGAGGCTACGTGGGAACTCGAGGAAAAAATGATGAAAAATCACCCTAATCTTTTTTATTGATGTGTAATGATTACGGGGACGGAATCCTTTTAAGGGAGGGTGAATGTAATATCCGAGATATTTTTTTATGTTATTTAAGAATTATTAATAAACGAATTTATATGAAACTTTTGGGAGATTTCATTTATTAGATGTATATGTGTTGTACATATATGTGTTATTTCAAGATATGTGATGAGATGTATTTAAATGGTTGGTTTAGTTTTATTTAACTATTTAAATTAATTAAGTAGGGAATTATTCTATTTATTACGTGGGATGTTATTAAATCATGAGCTGGAGTTCAGAGCAGAATTTAGAGACGCGAACTGCGTATTCGAGTCTGGAACGTCAAAATTAGTCAGGATAAACTGTTATCACGAAAAAGTATCACAAATGACTTTTTGGTCAAAGTCAACAGTTAACTTTTTCGAGGAAAAAGTCAACAACGAATTTCAGAGATTAATTTGACTAAACGGATAGTCCCATGATGTCCGGAACGTCGACTTTAGTAGGAATTGATATATGGTTCTCAAAGTTTGGTTTCGAAGGGTAAAATAGTCAAATAGCTTATTAATTGATTAATTGATTAAAATAATATATGTATTTTTTTTATAATAGAAATCAGCTGAACTGATGGACCCATGAGACTATTAAATTGGGACAAGGGAGGGAGTATACGTATATTACATAATAGCTAAGGTGGAAGTAATTTATTTTATTCCTTAAAATCAAAATTCTTTTTATTTTTCTAACTCCCACATTCATTTTCTCTAACTCTCACATTCTTCCTATTAATTAACTATATTATTGTAGTATTAAGTATTGTGAGTAACTAATCATTAGAGTTGGGGCTTATGGGAATCAAAAGACTCTAACAATGTTGTACATATATATACAAACACACTTTTCTTTTAAGAAAATTCCACCAAGTGAGTAAACATGGAGAGAAATTCAGAGCCTAAGAGAGTTAGAACTAATTTTGGAGGATTGCTGAGGATTTGACAAGTAAGGAGAAGGATCATCATATTAAACCAAGAAGAAATTCATCAAAAGGTAATTCATTACCCATTTTATTTTTATAAGAAAAATGAGAAGAAAATGCATATAAAATTGGTAAATGATTTGTTGTTGCTTTGTGTTGCCATGTTACTATTGTTTGATGATTATAGATCATTAAGAACAAAAGATATGGGTTAATCATGCATCAAATTCATAGAAAATCAAAGAATTAAGCAATGCATGCTCTACCTTTGATAAAATGTCTCTAAGGTGCTAAATTAATCAAAAAGGTTGAAGTTTGATGTTGTGAAATGTGAAAACATGTGAGAGTAGATGATCTGGAAATTAGGAATAATTTAATTGCAAGTAGAAACAAAATCCTGGATTTTTGTCAAATTGGGTTTAACTAGAAATATGTGATTTTTGGGGGTTTTCGGAGCCTCGGGATCATGGTGTATATAACTCGATTAACATATGTAATAATTTTATTAAATAGTATGTAACATGAGGTACAACCTATCCAAATTTCATAGGAAAGGGAGTTAAATTGAGCAAGTTATGAAAATCGTAAGCATGCATGTTCGTAATAAAATCTGCAGAATTTTGGAAATTCCAAAAAAAAATTCTAAGTATAAAACTAGTGCTTGCACGCTTTTCTATGCAGTTGGTTTGTGGTCTTAGCATGCTAGTTTTATGAATGTTATATTTTTGCAAAATACCTTGATGTATAAAGGTTATTATGTCCAAGTATCATGGTAATATCATCTTTAGATTAGCGGAAATAAAATCGTAGAGTCAGTGAAAATCGTAGAGTAAACTGTGAAAATCGTAGAGTCAATGAAAATCGTAGAGTTAACTCTGAAAATAGTAGAGTCAGTGAAAATCATAGAGTAAACTCTGAAAATCGTAGAGTCAATGAAAATCATAGAGTTAGTGAAAATCGTAGAGTAAACTCTGAAAATCGTAGAGTCAATAAAAATCGTAGAGTTAACTCTGAAAATTGTAGAGTCAGTGAAAATCGTAGAGTAAACTCTAAAAATCATAGAGTCAATGAAAATCGTAGAGTAAACTCTGAAAATCGTAGAGAAAATCGTAGACTAAACTCTGAAAATCGTAGAGTCGGTGAAAATCGTAGAGTAAACTCTGAAAATCGTAGAGTCGGTGAAAATCATAGAGTAAACTCTGAAAATTGTAGAGATAGAGAAAATCGTAGAGTAAACTCTGAAAATCGTAGAGTCAATGAAAGTCGTAGAGTAAACTCTGAAAATCGTAGAGCGCAGATAGTAGAGTGAAAATCGTAGAGTCAACACTGAAAATCGTAGAGTCAGTGAAAATCGTAGAGTGAACTCTGAAAATCGTAGAGTGCAGATAGTAGAGTGAAAATCATAGAGTGAACTCTGAAAATTATAGAGTAAAGTTTATATTACAACTACTATGCGTTGCTAATAGTTTATGTGCAAGATTATACAATTGTGTAGGGCACGTGAAGTGCAGATAGCTGTAAGTTGTTAATCTGTTATTGGTAAACAACGATCAAGGAAAGTTTCTTACCCTATTTTTCATTATGAATTTATTCAACTCTTATTCAGTTGATTGCAGTGAGGGTAAGTTTGGGCTTGTGATTAATTAATCATTCGTGCAAGCTCCTTTATTGTAAAGTTCTATAACTTCAATTGTGATGCGAAACGTTATTGATGATTATTCAGTTCCTATTGAAACTACTATACTTTAAAGTTCGTATTCCCTTAATGAACTATATTCAAGCATGCTTTCTAGCTTTCATCCCAGCTAGATGTTATTGATGCAAACATAGTATATTGTTTAAACAATTCAAATCCTTTGAAGCTATTTGATGTTTACCAATCCAAATTGCTTTGGTTAGGTCCCATATGAATACTAAGATGAACAATCCGGATAACGGGATAACTGATGACGTGCATATAGTCCCATTTAAGCTTATGCGTTTAAACTTTATACTTGTGTACAATGTAGGGTACGATAGGCTGATCACCTGGAGTACTTGTAGAGACCGTTTATAATCTATTTGATTGTTAAACTGTCTGATGGTTTTTGATGAAACAAAGTAATGTTCAGGGTATCTAACACCCCTTAGTATGTTATTGAGACTTCTAGAACTCTTATCTTGATATTTCAGTTTATCTCTTGATATTTATTTCAACTATTGAGAAATATTCATACTAATGCTTCTACTTTTGATTTATGTTTTCAAACTACTTTATATACTTATTGGGAAATTTGTGCTCATTCTTGCTTAAACTTTTTAGTTAAGGCTGATAACGCTGAGGGCTCGAGCAAGGACAAAGGAAAGTCTAAG
The DNA here is from genome assembly GCA_020205505.1 of Panax japonicus. NCBI lineage: Eukaryota > Viridiplantae > Streptophyta > Magnoliopsida > Apiales > Araliaceae > Panax > Panax japonicus. The sequence continues at coordinate 26,329,631 of CM035113.1, forward strand.
ATGAAATGATGATAGTTATTTATGTAATAATTATATTTCCGCATATGATGTGATGTAGCGATAAACACTAAGTTTATGTTTCAGTTTATTAAAGGTTGTAAAGACTTGGGACTTTATTTTGAATAAGTATATAATAGTTAATATTATTATTATTAGAGTTACTTAGATAGATGATGATGTATGTTATATCGTGAGCACCATGTCCTGTAATCGATGTTACACGGATTTGGGGGCATAACATTCCTCAAGTTCACCAAAAAGAGTTAGTGTGTCCATAGTAGATATAGTAGAGGAATCTTGAAGAGTAGTAATTTTAGAAGCAGACCTTTTGGGCATAGCCCGCAGCTACTTATGGTTGATCTCACTTTGAGAAATAGTTTTGTCCAGTAATTTCAAGGAGTTTATAAGGACTAGAAATCTTGCTTGAGCTAATTTGATGGTTTCATCTTTTTCGAGCTTGAACATTTCATAATCATGCATGAGCATGCTTAGCTTGACTTCTCATACTTTTGAAGTGCCTTCATGACTTACCACTAAAGTATCCCACGTCTCTTTGGTTGTGTTAAATGAAGACTCTATCTATCTCAAATTGTACCATGCCGCTGAGAAGTGTGTTCATTGCTTTTGAATCATATGAGACCATGTAGATTTCGGTTGAATCCATTTCTAGCAGGATCTTTGGTGTCCCATCATCTCTTCATGGAATAACTAGTCCGTTCTCCACAACCCACCATTCCCAAGGATCTCTTTTAAGATAGATCCTCATTCGGAATTTCCAGAAGTTGTAATTTTCTGCTCCAAACAGCAAAGGAGGTCTATTGGTTGATTGACCTTCTTGATTGTTGTTCTCGAACTGTGCCATGTCAGAATCTTTCCCTACAAGTCACCTTTAAGACCAAGTAAGTAGAGCCTTGCTCTGATACAAAATGAAATTCAGATAAGGCACACTTAGAAGTGGGGGTTGAATAAGTGTGGGAGGCAACTATGACCAATTTTTAAACTTTAAATTTAAACTATTGAATATAGCCTACTGTATTGAAGAATTCAGCTTGCTGAATGAATGCAGTCTACTGAATTAAATTTTTGTTTTAAGAAAAAATCTTGCTGAATTTATAAGTCAAATAAACTACTTGGTGTTATCACAATATCTTAAGATCAAGCAAATGTTTATATTTTAATTATTGAGAAAATTAACTATCTTGAGAAATAATAAAATAACACCAAGATTTTTTACGTGGTTCAGCTATTACCCTATATAATAATAGCCTAGTCCATGTCCAATACGAACTAGTATTGGAGACTCACTTTTATTTCTTTAAAGAAACCATTGTTACAAAAACATATTCTATCAAGTTGAATTACAATAATTCACTTGAGCACACTTGCTCCTTGTGCACCAATGCACCCCTTAAGCACCTAAGCTTCCTTGAACCTGTTTGTAAATAAACCTTAATCAACCTGGATTAAAAACCTTTAGACAACACTTAGTCTAAAAATATAAGATTACAATTATAGAGGTCTAATGATCAAAGCAAATAAGCAATTTAACAATGCAAGGCTCAACTAATGTATGCAATGATCAATTAATAACAGAAGGATATTACCGATTTATAGCCCACGAAAATATGCTGAATATAAGCAGAATTATAGTAGCACGGCAGCAGCAAATTCCAATTGCACAAAAATATCAAATAACTTTTTCAGTATATATGTGCAATAAATGATTCAAGTGTTGTGAGTATTGTAATTTTTTCCACTGATATCAGTACTTCTTTTATAACCTAGAAAATATATTACTGTTGTTGAAATAAAAAAAATTCGTTGCAAATATTTTGTTCCATTATCAGACTTTGTTTACGTTGCCAACAGATCACAAAAGACAAGTATTGTTTTAGAAATACATCCGTTAATGGCTAAGGAATGACAAATCCAATTATCTTTGGAAGTTTCAAAAATGTGTTGGACTCTTTCAATAATAATCCAAATTGAGTCTGAATCAGATACAAAGAGTACTTCTAGACTTTTTAATTCCCATAAAATCTACCGCTAACTGTTATCATGATAATAACGTAACAAATTACAACTTTTCAAAGATAATCATGATTTCATATTTCCAAGGCTTGTACCAATTTCATCTATTAAACATTCTACCGCCATACTGCCTTTTTATTTTACCAAGATATGTGTTACACAAATATCAGTACACATGGAGAATTAATACGGACAAAACTATTATGCATGCATGCTAATAAAATTAGATCACTTAAAAAACAATTAGCATATTTTAGGTATGGGCCCATGTGCAAAATTAGGGTTCACATGACCTAATTAAATTAAATACACAATTAGGGTTCCATGACCTCATTAAATGTGCAATTTAGGGTTCGCATAACCTAATAGAATGAAGATGGAAAAGTCAGAAATAAATGTGTCAGACCGAGAGAAGCCTCCACGTGTCCCGAGGCGGAAGACTCGTGGAGGCCACTCATTTTGGGAATTGATTGAGGGATTGGATTGGTGGCTAGAAGGACAGGGCAATATAGGCATTACTTTAATGACTGAAGGGTATTCTGGAATTTTATTGAGAACATGTGCCTAGCATGTGATAACTTAAGTCCAGGGAAATCTATAAATACCCCTTTCATTCTAGGAAGGAGGAGGACTCTTTTGGTAGCTTAAGGCTTGGAGATTCCACCTAAAAGTACTAACAAGATTCGAACACTCTCTCAACTCGAAGAACTGAAGAAGGCTCTTAGAATCCCAATAACCCTAACACGGTTTCCGAATTCTAGGGGTTCTGCCAGACGTCGTTGGAGTAATCGCCCACCTGTCATTCTCCCCTCTACAATCAATCAATCAATTCTGTATTCTTCGTGGATTTCTCTCCTCCTCAGCCAACACGAAACCCTAACCCTAGCAAGGCGCGATTTCCTTGCCTACATTTATTTGGCGACTCTGCTGGGGAGGTGTAGAATTCGTGAAGGGTATGCCCACAACTCGAAGTGGGAGAACTACAGGGGAGCTGCTTCACCAACAAATAGCATTACCTCATCGAATCGAGTTCCAAGACAAGTAACTCAAGCATTCCAAGGCGCAAACCTGGATTTTGACCAACCACTTGTTGAAGACGCTTTAGAAGGGAGTTCGACATCACCACATATGGCTAATCAACAACAAACCAACACAGGAAGGCAAGGCGAGGATGCAGGTGGAGACCTGACGAATGCTATGCAACTGGAGATGCTCAAGGCATTGAAGGAAGCACGAGAAGGGAAAGGGATGATAATGGCCATGATGCTGGAAATGCAAAGGAATCAAGAGAAGATGGGGAATTTCTGCCAGCAGTTGATGCATATTCCCACTTTTAAGGCCATGTTCCCAGGAAGTTCGCAGGGGGAACAGGTAGGAGTGGAAGACAACAACAATGGCAGCAACATCAAAGAGAACCAGATTGTACCTCCCTCGACGGAAAGTCAATCGGTTCCAATAATCAACTTGGAGGCCCAGCACAGTGGCGACGTGCCCCAACTTAGGTTGGAAGCAAGCCAACCTCAGACAAACATCATCCCAACTGCTCTCCTATCAATTTCACAGGTGCAAATGCCAACCATTCCAAGCAATGTCCAGCGAGTGAGCCAGCAACTGCCACCCGTGCCAACTTTGCATGATGTAAATGTGCATCAACCAATCTCTCTACCATACACACCGCCGATACAACAGTATATCTCAACACCATAGAGAGTTCACACCACGAGCCAGTATGTGACGAAGGATGATATGATCGATGTGATCAATCAACTTCGTAGGCAGACATCTCGACCCTCGGAGTTGGACTTTACTCCGCCTTACCTGGCACACATTCGGAGGCAACCTTACCCAATAGGGTATATCGAGCATCCCCCGCAATTTCCAAAATACAACGGGGAGAAAGGAAATGCCAGGGAACATATTGCCAGGTTTGTAGAGTCGATGTCTCCGTGGCTGGGATATGATGAAGTGAACAACCACAACTTGTTGATGCGAGAATTCAACAAAACTTTGACAGATAGTGCCTTCAGTTGGTACTACAATTTGGAGAAGGGGCCAGTCCATGATTGGGATGACCTAAAATTATAATTTTTAAGAAATTTTTCTATGTGCAGAAATAGGTAACCATTGTAGAAATCATGCGGTTCAAACTGAAGCCGAATGAGGAGCTATCAGATTACGTTGACAGGTTCAGGGCCCAGGCACAGAAGTGTGCAGAGCCGGTTGAAGAAAAGAACTTGGTCAGCATTTGCAGCAATGGTGCCTTAGATTCCTTCAAGCCCCACCTCATTACCAAGGCTTTTGATTCCTCCGCGACCCTCTCAGCTTTCTCACAAGACTTGGGAGGAATCATGACACTGCTCACTAGCCATGCGACGGTTACATGGAGGGGCAAGAGGACAACAACTATGGCTTTGGCTGACTCTCAATCAAACCCACAAGGGGAAAAGAGGGAGAAGTATGAGAAAAATTTTGGTCAAAGCAAAGGAAGGCCTGGAGATAAATATACAAGAAAGTCGGTCCCGGAGGCTATCACATGCAGTGAGAAAGCATTCGGGGGTCTATACAAGCAATGGATTGAATATGGGGTGGTGAACCCCCCAAGGCCTAGATTTACAGTGACGGAGGAGATGAAGAGAAGGCCAGACTTCTGTGTATTCCACAAATATGCGGGACACTAAACTATGGATTGCTATAGCCTGCGTAGGATATTCCACGAGAAGATGGCAAATGGGGAGATTGAACTGGGAAAGGAAAGCAGTGTTCATGACAAGCCACTGCCAAATCACAAGGGGAAAGAAACATGCAACACTGTTATCCACAACACAATCCTAGAAGTGAAGATTATGCTGGAAGAAAAGGAGGAGTGTGACCCAGGCTTGCAGGTGACGGCGTTGATGAATGGGTCCAAATTTAGAAAAATTTTCATTCAGATAAGGTTGGCCAAGGAAGCAAGGTTTGAGGCAACCAGGGCAATCATTAAGGCCGCCGAGACACAGGAGACTTGCATGGCCATAAGCAAAGGATTTGTGAAGATGATGGAGAAAAAGCAAATAAGATATCTTTCTCTAAAGCTGATAGAGAGATAAGATACCCGCACAACAGACCGCTATATATGACAGCGGTAATCAATGGCATCGAAGTGCAGAGGGAGTTCATTGACAATGGAGCATCTGTAAATATTATGCCCTACACCATGTTCAAACGGTTAGGCCAACCAGAGAAGAAGATAGTGAAGGAACAAACAAACATTACAGGATTCTCTAACTAGAGCACAAGAACCCTGGAACAGATCAAGGTAGACATGGAAGTTGGAGAGATTCGAGGGCCTGTAATGTTCCATGTTGCAGAGGTAGAGGCACCATACCATGTCTTGCTGGGAAGGGCTTGGCAAAATGACTATGGGGTGGTACCCTCAGTCTTTCATCAGTGCCTAAAAGCTATCTAGAAAGGGAAAGAAGTGAAGGTACCAGCAACTCGGAATCCCTTTGGACCAGAGGAGGCACACATCACCGAAACAACTTTCTTCGATGATGTCGCTGAAGAGGGAGAGAACCAGATCGCGAGGCCTGATTCCTTAAGACTAGCAAGCTGGAAGGAAGTGTAGGAAGATAAGTTTGTACCTGTAGAAAAGGTGAAGAAGAAGACCTCGGAACATGGAGAATGTTCCAAAAATATGAAGATAGTAGTAGTAGACTTGGAGAAGGAAGGAAGAGAAGAGAAGAAAAGGCCAGCAGATCCTGAAGATGCCAGAAATATAATAAATGCCAAGCGGATAGCACGTCTGAGGATGGCCAAAAGGCAAAATGGGAGAGGGTTGTAAAACCCGACGGAAAGGTAGTGTTTCGATTATGAAGGTGCAAGGGGGAAGAGCCCAAAGAAGTGTGCAAACCCAACGGTTCAGGAGGTGTCCCCCACTCCAGCAATAATGAAGAAGAAGAAGTTGTACAACAGAAGGTAGAACCAGCTCCAGAATGCTTTGAGGATAGGCCAAAACCTCAACAAAATGAATTACAAGAAGTTGATTTGGCAACAGATGGAGGAACACCAAGACCGACTTATGTCAAGAAGGAGCTTGAGGCTAACCAGAAAGCGGAGCTCATACAACTATGGCGAGAGTATAGGGACGTCTTTGCTTGGAATTACGACGAGATGCCCTGAATTGACAAAGATCTTGTGGAGCACAATCTAAACATAAGCCCGAGAATGAAGCCAGTGAAGCAAGCACCTCGCAACTATGCACCCGAAGTTGAAACCCAAATAAAGGAAGAAATCAAAAAGTTGCTGGAAGTAGGGTTCATTAAGCCGATCCAACATCCAACATGGCTTTCCAGCATCGTACCGGTAAAGAAATCAAATGGACAACTACGACTATGTGTGTTTTTCAGAGACTTGAACAAGGCATGCCCAAAGGACATGTATCCATTACCCAAAATAGACACTTTAGTAGATGAAACGGCTAATCATGAGATGATGTCATTCATGGACGGGTTTGTGGGTTACAATCAGACAAAGATGTCCATAGAAGATGCAGAATTGACAGCCTTTCGTACCCCGTTTGGGAATTTCTACTATGTAGTAAGGCCATTCGGGTTGAAGAATGCGGGGGCAACTTATCAAAGGGCAATGCATTCCATATTTCATGACATGATTCATGATATAGTGGAGGACTGTGGACAACATAGTGGTGAAATCCAAAAAGGCGATAACTCATATGGAGGACTTGAGGAAAGTGTTTGAGCGACGCCGAAGGTATAAGTTGAGGATGAATCCAAAGAAATGCGCCTTTGGAATGACGGCTGGAAAATTCTTGGGCTTCTTGGTGCACAACAAAGGTTTAGAAGTGGACCCAAGCAAGGCAAAAGAAGTTACAGAGATGCCCCCACCAAAGACGCAAAAGCAGTTGAAGAGCTTTCTAGGGAATGTCTCGTACATGAGAAGATTCATGCCAGCATTAGTCGAAGTCACAGAACCTTTCGGCAAATTGCTAAAAGGAAAGGCACAATGGGACTGGGGGCAAGACCAACAACAGGCCTTCGAGAAGGTAAAAAGAACTTTATCTTCAGCACAAACGATGGTAGTGCCACAAAGAGGAATGCCATTATAATTGTACATCACATCTACCAAGAAGTCTATAGGAGGATTGATCGCGCAAGAGGTGGATGGAGAAGAGAAACATATGTCTTACATTAGCTGGATAATCAGAGGACCAAAAACCAGGTATTCACAAGTGGAGAGGCATTTCCTAGCGTTGGTGTTCATTGGGCAGAAAATGTGGCATTATTTTCTAGCGCACGAAGTAAAGATTGCAACAAAAACTGATCCAATCAGATACCTATTGACTAGGCCAACATTAGTAGGGAGACCTGCCAGATTGATGATGATTCTTTCAGAATACGACATCAAGTGTGTAACACCAAAGGAAATCTGATGTCAAGCCTTGGCAGACCTGCTAGCTCAATTTCCAAATGGAGAATATGAACCCCTTTTTGAGGATCTTTCGGGTGGAGAAGTAGAATCAATCGACTTGATGGATGAGGACCCAGAATGGTGGAGTTTTGCTTTTGATGGATCATATGCAGAAGTAAAGGCGAAGCAGGAGTGGTGTTGACCACCAAAGAAGGAAATGAAATATCCTTGTCATACAAATTGGACTTCCCTTGCACAAATAATGAAGCAGAATACGAAGCATTCATACTAGGATTGTTGGAAGCTCAAGAGTTAGGAGCCAAATATCTTAAAGTAAAGGGAGATTCAAAACTTATAGTGCAGCAGATAAGAGGCCAATTCGGAGTGAAGGAACCTATCTTGGCGCCATATCGAACTGTAGCACAAAAGGTGATGGAAGCTTACAAGAAGGTGGTGATTGAATATGTGCCAAGAGGACAAAATAAACAACCTGATGTACTAGCAATAGTAGCATCTCGAGTCTATGTCCAAGGGGAAGATTTGGATGTGAAGGTAATGAAGAGAACCCACCCAACCACGGTGCTAGACTTGTTCCCCAAAGACATGATAGACGATTGGAGATATGACATCTCCCATCAATTGCAAACAAAGGAAGGAACAATACCAATTGTGGAGCTACAGAAGTACAACATCATCAAAGGTGCCTTGTATCACAAAGAAGCAGATGGTGTATTGACACGATGATTGGGGAGGCAAGAAGCAAGTAAAGTCTTGCATCAGGTGCATGAAGAGAACTGCAGGTTTGCAGACATAGGTCTATATTGTAGGTTGCAACGCCAAGGGTATTATTGGCCTGAAATGAAGAAGGAAGCAGATGCCCTACAACGCCAATGTGTTTCATGCCAAGAATACCCTGGGGATGATGAATGCACTTTCTTTGATGATATAGCGGATTGGCGAATTGCTTATGTGGACTTCTTACAAAGCGGGACTATTCCGACCGAAAAGAAGGATGCAATTATAATAAAGAGGAAGTCGCAACGATTCTTCTTACAAAATGGAGAATTGTTCAGAAGAGGTTTCAATGGCAAGCCCCTACGGTGTCTAGAACTAGGTGAGGCCAAAGATTTGGTTTATCAAATGCACAAGGATGAACATCAAGGGGGAGCCAAGTTATACAAACAACTTATCGATCATGGTTACTATTGGCCAAAGATGGAAGGAGATTGTATAGAATTTGTCAAAAAGTGTCATATTTGTCAAATACATGGAAACTTGATACATGCTCCCGCCGTGGATTTGTGCACCTTAGCAACATCATGGCCCTTTCATACATGGGGAATGGATCTTATAGGTCCTGTACACCCTAATTCTAAGGGAAACATATGGATTTTAACTGCCACCGAGATGTACACAAAGTGGGTGGAAGCCAACCCTTGAAGAAGGCCACGGGACCCGCAGTGGCAAATTTTATCAAGGAGCACATCATTTGCCATTTCGGGATCCCGAAGATCATTTTGTCAGACAATGGAACCCCCTTCATCAATAGGGATATCAAAAGTCTTATGGAAAGATACAGAGCGAAACATTACAAATCATCACCCTACTACCTGAAAAGCAATAGACAAGCAGAAGCGACAAACAAAACTTTGATAAAAATCTTATCAAAGACCTTAGATGATCATCCAAAGAAATGGGCAGAACAACTACTAATAGCGTTATGGGCATATCAAACTTGAAAAAGAAAGCCTACAAGAGAAACTCCATACGCTTTAGTTTATGGTGAAGAAGCTATCTTACCCGCCGAAATAGAAATACCTTCGGCTCGAATGAGACTTCGAAGCTTAGTCGAGGAAGAAAGCCGACCAGCCGCCCTAGAGGCCTTAGCCGACTTCCAAGACAAGGCTAAAGAAAAGCTTGAACGGTACCATGAAAGACTGCGACGACAATACAACACCGAGGTGGTACCACAACAAATTCTGGTGGGAGACCTGGTCCTCAAAACGGCAACTCAAGTTATGAGGGGGACCCCAACAACAAAATTTTACCCCAAATGGGAAGGCTCGTATATAGTACGAGAGATCTCTGAAAGCGGGTATTGCAAGATATCTCGTGTAGGATTAGATGTTGTCTCAGGCCCATTAAACTTGAAATGGGAAAAGAAATATTACACATGAGAAGAGCATCACATAAGTTATATTTTCAACTTCAAAAGTAATCGAGACACCTGAATCATAGCCCTCGAAAGTTACACTTTCAACTTCAAAAGTGATCGAGGTACCTGAATAACAGCCCTCAGAAGTTACACTTTCAACTTCAAAAGTGACTGAGGCACCTGAGTATAAGCCCTCAAACCCGAAAGTTACACTTTAACTTTAAAAGTGGAGAACGTTATGCTTTATTCCACAAAAGCAAGAAAGTTACACTTTATCTCTAAAAGTGGCAAATGTTATGCTTTCTTCGATAAAAGTAAGATTTACTATATGAAACGTTATTCTTTTCGTTAAAAGCAATTTTTTATCAATAAATTGACAAACTTTCACTTATACTTGAATGTTTTAATTTTCTTTAAAAAAAAGTATAAATTCAAGTGTTGGTTTGTGAATAATATATATATATATATATATATATATATATTTGACAAAATTCATGTTTTCTTATAATACCTATTGTTGTCTTTGAATATTAATTTGAAAAACTTGAGATTCAATGATAAATATTGAGTTTTAAGGAACCATTCAAATTAAAGGCAATCAACAAGGTTAAAGAAACCACGTTCTGATCAATGAAATATGTGTAAATAAGTTTCTGAAATAGGAAATCGAAAAAAAACTACTACAATAAGTTATGATCTAAAGGCCAAGACATATCAAAATGAAGAGGAGGCACAACTAAAGCTTCCAAGTTAGCAACGACAGCATCTCGAATCTTAACATTTGCAGCTTTCAGCTCCCTAACCTGTTGAGTAGTCAACTCTAAGTCCTGGCGCTGACACTCTACCTCCTGAAGTTTTGCCTCTAGATCCCGGCGCTGGCCCTCTAAATCTTGAGACTGGATCTTCAATTTGTTTGCAGCTTCATCAAGCTCAGAAAGCTGCACTGAAAATGATTCATCATCACACTTACGTACAGTAACCTCTGAACGTAGTGAAACAAGATTAAACCTCGACTTGAGAAGATCTAACTTATCACGAAAAGGAGACATGTCAACACCTACGGCTGCAAGGTCATCTACATCATCGCTAAACTTCTTCAAGTCCTCAACTCGCAAGGAATATAAAGAAAGAGTATGAAACCCAAGAACAAGTCCTGCGAGCTGATCTAGGAAGAGGGTTTGGGTGGAAGTTGCCTTAATAATCAGTCGGTTAAGAATATGCGGGAACCGAGCTAAGAGACGCTCCTGACTTTCCTGACTAGAAGACGATATCTGGAAACCCCTCCAAGAAACAAGATCCCCACTTGGATTGAAGGAAGCTCTGGCAGGAGCTACTTTAGAGGCCACCATAGAATCTGTCGAGACCAGGGATGGAAGAGCTGAAAGATGTTGTACGGCTAAGGATTCCTCGAAGCCTTGGTCACCTGGAGGATAACCAAGGTCACTATATGGCGAGTACACAACATCCGGATGGAGAATAGCAAATAACGCGAGTGCCTCAACGGGCAAAGGCAAATCTTTCATCCTCTCGCTCTGAAAACAAGATGTCAAAGCACAATATATTATAAAGAAAAAGAAGAAAGGAAATTCAAGATAAATCATTTGTGGATTAAAGAAGGATACTCACAATATAGTCAATGGAAAAGGAGTCAGGAGATGCCGTATAAAGGGGAATGTCATCCAACCCACCCAAAGTACTATCAGCAATGCCCTCCCGAGCAATCACCAACTCGGTAGAATCCTTTCAGGGAGGATGAACAACACCAACAGTTTCAGAATGATTCTCCCTCGGGGAAGTAAGAGTCTCATCAACATCTTTAGACTCATCATGAGGAGCAGGCATGGGAAGGTTTGAAGAAATTGTTGTATCACCCACAGCAAGACTCGAGCTCACATCAGACAAAGTATTCTTAGCATTGTTGCCTCTTTTATAGTTCTTATAAAAGAGCTCTAACTCATGCAAGTATACACGGGTCAACAAGTAATACAGAGTAAGTAAAGTATCGATCCCACAAAGAAAGTGTTAACTTTAGACTACTATGCATTAATTAACTCACTATATTTATATACTAAGACTATGGACTAAATTTTTAATTTAAACTAATTATGATTACCAACTAAAAATAAGAGTGTAAATGGACTAAATATAATGTGGAAACAATGGGATCCTAACTTCATTCAATATTTCATTCAATCGTTATATGTCATGCACGAAGTGTTCAAATATCACGGGATAATAGCCAAGGGCATAAAAGTGAGTTATAACCATTTTCCAATGCACTATAACCAACTCACATATTATCTACAGATGTTAGAATCTATGTAATCACCAATACCATCACAATTACCATATTCATATGCGCAATTGTAATCCTATTGATTTTAAGCACAACCCTTATTCTAGCTCATACGGCAAAACAGTATATTACTATCTGTTTCACAAAATATGCAATCCCCATATTCGCATGCTATCATGATTTCATCCATATTCATATGTTCATTTCCAATTCCATACAAATACTAACATGAAGATTATCAGTCATTCATATATACAAACCAACCATGATAGATAACCCAATGATATGCAAAACAAATCTAACACTTAGATGTGGAACCAAATTACATATTAAAATCTGTTAGGATCCCATAATGGAGTTTAGTTCATGGCGGAACCAAAACCCATTATGGGATCCAAGCTAAACATGATCAATAAACAAACGAATGGAAGAAAGTTAGAATGATCAAACCCAATCGTTGAATAGAAACCAATGATTAACTATTGAATCCACAAAGAATTCCTATAAACAATAATTAATATCCACGATGACAGAGATCTCCAAGAAGAAGTAGAGAAAAATAGATGTTATGTCTTTCTCCAACGTTGGAATCTCTCCCAAGGTGTAAACCCTAGTTTCTACTATGAAAGTTACGTAATAAAAGTCTGGTCCTCCTCTGGCACACGTCAGAATCATTTTTTTACCCTATTACACATCATTAAGTTGAGAAATAAAAATAAAACAAATTACAACATTAGCATCGCACACGGCCGCGCGCGTCCCTAGTGTTTCTGGCTCGCGGCCGCGAGACTTGCAGTAAGTTCAGACCAAACCAGACGTCCTCTCGCGCGGTCGCGTACTCATGCCTCGCAAGCGCGAGCTGAGTCTCTCGCGGTCGCGTGTCCCTTGCCTCGTGGGCGCTTGACTTGTAGAAGGTTCCCATGTAAAGCCCTGTACTCGCGCGGGCGCGCGAGTCTGCCTTTGTACTACCACGCAGCCGCGCGGCCTATGTCCTGCAATTCTGTGTCTGGTTTCTTGCTTGCTGCTGCTGCTACTTGCTTTAATCCTCATGTTAGCTTGATTTCCATGCCTCATTGTGCCTCCATGCCATGCACATCCTTGCCTTTCAATTGGCCTTCACGCATTCGCTCACTGATACCTCAAATTCCACCAAAATGAAGCTGATTCCTGCACTTTTTCACCAAAAGGAGTTTTAAGTATATGCAATGCAAAATAACGTGAAATACAACTAAAACAAAATGAAATGTACTCGAGGTGGGCACAATTCGCATGGATTAATATACAATAAGTGAGTAAAAATATCACTTATCAAATACCCCCAAACTTGAACTGTTGCTTGCCCTCAAGCAATGCATATAAATGAACACTGAAAATGTAACTACTAAACTATACAACTACTCTATGATGCAAACTAGTCTCACATAATCTTAGTCATAACAGAATTTCAGCCCAAATTACCTCAGTGAACTATCCAGATTCCAAAACATAGTTTAAAACTAAACCATAGACATAACATCATACACTCAGATAATTTATGACTGCCATAGAGATGTTGTGTGTGTGTATTGTTCACAGAAACTTAATCCAAGCAAAGATTATATATCCTACACTGCTCCAAACAGAAAATTATAGTCTAAAACAAGAATCATGTATATTCATGCAACATATACTGTTTATGCATATCACCGCAAACTAAGGCTCGACAATGGGTTTATTGCTTTATTACTACTCACGAGGGGGATTTCGCACTTTCCCGCGGTGTTTATTGCTATTATATTTTTTTTTAAATGACGGTGCAATGTCTTAATCCATTAGGCACACTGCTACCCCTTAGCGAGCTTTCAACCAACGACTCCCAGACCATGAAAGACCTTAGGGCGCTAGGTGTAGAGACAATCCCCTCGGGCGTACTTACTCAAGTATCTAGGACCCCGAATTAAGACTAGTCACGTTATTGCTATTCTTTTTTTTCTTTTCTTTTTTTATACACAACATGCCCATGTTTCCCCAAAATTTGCACTTCAATGACTTATAGTCTAAAACATTTTCCTCATGTTTCTCTTTTTAAAACTACATTTTCTATTGATCAATGCAAGACACACATCTTAGACTTACAAGTTAATGTGAACACAATTGTGCAAACCGAAAGCATATAAACAACAACATAAGTCGTATTATGTAAAACATTATATCCAAGTTGTGTTATGCAACATATTCTGAAATCGTTCACAATTCACTATCATCATTGGCTTAGGCAAAAATTTCTATTTATACGCAAGAATTTTTGTGAGACATTAAACTAAACATACTATCAATGAATAAAAAAAATAAAAATTTTATGCTAAAATTTAACTAACACATATTCATGCAAAATTAAACTAAATATGCTAAAATAAAATGCAACTAAACTATTATGCAAGTACACCAATACCCCCAAACTTAAAATGTTCAATGTCCGCATTGAATGAAGGTAAAGGGTACGAGAAAAACTCCCCTACTTATCGGCATGTCCACCCTCCTCGGTGGTGAATCTGGTGGTGGATACGGCACGACAGTCCCGAACTGGGGCCATTCAAGCATGGTTCCTTACTGCGCGAATGCTTCGGCCAAAGCCCAGGTGAGTCCCGTAGCAAAATTTCCAAGATTATCATACAATGCGTCAACTTTGCGCTCCAACCTTCGGAGGTGTCGATCGCTAGAGATAGGCTACTCACTGGTAGATGGACCAACTTTATCGGGTTGTAGGGGTGGCTGTGTTGGAACAGAAATGGTGAGTCGGAGAATGAATCCGCGTCCGCACGGATGTGGCTCGCCACTTGCCCAGTCCGCAAATTTGGTAATTATGGAGTGCGAGATATCTTGGCTTGGATACTGCATTTGCTCATTGCCCCAACTAACCCCTTATTGTGCACATAACATGGCTATCACTGAAGCATATGGGATACTGCCAGTGGTAATTCCCTTCAGATACTTGACAATGTTTTGATGGATCAAATACCTGACGTCAATATATTCGCCAGTGATGATGCCCCACAGAATTATGGCTCTCTCTGCTGTGATTTCATGTTGATGCGATGAGGGTAATAATTTAGCGTAAATGAATAGATTCCATGCCTTGGCATACCAATTCAGTGCGGCTGCTGGAAAAATGTGAGGTTGAGTCGTACCGCCTTTATAAGTCCATCGGGATTCGGGAATGCATAATTCTGCGATGACCTGCTCCAAGTAGGTTTCCTGATTAGCTCCCGTGATCCAATTGGCCGCTACTGCTGGTGGTCTAGCGGGGAGCCTCAGCACGTTTCTAATGGCGGAGGGTTGGTAATTTACCTCTGTATAACGAACCATAGAGGTATCGTTCATGGTGGCTTTGGCATTAGCATAGAACTCTCGAACTATGCTCATGGGAATCGGCGTGGTTGCAGCAGTCAATCTAGCCCAACCTCATTCGCGAATCATGGCATATAGTTCCCCATCCTGACCTTCTGGCTTAAATCCTCTTTCCTTGATGAATGTCTTCGCGACAATGCGATAGTACTCCTGCTGGGCCTCCAAACACAGAAACTTGCTATGATCAACAATATCCTCCTCATAATTATCGGCGAAAGATGAAGAGGATGAAGCTGCCCTTATTCTCTTTGGACCCATTGGAGATAGAGATCGCAAATGAATATACTGAAGGAATGAATGTATTTGCAAACTGATGAAATTCACTCTTGCTTGTGTTATCCCAAAAGAGAGCCCTAGCTTTATATCATGAAGGAGATGGGGATGAGCACGGAATCGTGGAGGAAATCATGGAGATTTGCAGGAGAGAAATACGCCTCAATCTGTAACTGATAGAGAGATAATGACTTGAGTTGGGGAGAGTGAGAGATTTCTGCTTCTGTTAGTATAGCACATAAGAGTCCAACAGATTCCAATTTCTATTTTGAACTATTTTTATCCAGTTGGACCCAACACCGCGCGCGGCTGCGCGATGATAAGCTTCCTTGGGCGCGCGGGTGCGAGACTTACAGAAAGGCTCGTGGATTAACGGGCTGAACGCGCAGGCATGCGAGTTGATACTGTTTGGGATGCGCGGCCGCGAGACTCCAAATATAGCCAGTCTGCTTTGATTTACTCTTTCATCAGTGATGCGCTTTAATCATTGTACCTGCACATATATTAATTCACATGAATAAGACATATAATAGTGGTGGTGTTATGCAACATTAATATCATGTGTATACTAACTAATATTACACTCGCTCATCCCATAACTCGTTATCACTGAATTTGAACTACTAACGAAAATAAACAAAAGGAAATAACGACAATAATTGAATTCTTGGGTGAAGAATTGATGGGTTGCCTCCCATCCAGCACTAAGTTATAGTCAATTAACTTGACTGTCTCGAACTTCTCACGTCATATCAATAAGTGTGATGCCTTCCTTGCTGTCCTTGGCACCCTAAAATTTGATCACTTCGGCTTTCATCAACGGCTCCACCTTCAACTCTGCATTTTCATCCGTTACATATCTCTGAGAGTCATCTATTCTCAGGTCGTTTATCCAATCCTTGCGGTTTCCATCTACCAGATCAACTAGAAAACACTCTTCTTCATCAGCTGGGAGCTTTATTGCGTTGAAGACGTTGAATGTAACCTCCTAATTTTGTACACGCATAGTTAATTCCCCTTTCTGAACATCTATGGAAGTCCTGCCCGTGGCCGAGAATGGTCTTCCTAGTATGATCGGTATAATCTTGTCCTCTTTGAAATCTAAAATGATAAAATCAGCCGAAAAGATGAACTTATCCACTTTAACCAATACATATTCAACAATTCCCCGTGGATATACGACAGACCGGTCTGCTAACTGTAATGATATGTTCTTTGGTTGTGGGGCCAGTAATCCCAATTGATTAAATATTAACAGTGGCATAAAATTTATACTTGCTCCCAAATCACATAAACACTTGTTAAACTCCATCTTCCCAATAGTGCACAGAATTGTGAAGCTACCCGGATCTTTCAGCTTTGGAGGTAACTTACGTTGAAGCACTGCACTGCATTATTCTGTCAAAGCTACCATTTCAAACTAATCTAATTTCCTCTTCCTTGACAGTATACCTTTCATGAAATTTGCGTAGCTTGGCATTTGTTCCAATGCTTCGGCAAATGGTATATTGATTTGCAGCTTTTTGAAGACCTCTAAAAACTTGCTGAACTATTTGTCATCTTTTTGCTTTGCTAACCTTTGCGGATATGGTATTCGAGGGTGCAGTGGTTGTAGTGGACTCTGGACCTCTTCTTTTGAAGCTGCTTTATTTGTTTCATTTTGCTAAACCTCATAATTTTCTAGATTTTTATCCTCCTCAGTTTCTTTCTCTGCATCGAGCGGCCGTATGGCCTCCTTAGTGGTATCATGCGCGGGCGCGCGACTTGCAGGTACTGTCAAGTCTTTCCCAGATCGCAATGTTATTGCTTGACACTGCTCCTTCCCGTCTCTTCTAGGATTTGCCTCTGTATTACTTTGCAGAACACCTTGGGGCCTATTAGTAAGTATGGTCGCCATTTGCCCCATTTGCGTCTCTAAATTCTTGATAGCCACTGCTTGGCTTTTGATCATGACCTCGGTGTTTGCCATGTATTTCAACATCATCTCATCCACTTCTGATTTCTTCTCTGGATGTGATGTAGCCGGAGTGTGGTGTTGTTGTTGTTGAGTAAATCCCGGTGGAAATGGTGGTTTCGGTATAAACTGTGGTTGTGCTGACTGTTTTTGAAACTTTTGATTCGGTTGGAACTGATTTTGTTGTTGTCATTATTTGTTAGACCAGCTGAAGTTTGGATGATTGCAGTTGTTGGGGTGGTATGTGTTCTGGAATTGGCCTTGGTCCTTTCTGTAGGAGTTTACATACTGAACTTCTTCTGAGCTGATAGCACATTAGTCTGTGGAGTGTGACCCCGCATAAATCTCACAAACAAAAGGAACCGTCTTCACTTTACTCTCTGTCAACGTCTCTATTTTCTTCGTCATGGCTGTCATTTGTGCCGATAGCTGTGTAATCGCATCCACCTCCAACATACCTGTAACTTTGGGTTGAGACATCCGAGTTATAGGATTCTGATAGTCATTTGCGGCCATTATCTCGATAAACGTATAGGCCTCATCATAGCTTTTTGCCCATAATGCCCCTCATGCGGCTGCATCTACAATCGGTCTGGACTGCCATCCCAAGCTACTGTAAAATGAATTAATTACCAGCCAATCTGGTAAACCATGATTTGGACACTTCCTAAGCATCTCCTTATACCTTTCCCATGCTTCATATAAGGATTCACCCTGTTGTTGTTCAAACTGAGATATGGCTGTCCTC
This sequence comes from Panax japonicus, assembly GCA_020205505.1. Taxonomy (NCBI): domain Eukaryota; kingdom Viridiplantae; phylum Streptophyta; class Magnoliopsida; order Apiales; family Araliaceae; genus Panax; species Panax japonicus. The sequence goes on from CM035113.1 coordinate 26,347,881, forward strand.
ATCTTTGCAGTCTTAGCCATTGGGAAAAACTTGGCTAAAAATCTCTATGATAAATCCTCCCATGTAGTAATCGATCCAGCCGGCAAAGAATGTAACCAATTCCTTGTTTTATCCCTCAATGAAAATGGGAATAACTGTAGTCTGATGGCATCTTCCGTCACACCATTATATCTGAATGTGTCACAAATCTCGATGAAGCTTAATAAGTGTTCATTCGTATCAAATGTAGTAGCACCCCCAAACTGTACTGAATTCTGCACCATCTGAATAGTGCCCGTTTTTATTTCGAAGGTGTTTGCTGCTATCACCGATTTGACTATGCTAGACTGTAATTCATTTATGTTCAGCATGGAATATTCCCTTAGATCCCAATGCTATTCTCTTAGATCATTCCTTTGTTCTTCTGCCATATTGACTGTAATGCTTTCTAACTGCTCTTGCAGATTTATCCGCACACTCGATTTCCAACCTTTTCCGTTTATATTAGCTTATGCTGGTGTTAACTCTTAATTGGAAGATCGTGTGTGCATAAAACTTTACAAGTACCTGTAACCAAAAACAAATTAAAAATAGAAATGAGAAATGAACAGAATTGTCTAAGTCATACAATACAGCTTTAAACTAATGATAATTATCTAAATTAATGCCTCTCCCCGGCAACGGCACCAAAAACTTTTTGCCTCGTTTATAGTTCTTATAAAAGAGCTCTAACTCATGCAAGTATACACGGGTCAACAAGTAATACAGATTAAGTAAAGTATCGATCCCACAGAGAAAGTGTTAACTTTATACTACTATGCATTAATTAACTCATTATATTTATATGCTAAGACTATGGACTTAATTGTTGATTTAAACTAATTATGATTACCAACTAAAAATAAGAGTATAAATGGACTAAATATAATGTGGAAACAATGGGATCCTAACTTCATTCAATATTTCATTCAATCGCCATATGTCATGCACTAAGTGTTCACATATCACATGATAATAGCCAAGGGCATAAAAACGAGTTATAACCATTTTCCAATGCACTATAACTAACTCACATATCATCTACAGATATTAGAATCTATGTAATCACCAATACCATCACAATTACCATATTCCTATGCACAATTATAATCCTATTGATTTTAAGCACAACCCTTATTCTAGCTCATACGGAAAAACAGTATATTCCTATCTGTTTCACAAAATATGCAATCCCCATATTCGCATGCTATCATGATTTCATCCATATTCATATGTTCATTTCCAATTCCATACAAATACTAACATGAAGATTATCAGTCATTCATACATACAAACCAACCATGATAGATAACCCAATGATATGCAAAACAAATCTAACACTTAGATGTGCAACCAAATTACATATTAAAATCCGTTAGGATCCCATAATGGAGTTTAATTCATGGTGGAACCAAAAGCCATTATGGGATCCATGCTAAACATGATCAATAAACAAATGAATGGAAGAAAGTTAGAATGATCAAACCCAATCGTTGAATAGAAACCAATGATTAACTATTGAATCCACAAAGAATTCCCAAAAACAATAATTAATATCCACGATGACAGAGATCTCCAAGAAGAAGTAGAGAAAAATAGACATTATGGTTTTCTTGTACGTTGGAATCTCTCCCAAGGTGTAAACCCTAGTTTCTACTATGAAAGTTACGTAATAAAAGTCTGGTCCTCCTCTGACATACGTCAGAATCATTTTTTACCCCATTACACATCATTAAGTTGAGAAATAAAAATAAAACAAAATACAGCATCAGCATCGTGCGCGGCAGTGCACGTCCCTAGTGTTTCTGGCTCGCGGTCGTGAGACTTGCAGTAAGTTTAGACCAAACCAGACATCCTCTCACGCGGTCGCACACTCATACCTCGCGGGCGCGAGCTGAGTCTCTCGTGGTCGCGCGTCCCTTGATTCGCGGGCGCTTGACTTGTAGAAGGTTCCCATGTAAAGCTCTGTACTCGCGCGGGCGCGCGAGTCTTCCTTTGTACTACCACGCGGCCTATGTCCTGCAATTCTGAGTATGGTTTCCTGCTTGCTACTGCTGCTACTTGCTTTAATCCTCATGCTAGTTTGATTTCCATGCCTCATTGTAACTCCATGCCATGCACATCTTCACCTTTTAACTGGCCTTCACGCATCCGCTCATCGATACCTCGAATTCCACCAAAATGAAGCTGATTCATGTACTTGTTCACCAAAAGGAGTTTTAAGTATATGCAATGCAAAATAACGTGAAATACAACTAAAACAAAATGAAATGTACTCGAGGTGGGCACAATTCGCATGGATTAATATACAATAAGTGAGTGAAAATATCACTTATCAAGCATCCAGACTAACACAATCATCGCGAGGAGTAGAGGAATCAATATCAATAAGGATAGGTTAGACGGGCTCACGGCTAGTGGAAGCCGCCGCGGAAGCCTCATTTGTAGTACTATACATTAACCCAAGAGGAACATCATCATCATCATCTTCATCGACCATGGTAACCTAAAATAAAAAAATAAATGAAATAATTACTCAATGATATATGAAAGCAGTAATACATGGGATGAAAGAAAAATGAGAATAATACGACAAATTACCAAATTTCTACGGCGCTTCGTGATCGGATCCTCGGCTGTTAGGATACTAGGGTCAACATTATCAAGGGGGTGTTTTGCTAATGGCTTTATGATAAACCTGATAGGAGGACAACTGATTGGAACCACGACAAAAACAATAGGAGGAGCTATCTCAGAATCAGTAGTAGTAGCTGCTCTCGTTTTAGAACGAGTAACTCTCATCTCCTCGGCATCAGAGGACCCCTGGGGAGGAGCTACAGAGGACACCCGAAACGGAGCCCGTAGTGGAAGACTCCTGGAAATAGTGGGAACCTGTGATGGAATGATCTGCTTAGGGGGAGACAACTTAGGCATCAAAATGTCACGCTCAGCCAACCAGCTACTGGCTGGCCAAAGTACTGAGAAAACATTGGGCTTGGGAGAGCATAGCAGCCGGCCCCATTGAAGACGTTGTGGAATAGAGACTGGCAATGAACAAATCAAGGTATCATCCTGCCATCTTTTATGATTGACTTGCCAGTAATTATGTTCTCTAGTAGTATATCGCCCGCTCCGGGAGTCATCTGGTATGACAAAAGGAAAGGATCTATAGGGGTCACTTGATAGACTCGGAAATGCCCATGTAAAAGAGGGGGAGGTAGAGACGAAATTGAGAAGACAATCCTCATAATTCCCCCGGCAGTTGTGACCAAAAGGGCGTTCTTGGTCATATCTGAATTGTCTCATGACCCTGTGAGGAGAATACAGTACAGTACCAAAACTATTATTCTCAAGGAAATAGGGAAGCTCTGTAGACCGAAGGAAAACGAACCAAGACAATGCGGAGCCACTCAAGTTATTTCTGTTGAGGTTGGAGATGGTACGATATTTATTCTTGTAGAAGTGAGGTAGATGATCGCAACCCCCTGAAACAATGGTATAGGGACGAGTAGTGAAGCATGAATAATCATCAAGGAAATGTCGCAAATCCGTACTATCAGGACTAGAGCGGTGATCAATCCAACGTAGCATGCGAGGAATGATGTTGCGTGGTGGGAGAGAATGAGACTTCTTCTTCTTCGTAGAAAGATGCTCAAGATCGGAATAGCCCGGAAAGCGCTCAAAAAGAAAGATTTGAAGGAAGGAGCATGGAATGAAGCAATTGACATCATAACTGAGTAAATAAAAAAAATATTATAGAAAAGGTTAAAGGAAAAGAAGCGCAGTTTGAAAGACAATTAAATATAAAATATGAAAGTGATTACCTCCCAATGGATTCTTTCATGGCAAGGGTTGTTTCGTCTAGGCGACGATATAAGGTCCCTAGGAAGAGAAAAGTAAGGGGAATCTCCGAGCCTCGGGATAACAACGCTGCCAAACTAAACATACCGGCAGAAGGACCATCTATGGGAGACCCAGGGAAGATGAAATGGGACAGACACATAAGCAGATAAGCCGCCAGAGGAAAGGGACAAGTTTCTTCACGGAAGGCAAGAACAGACTTGTCGTGAACAGAGCTGTTCCACTGGTTGGTCTTGTAATCACGGAAGAAATAGCGCACCCAGGATAACCAAGAATTCTTTTGCCGACTTGAGCTCTTAAAGTCCGGAAGGAGCGTATCGCCCTTGAAACAGGAGGTGAAGTGGGAAGATTGCCTGAAGGCTTCCATCAAGTAGGCAACACATTCGTTATCTATATTAGACATGTTAGAAGGACCGCAGGAGTTCGAAGCAACAATGGGAAGGCTACAAGATGAGATTCAAAATAAATATATATATTTCAAAAAAATGAGAATGAATTAAAGGAATAAAAGAAGAAAACTTACTGATAGAGGGCATAAACATCCTCTAAAGTAGGGGTGAAATCCCTCTCAGGCAGTGATGAATGTGCAAGTAGAGGAACACCATCGTGAGATCAACACAGTAAGTGCGTTATGGTCCTGGTAAATCCGTAGGTCTCTACACAGTTGAACACAGCGAAAGATACTCGCATTCTTGAGTATTTCCACATATTCAGCGTTGTCAAGGATCTCATCGGTCCAATCCTGCCATCCTTGAATGCGACCAGATGAATCTGACAGGAAGCGAAGGGGACTAAATGGGTACTCTTGCTTCTCTATGCATAGGCAGGGAATGCCATCGGCATGAGGAAAGTCATCCCAACCTCCAGAAGCTGGGGCATACAGAAACAAGCCTTCTTTCTCTGGGGGAGGAAAAGTTGTACGGTCATAGACTCTAACTCTATCCCAAAAGAGGTCAGAAGGACCAAAGAAGGGAGCTCTTCCCCAATCAGTGCTGAATGGGGACTCCTTCATAGTCCTTAGTTCTGTAGAGCATTCAGGAGAAAGGGCCTATAGACAAGGGGGAGATCATTATAACAATTCTAGAGAAAGTATATCAAGAATGTCAAGTAAAGTATATGAGCATAAAGTACTCACCATGGCAAAAAGGAACGAACGTTAGAGAGTTAAGCTTTAAAACACCTAAAAAGAAGAAGAAACAATGTCAGAAAGATTGAGGGAGTACATTTAGTCAAGTAAAAATTCCCGAAAATTTTTGAAAAAACTTCGGATGGCCAAAATCCATCCTTCGGAGCCTTTTTTGGACTTATAATGGCATATGTCATGGGAAAAGTGATGACTTTTGAAGGGCTCATCGATACGGTCATTTTGATATATTATAGACCCAAAAACTCCAAATGACGCTCCTAATAGTAGAGGCTTGTCGTCCCGAACTTCATTTTTTTCGCCCAAAACATGAATTTCTGCCTAGAGTTCACCCCCTAGGGTTCAGCACCCCTAGGGTTCGGCCCCCTAGGGTTTGGCCCCCCTAGGGTTCGGCCTTCTAGGGTTCGCCCCATAGGGGTTTAGTCATCTGGAGTGGTTTCGTCGTATGCAAGCATATCAGTTTTTCTCCTTTCGCATTTTAGTCAAGGAAAAATGTTAAATCTTTTTTCATTATCCGAGGGAAAAACCCAAGATGTACTCAAGGTATTGGGGCTCGAAAGACAAAAGAAAGTTTAAAAAAAATGAAAAAAAATGATAAAGGTTCGGCCACCACCTACGACGGGATCTCTCCTTCAAAAAAAATTGATAAGGTTCGTCCCCCCTAGGGTTCGGCGCCCTATAGGGTTCGGCCACCACCTAGGGCGGGATATCTCCTTCAAAAAAAATGATAAGGTTCGGCCCCCCTAGGGTTCGGCGCCCTATAGGGTTCGGCTCCTATAGGGTTCAGCCACCACCTAGGGGCGAAATCTCTCCTACAAAAAAATGATAAGGTTCGGCCCCCCTAGGGTTCGGCGCCCTATAGGGTTCGGCCACCACCTAGGGGCGGGCTGTCTACTTCAAAAAAAAGGTTCGGCGCCCTATAAGGTTTGGCCACCACCTAGGGGTTTGTTCCCACGCATACCTTTAAGGTCCTGTTGCTCTCTTAATCCACAGTTTGGGACAAATGCTCCTTCACCGCGAAAATTATAGCCTTTTCTGAGGAATTCAGAGGGAAAATGCCAAGATATGGTGATGGGACTCAAAAAATTGAAGAAAGTCTACAATTCCCTGAAGAAAAAAAATATATATATATATAGGAAACAATTATGAGAAATTGGCTAAATGAAGACTCCAATAAAGGTTGCACCCCTAATGGTTTACAATTACCTGGTGTTGGATACCGCAAGGATGTCGTTGATGGTGAGACTTGCTAATGTGGCTGCAATGATGAGGAACAGACGTGTGTTTGTTGGCTCCTAACGATTATGAGACAATCCTAAGAAATATGCACGCAAGTAGCACCTACTCAATCAGAAGGCATGCGGCAATGGATTACGAATATGAACTTCTTACTTCTCCAAAAAAAAGATAAGTAAAAAACCCTATAGGAGAGAATAGCTTATTTTCGAAAATAATAAAATTTAAGTTGATTTTATTCCCAATAAAGGGTAGTTTTCGAAAAATAGCTTTTATATATATATATATATATATATATATATATATATATATATATATATATATATATATATATATATATATATCAAATAAAGATCGATTTAATTTTATTTCCAAAATAAATTTAGATTTTATTTTACTTCCAAAATAAAGATAGATTTGGTTTATTTCCCAAATAAAGAAAGATTTTATTTTGTTTCCAAAATAAAGAGAGATTTGATTTCCAAACTAAAATTAAGATTTTATTTTATTTTCAAAATATAATTAAGATTTTATTTTATTTACAAAATAAAATTATGATTTTATTTGGTTTGATGAAAAAGAAAGATTTTGTGTACCACCCAAAATAAAGATTTCTTTTTATTTAAATGCTATTTGATTATTTTTCTTGTTTTCAATTTTAAGGAAAAATAAAGAAACAAATCCAAGGGTTTGGCTCCCTAGGAGTTCCATTTACTAGGACCATGGTCTTCAAGACCCGTAAAGTGAAGTCGCATAAAATATACTCAAAAGTTTGAAGTATTCTTGCACGATCGTCTATTTGAAAATTCCACTCTCGCGCAGGGGGCAAATGTGGGCCCATGTGCAAAATTAGGGTTCACATGACCTAATTAAATTAAATGCACAATTAGGGTTCCATGACCTCATTAAATGTGCAATTTAGGGTCGCATAACTTAATGGAATGAAGATGGAAAAGTCAAAAATAAATGTGCCAGACCGGGAGAAGCCTCCACGTGTTCCGAGGTGGAAGACTGAGGGGTATTAGATTGCTGGCTAGAAGGACATGGCAATATGGGCATTTCTTTAATAACTGAAGGGTATTTCTAGAATTTCATTGAGAACATGTGCTAGCATGTGATAACTTAAGTCCAGGGAACTCTATAAATACCCCTTCCATTCTAGGAAGGAGGAGGACTCTTTTGGTAGCTTAAGGCTTGGAGATTCCACCTAAAAGCACTAACAAGATTCGAACACTCTCTCAACTCGAAGAACTGAAGAAGGCTCTTGGAATCCCAATAACCCTAACACGGTTTCCGGATTCTAGGGGCTCTGTCACGCGTCGTTGGAGTAATCGACCACCTGTCGTTCTCCCCTCTACAATCAATCAATCAATTCTGTATTCTTCGTGGATTTCTCTCCTCCTCAGCCAACAAGAAACCCTAACCCTAGCAAGGCGCAATTTCCTTGCCCACATTAGGCATGCACAAAATCACAATTTAATACACATAAAATGTCCTAGAGCCATGTATCGAAAAATCAAATATTTGCAATGACCTTACATATTTTTCTTAAGACTCAAATCTTCAAAGTCTTTCAACAATGATCTTTCATCAACTTCCTAAAATTTCACAATAGACAAATTAGTCTACAATACTAAGTCATCATCAAAACAAAAAGATTGGAATATTAACAAACCAACAAAAGCACTGGAAATTTTAGTTAACTTTTAGAAGTTTGTTAGGCCACATGTATGCTAGTATTGAAATCATCATATACTACTAGAATTTTGACCTAAAACTTTTGTAATTGTATCATGGAAACTTGGAAATGATTATTCTAAATGGTTTAGTTAATGACGTCTTTTAAATTTATGTGTCTCCGTTTTAACTTATAAAGTTAATATATCAGATTTTCAAAAGTCAATTTTAAAAAATTTCATTTAACTACATTGTTGTTTTTTATATTACTCCCTTTGTTCCCAAAAAAAGTGTAAAAGATTATAATTCGCCTTTATGTTTTACAACGACGTGTTCTTATATTTTAGAATAGATAGTTTTCAAATTGCTGTGGAAACTTTGTTCTCTTATGCTTATGTTTGTTTTCAATAAAAAAAGGAATTAAAAAAATAGCATTCATCAAAATAACAATTTTATTGAATTACATTACAAAAAAAAACTAAAAGATGATATTAGTAGGTTCGAGAATTGATATTGTTAGGTCCAATTTAATTAGAATTAATCTAGAAGTGAGATTGAATATATATATATATATATATATATATATATATATATATATATATATATATATATATATATACGGAAACCTTCAAGAGCATAATTCTTAAATAGCATAATGCCTTAAATAGCATAATTTTATCAAAACGACGTCGTTTTCATTGGACGCGGTGGCATTTTTGTAAATACGCGGTGGCGTGGTATTTACAAAAATGCCACCGCGCCCCATGAAAACGACGTTGTTTTGATAAAATTATGCTATTTAAGGCATTATGCTATTTAAGAATTATGCTATTTAAGGTATATATATATATATATATATATATATATATATATATATATATATATATATATATATATATATATATATATATATATAAATTCACTTTTTGTACAAACTTGGCATTTTTTTAAAATTTTCTATTAAATCTCTATGTGAGTTAGTAAAAATATTGTTAACTTGCAAGTAAAGTAAAGTAAAGTAAAGAGTTAGGGATAGACGACTAATAAAAATCATTCCTTCAATAGATGGAGAAACAATTTATATAAATCTGTTTTTGGTCTTGGGATTACTCTTTCTAGTAAGTACCTTCAAGAAATGAATGTTTCTTTTTCAAAGTGCTTTTACTCCTTTGGCTGATCTTGAAACTTGATATCTTTTCTCTTCATCACTTACTGGGAAACCCAAACCTATGAATTTTTTAAGGTCTTGATCTTCGAACAAGAATCACTTAATTCTTCACACACACTATCTAGCCGTACCCTTTTGTTTTAAAAGTTGTTTGTCTAAATATGTGCTTCTCAAATAAGCAGATTAGCACAATTATATCAATTTGCAAGATATATGATAATAAAAGTTAAAATTTAGATCTTGAAAATATGCAGCAAATAAATCAATGATCATAATGAATATGAAAATTTATATATACAAGACTAATTTGGTTCAATGCCTATCACTCTCAAGGAGATGACTATATATTGTTGGAAAAATACGAATAATATAGGATTCAACTATCAAATAAAAAATGACAGAAATTTGACTTATCGATTTAGAGCGAATAATTTTGAGCAGACGCGTGCGGTGTACTGTCCTTAAGTAGAAATTTCGCCCCTCGGAAAACTTTTCTCGGTGCTAAGGTCACTAACGAAATCTTACTCCAGGATTCAACGGCTCTTCACTCAACTAACCAGCACTTGAAATAGTTGAATGACTCATGAACAACTTCTAATTTTTCTTACTCAAACTCAAAATTGTACCATATATAAAACACTTTTTGAGCTTTGGGGAAATTATTTACCTAATTTGAAATACCTTAAAATGTGGGGGTGTCTTACTATGGTATTGTTACCTGACCCTAAAAAAGAAAAATTAGTTCTAAAACTGCTAATATGTAGTTAATAGACTCAACAGATACGCTCATAATCCTAATAAGGATCATTGGACTGCTTTATGTAGAATACTCAAGTATCTGCGAGGTACTATTGGATTTGGTTTGTATTACTGCGGTAATCCTGCAGTTCTTGAGGGCTATAGTGATGCCAACTGGATATCTGATTCAGATGAAATCAAATCTACGAGTGGCTACATATTTACCATAAAAGGAGTAACAGATTTTTGGAAGTTTACTAAACAGACTTGTATAGCTCGTTCTCCTATGGAGTGTGAGTTTATTGCCTTAGAGAAGGCAAGTTCTGAAGCAAAGTGGCTCAGAAATCTTTTGAGAAATATTCCTTTGTGGACGAGACCAGTTCCATCTGTGTCTCTACATTGTGATTGCCAAGCTGCGATAGGCGGAGCTAAGAATAAGAGTTATAATGGTAAGAGTATGCATATACACCTAAGACATAATATTATGAGACAGCTGTTATGCGATGAGATTATATCCCTTAATTTTGTTAGAGTTAAATCTTGCGGATCCTCTGACAAAGTCACTAAGCAAGAGGCTAGTGAGCAATACATTGAGGGGGATGTGACTACTGTCTATTACAGAAATCAACAATGATGGTAACCCAACCTATATGAATGATAATCTCAAGAAGTAGGTTCATATGGGTAACAACAAGTCATTGGTTGATTGGTTGAGACACAATCCATTTTATAAATATTTGAGTTCATCCCTATGGTGTAGGATAGTGTAATTCTACAGTGTTAGAGGTTGAGTTATATACTCTTAATGTTTTCCATAGTCTTGTTGGGTGATGTGTTTAACTGTAGAACACATTTGATGGAAACACCTATATGAGTGTAGAGGTGGGGTCGCCTCTTATGAAAACAAGACAGGTTTTTTAGAGCGCTCATGAATTCCAAGTATGGTGCAAGGTCAAAATGTGCCAAATCGCATAGAACAACTTCTAATCAAAGTTTGTAGTGTGACTAATATGATTACTGATTCATAATAAGGAATAAGGTTCATAGAAATTTTCATTTCACCAAATTCCTATGATTCAAGTCATATTCGCTCTATACATTGGTTCATAGTCCAAAAGAAACTAGTGTTAACGCATTGCATTCTTATTTGTCTTAATTACTCAATCTATTTTATTTTTACTTTGTAATATGTGGGGGATTGTTGTATTTTATACAAAATAATATATTACAAAGTTAAACAAAAATAAATATATTAATATATTTTGATGATATATCATTAAAAGAGTTTAATGTGTAAATTAAATGAATTATAATTAATATATTTATTGCGATTTTGTAACGGTTAAATATATATTAATTGCTTAATTATTAGGATATTAATTTTTATTACCGTTGCTATTGATATGACTGTTGGAGGAAATATAATATTATTGCTGCCATATATATATATATATATATATATATATATATATATATATATATATATAAATATATATCATTGTTGATAACAGTCCGGACTGGATTTTGATCCGGATAAAAATTTGGACCGGATTTTGATCCAGTCCGGACTCCCGGACTGGATCAGTTTCATATATATATATATATATATATATATATATATATATACTTGCTGTAATATTACGGTTCATTCTATTCATATATAAATGATCAGAGGATAGGCATCATGGGAGATAGACCAGCTTTAGCAGATAGTGGAATAAAAAAGAGAGAGAGCTTTCATATAGTCTATATAAATATATATCATTGTTGATAACATAAATTGATATATAATAGTCTATCACTTTAATATATATACACTGTCCTTTGCTGCCAATATATATATATATATATATATATATATATATATATATATATATATATATATATATATATATATATATATACGGGAGGCTTCAAGAGCATAATTCTTAAATAGCATAATGCCTTAAATAACATAATTTTATCAAAACGACGTAGTTTTGTAAGGACGCGGTGGCATTTTTGTAAATATCATGTCACCGCGTATTTACAAAAATGCCACCGCGTCCTTACAAAACTACGTCGTTTTGATAAAATTATGCTATTTAAGAATTATGCTCTTGAAGCTTTCCGTATATATATATATATATATATATATATATATATATATATATATATATGGGTCTCCATCCACAGCAACCGGTTGTTGGGGAGCAACCTATTTTGGCCAGCCGCTACAAGCTCTACCGGCCTTAGACAATTTTTTTATATAAGCCGGTAGAGCTTGTAGCGGCTGGCCAAAATTGGTTTCTCCCTATATATATATATAGGGTATTCATCCATAGCAAACGTTTGATTCAACAAACAAGTTCTCCCTGCCGCTACAGCTTGTAGCGGCAGTCCCTATCCCTTTTTATTCTTAGCCTCTACAGCCTGTAGCGGCAATGTGGGGCATATGGCTATAATATAAAAATGAGTTTATTTTTAGGTATACATAATATAAAAATAAAAGATAATGATAAGATAAGTATGAATAAAAGATAATGATGAAATAAGTCTGAATAAAAGATAAATTTATTTTATAATAAAAGATAAATTTATTTTATTATAAAAGATAAATTTATTTTATAATAAAAGATAAATTTATTTTATAATAAAAGATAAATTTATTTTATAATAAAAGATAAATTTATTTTATAATAAAAAATAAATTTATCTTTTATAATAAAATAAATTTATCTTTTATTCAGACTTATCTTATCATTAGCTTTTATTCAGACTTATCTTATCATTATCTTTTATTTTTACATTATGTATACCTAAAAATAAACTCATTTTTATATTATAGCCATATGGCCCACACTGCCGCTACATAATGTAGCGGCTAAGAATAAAAAGGGATAGGGACTGCCACTACAAGCTGTAGCGGCAGGGAGAACTTGTTTGCTGAAGCAAATGTTTACTATGGATGAATACCCATACATATATATATATATATATATATATATATATATATATATATATATATATATATATATTATCATTGCTTCCAACCTTTATATGTATATATATATGTACTTCCGTGTGTGTATATATATATATATATTCAGCTTTCTCAATTTCTACATATATATCATATACATTAAATATTTATATATATGTGATATAATTTTTGAGTTTGAGTAAAGAGAAAATTAGAAGTTGTTCCTAGGTCATTCAACTATTTCAAGTGCTGGTTAGTTGAGTGAAGAGTCGTTGAATCCTGAAGTAGGATTTCGTCAGTGACCTTAGCACCGAGAAAATTTCTCCGAGAGGCAAAATTTCTACTTAAGGACAGTGCACTGCACGCCTCTGCTCAACATAATTGATAAGTCAAATTTCTGCCATTCTTTATTTTATATTTGAATCCTATATTTTATTCGTATTTTTCCAACATATATTAACCCTTTGTTTTATACACAAGGTTAATTTTCCTTGAAAGAATTTGGACATAGTCGATTGCACTAAGGATAGCCGGGCTAGCTAGTCTCAAGGATTAAATTATCTTATATCACTTTTCTTGAAAAGAATTCAATTCTCAAATTTTCAAGTTGATAGAGCCCAGATTCCTAAATATAAATGGATTATAGAGCTTGAAATTTTATCACTAGTTTCTCACTTTCTTTGAAAGTACAATGTATAAAAACTCGATTAATATATATAAGCAAAAACAAACTTGAATAAGCACAAATATAAATAAATGTAAATGATAGTGCTTTTTGCTAAAGTGTTCAATATAAATGTATAATTACAAATAATCACTATATTAAACACCAAAGAAGTACAAAATAAACACAAATTTGAATACTAATGTGTGAGAACCTTGTGTTTTATGAGAAAATGTTAGTATGAAAAACAAATGAATTATTTTTTTTGCACTTTTGCTCATTAACTTCCTTAACCTCTCTTAGGGGATGTTTGATAAAAATTGAATGAAACTGAATGAAATGGTTCTAAATTTGAATAAGCTGAATAAAACTGAATACAGAATGTTGAATAAAAAAATTATTTGATAATTGATATGTATGAAACATCTAAATAACATAATTTTATTATTTTATCCCTCTAAAAAGATTTAAAATTGTTATAAATTTATTTAATATTATTTAATATAATAGTTAATATTAGAACCTAGAAAGTTCAAAGTAGAAAGAATTTAGGAAAGTAATTGCTTTTTGCTAGATTAGAAAATAAGTTGGGAATAGTTGAGGTTTATATAGGCAAAACTATAGGAAATGGATGGCTAGGATTGATTTTAGAAAAGTTTGATCCAAGGGTCACAATTTATCCTTATTAAGATATTTTTCACTTTTGTTCCCTAAATACCCCTTATTGGCTGAATATTAGAGAGAGAGAGAGAGAGGATGAAGATAAATTCAAATTCTTGTACTTTTCTTCGATTTTAATGTCTACTATATATATATATATATATATAGGGAATTCATCTGTGGCCAACGTTTGCTAAAAATATTGTGCAGCAAACGAGTTAATGATCATTGATCTGGACAATGGAAGGCTTGGATTAAACTTGAATTTCTCCCTGCCGCTACAGGCTGTAGCGGCAGTCTACTTTTCCAAATCCGAAGCGAAATGACCAGCGTACCCCTGTTAAATATTAAGTTCCCCAGCCGCAGGAGCCTGTAGCGACAGGGCCCCACCAATTTGTCCAGATTCTGCTCAATCAAATTAAACCACTAGCTTTTGGTTTTTATGACCAATCAAATCAAACAATCAAATCAAATCAGCTTTTTCTTTTTTTGACAAATTAATCTGACTCTACCGCCAATGGCTGTAGCGGCAGTCTGTGTTGTGTTTTAAAAACCCATGCCTGCTTCCTCATTTCACAGATCTTACATACATCAGTTTTCTCTCGATTTTTTCCCCTGCTATTCCATCTCTTTTATAATTTGGTTGATGCTGTCCATTTTTACTCTCAAATTCCGGTGATTCATCCTTCTTATTTCAGAATGGTTCACAACATACCTGCTCATAAAAGGTTTGTATCAAGTTCTTCAGATTCTGTTGCTAGTTTACATATTTATGGAAATGAATCTAGGTTTGTAAGTGAAGTTGAAAGTAGTAAATCTGAAATGATTCCATACGTTGGTCAGTTATTTTCTAAGTTGGAAGAAGTTGAATTTTTTTATAGGTCGTATGCTAAACAAAATGGTTTTGAGATTAGAATTGCAACTAGTCATAAATATGCTGGTACTAATGAGGTGTCGTCTAGGTTGTATGTTTGTAAAAAAGCCGGTACACCAACTTCTGTAAAGAGTTTGCCTGATGATGAAGATGGTAGTAAGAAAATAACAAGGTCGCGAGACTCTATAGGACGCACATTATGCAAAGCTAGAATATTTGTTGTTCATAGTAAGAAAGAAGACAATTGGCGTATTTCTACTATTCAATTAGAGCACAATCATCACCTAGTGACCCCTACCAAGGTAGATTTGATCGAGACACATAGAAATATTACTCCGATTCCAAGAAAATTAATTGACACTTTAAATAAGTCTTGTATTAGTCCTAGTAAGATGATGAACGTTTTGAGCACAATGGGTGGCGGGTTGCAAAATGTTCCTTTCTCTAATGTTAATGTTCAGAATGTGGTGAGAGATTTAAGGCGTGATTCTACAGATGAACATGATGCACAAGCTGCTGTATATTATTTGAAAAAACTTGGATATGGAAGTTTGAGTAATTTTTTCTATCGTGACAAACCAGACGAAACAAATCGCATAGCATGCATTTTGTGGGTTGACGTCCGATCAAGATTGATGTATCAACATTTCGAAGATGTTCTGACATTTGACAGTACGTACAGGACAAATAAGTATGGCATTCCGTTTGTTCCATTTACCAGGGTCAACCACCATTTTCAATCTATATTATTTGGATTTGTATTGTTAAGGGATGAGACAGAGGACACTTTCGTGTGGGTATTAGAGACATGGCTCGAAACCATGGACTACAAGACACCTATAACCATCATCACTAACCAAGATAAAGCCATGAGTAATGCTATTGCTAAGGTACTCCCTTCTACTCATCACTTATTGTGTTCTTGGCATATTAGCAACAAGTTTCCTGAGAAATTGCATCATGTTTATTTTGAGCACCCATCCTTCAAAGACAATTTTAACAATTATGTGTATAAATCATTGTCCATCGAGGAGTCTGAAGAGCGTTGGCAGATTCTAGTGAGGAATTATGAATTGTATAACAATGAGTGGATTAGAAGTTTGTATGATGTACGAGAGAAATAGATTTCGGCGTATACAAAGAGATATTTTGTCGCGGGAATGACAACCACTGTAAGAAGCGAGAGCATGAATCATTTTTTTTGATGAGTTTGTCAATGCTTCAACGGGCATGAAAGAATTTATAGTGTAGAGTTAAAAGGCTATAGAAAAAAAAATTTATCAGAGAGAGGAAGGCCGACTACATAACACAACATCAGAAAAGGAATATGGTACTCGGGTCATCTTTGGAAGTGCATGCTGCTCAGGTGTACACAAAAGAGTAGTTTAGACGTTTTCAACGTCAATTCGTTGATTCCATGATGTACAATGTTAGTAAAGTGAGTGAGTTATGTGGTCCTAAAACATAGGTTTATGCAGTGTATAAGGCAGATGCCGCTGAAAATGGTGGAAGATATAAAGAAATCATCAATGATCGTTAGCTAGGGTCGATAACAAGTAATTGTCAATTATTTTCTCATTCTAGTGAATTATGTAGGCACGTCTTGAGGTATTTCTTGGCTAAGAGTATTTCTCAAATTCCGAGCGACATGATTCTTACTCGATGGACAAGAAATGCGAACAAAACTGATGTCAAAGAATTACGCATTAGCCCAACAACTCCCGACTTTGAACAAGATCAAGCAATGCGTTATAATCATTTGGTGGATTCGAAAGTTGGTTCCCAAACAAGTAATTATTTATAAACTCTATCTTGTATTCCCTCAGCTTTTTGGTCGGAGACTTTTTTGCACCATAAGCTATGTTTAATTCCATCACAATCTCGAATGTCTGGGTAAATATATTGATAAACATAAAAAAAAAAGTAGCATTAATAATTACTAATATCAATAATTAGTAAGTACAATTTTTAAGTAATACAATTAAGAGGGATTTCATAGTACCTGTTTACTCGCCTGCTCTATGAAGCTTGTTACAATTATATCTTGAGCCTGAATATTATATAAGCATGACTTCAGAGTTACTAATATTACAATTATTAAGACATAAAATTAATATTAACATTCAAACTCTAATTACCTGAACTTTTGCCTTCTCTGTGAAGTCAAACTCGAATGACAAAGAGGGAACATAAGTTTGGGTCGTGGGGATCTAACTCTCTTGTACCGCAGCATTAGTTGGCTCCTCTCGCTCTTCACCATTATTCCCTCTAACTTCAGAGTTGTATACACCATAAAGATGATCCCATACCTGTTTCTCAACTACATAGCCTGGAGGCATCTCAGTAAAAGCAAAGCACTTATCAAGTAAGGACTTTGCACTCTCAAACTGTCATGTAAGTTAAAAGTACCATATTAGTATTATTAATAAACAAGAAAGAATTTGTAAATGGCAATATCTTATATGTAAATGCAAATTTAGTTTACCATTTGTATAAGATGATGATGCTGGCTTTAAACAGTCCGAGGCTCGTATGTAGGGTCTGGGTCCTCTTCCCGTCGAGGGCGATGCAATTTCCTTTGTGTAATTTTCCTATACCAAGCCATGTATGAATTAATTTGCTCATAGTTGGAAATTTCATACTGTTGTCCCTTCAAATGCTCCATGTAAGCCTCCCAATGTGCGATGTACACTTGCCTCAAGGCCATGCAATCAACGACGGCAAATCTATCTTCTTTTTCCTTTCTAAGTTCTTTGTGATTTTCTGCCAGAGATGGTATACCTTGTAAGAACCCATACTGTCTCATCACCCTGTCTGGCATCTGGTATTCTACAATATCAAAATGGATCAAGGGGATTCTACCAGATCCCAACAATCTTCCTTCAAAATTAAATCCACCCATTTTGTCATCCCACCTCATGTAAGGGCGCCACACTACTTGCCATTCAGGCTGGACATCTAACTCCCCTCGGTAAAATTTTAAATTATGATGGGGATTTGGTCGCCTATCAGGGTAGCTGTGATTTTTTGAGTATGCCCAGGCTAGGACCCTAGGTAACCATAACTGTGATTAAGGCCAGGGGTTAGGTCTACCAATTATTATACGCTCGTATGCCCAAATTTGTAAAAGAGTGACACAACCATTAATATATTTTGCTCCTTTCCTAGTGGCAGTAGACAAAGACTTATACAAATAGCCCAACACAGCTGCACCCCAAGAATATGTTACACAATTTCCAGTGTTAGCAATAAAATACATATACCTAGAATGAACAGTATTTTTATTCCTAGTGGGGAACAATATTACCCCCACACAACCAAAGAATATAGGCCTTTGTGAATCGACCAACAATTTCCTTACTTGCTTTAGGGGTACAATTATTAAAATGTTGTTCAAACCATAATAATGAAATAGAGCCGCACATTTTTGATTCTTGATATTCAGCAGCTACTTCACTACCAAAACATTCTTTAAAATGAGCCAATGGAGTGTCAAATAACAGACAAGTTAAGGGTTTGCCAACCACAGGCAACCCAAGAATGAAATGTACATCCTCTAAAGTGATTGTAATTTCCCCACAATTTAAGTAAAAACTATTGGTCTCCGGCCGCCATCTCTCTACCAAGGCGGAAACGAGCCCAATGTCGGTTTGTGGTACAACTGCCGGATAGCAAAAAAAATCCCAAACCCAAATTTTTTAAAAAGAGTTTTTTAAGCTTTTGTCAATATCCATTGATCATATTTTTTCAGTTAATTGACATGAGAGTAGTCTTCCCCTGTCTTTCCCGCCATATATATCATCCAACACACGATTTTGTTGGTCGTTAAGGACACTTGGGACAATTGGTCCATAAATCCAACTATCCATCTAGAACCTAAAAAATAACAACCACATATTTTTTATATTGTTTAATAACTATGTAACGCAATATATCTATATCCTATTAATCCAAATAAAACATCATACTTAAATAATTTTATTAATTCTTTTTTTTTTTGCACATTTTCATAATAATTAATCATTATTAGTCACAATACTCACATGCATATTATATCCCACATAACTCATAATATTTTATCAAAATAAACATTCATAATAAAATAAAACACTACTCCATTACTGTAACATTCCAGAATTTTAAAGTGTAATATTAAATACTAGCAACAGTCCCGTGCCTCCGGCACTATGGACGTTGGGATTTATTCCAAATTTTGGACAACCCAAATGATTTATTGAGTGAGCGAGAAATTCAAAATTATTTGTATTTTATTAGATAGATAGATGGTGGGATTTATCCCAAACTTTGGACGTCCTAGATGATTTATTGAGTGAGCGAAAAATTCAAAATTATTTGTATTTTATTATATATAATTAGATATATAGAATTTAGATATAGATAGATAAAATTAGATAGATTGTATTTTATTAGATAGATGGATGGTGAGATTTATCCCAAACTTTGGATGGCCCAGATGATTTATTGAATGAGCGGGAAATTCAAAATCATTTGTGTTTTATTAGATAGATATATAGAATTTAGATATAGATAGATAGAATTAGATAGATTGTATTTTATTAGATAGATGGATGGTGAGATTTATCCCAAACTTTGGATGGCCCAGATGATTTATTGAATGAGCGGGAAATTCAAAATCATTTGTGTTTTATTAGATAGATATATAGAATTTAGATATAGATAGATAGAATTAGATAGATTGTATTTTATTAGATAGATGGATGGTGAGATTTATCCCAAACTTTGGATGGCCCAGATGATTTATTGAATGAGCGGGAAATTCAAAATCATTTGTGTTTTATTAGATAGATTTATTAATTTATATAAGTATTTAATGGATATGTTTATTGTTGAATAAATAATTATTCAATTTGAGTTGATGTGGTTTAGTTAATTATTTGTTGAATAAATAATTAAATATTAAATATTAAATATTTATTTGTAATATTAAATATTTATTGAATTATATAAGTATTTAATGGAAATTTGAATTGATGTGATTTAGTCAATTATTTGTTGAATAAATAATTAAGGAGCTAAGAAAATTAATTGTTATGGGGTTATATACTAATTTAATTTAATAATTAAGTTAGAGAGCTAATAATGATTAAATGAATTATAGTATTTTAATTGAAAATTGTGATTAAAATAAAGTGTTAGTTGATTAAATAAAATTATAATTATAAAGAAATTATAGTTTTGTGATAATGATTTATGTATTAAAGTAATTTAATAGATTAGTATTTGAATTGATTAAATTGATTATTTAATTAAATAGAAGTGTGACAAATAACCTTGCTATAAAGGAGTTACTAAAATAAATTAAGGGAGTTTAATTTAGTTTTGCCAAACAAGGCCTAATGCCTATTAAGTCTTTTATCAAATTGTGTTTTACCAAACAAGGCATAAGGATTAAAGAGTTATTTTATTAAGCCTAGCCAAACAAGCCTTATGGCTTTTGATTTCAAAAATTGTAACTGATGTCAGTTAAGTTAGTATTATATTATATTTAATATATATTATATCATATATATGTTAGATAACTAATACGTAATTAGAGTTAGGGAGAAAAACAAAACTCAGAGAAGAAGAAGAACAGAAGAAGAAAAGTGAGAGAGAATTGGAGAGAAGAAAAAGCTGGAGAATCAAAAAGGGTTGGCCATCATCTTCTTCAAACAAGGTATCATCTAAACTCTATTATTGTTGTTCCTTTCAAAGTTATAGTTGTATTCTCTCTCTCCCAATTTTCTCAATGAAAGCTTTGTAGAAGTGGAACATTGTTATGTATGTGGTTTTATATGATAATCTATTGTTGTTAAACTATTTTCTTAAGCTATAATTGAGAGTAGTCCATGAATTTATATTATGTATATGGTTGTGAAGAAAAACTATTTTTATAGAGAGTTTTTATGAATATATATTGTGAAGCTTAAAGTAGAAATTGAGAGTTAATTAGTTGTTTAGTTGATAAATTGATCATCTAATTTGATAGAGTATGTATAATTATTGATAAGATACTTTGAATTAATTGTTTTGGTGGAAAAACAAAATTTACAGTGTTGATTTTCATTGAAATATCAAAAATGGAGTTTTTGTCAAAAATAGTGAAATTGGATGTTTTAAATTCGTTGTTTATGTTGTTGTATGGGTAGAAACATGTTAGAAGTTCTTGAATTATGTTTACATGAAGTTTTTGTATGAATTGCATGTGAATTAGTCTGTTAGAAACGAGCTTGTAGGCCAAATTGGCTTTTTCTTGTACTATTGTCGATGCTGTCAGTCGATACTGGAGTTTCGCGCCGCGACGCGCCCTGATAAGTGGATTTTATATACACAAATCGATATTCATTTCAAGTTTAAATTCGTAGTTATCTTCATGTTTTTTGTTTGTTTCTACTTGTTTTACATTATTTTATGTGTAGGGTGGTGCATGGATGCAAGTGGTGAGGAAAGGCGGTCTTTTTGGAGCAAAAGTGGAAAAAAGTTGAAGAAAGAAAAATTGGATGTCAGTGACCATGCCCGCCGGGGCGGGCCTGTTTAGCCTTGAACCCCCCGCCGGGGCGGGGGTCCTGATTCTGCAACTGTCCTGTTCTGTTTTGACTTCAGCTAGAGCTCGGTTTCTTAGACTTTAATGATGCGCATGGACTCTACAAAAGGGGATCTCGGCCAGAAGAGAAGGGAGCTTGTAATTATGTAAAAATAATAATCTTACAACACGTAGAGCAGAATTTGAGAGCAATTTCTAGGATTGAAGAGCAAACGTTGGAGGAGTAATTTTCTGATATTGTCACGACGGTTGCGAATCAAGGCTATGTGAAGGGGTTTTCATTATTCTTCTTCTCTTTAGTCTTATTTGTAATTGGAAGGATGTTTTTAACAAATTATTCAATTTTTAATTCATTCGTTATGAATTAATTTACTCATTAGACTTGTGATGGATCTTTGGGCGAAACGATGATTCTATAACTTTGATTTCCAATTCAAGAATATATTTTCAGTTTATCTATGTTAATTTGAGCATGAATTTATGAATTGCCTGATCAACAGTTCTTTATTGATTTGAAAGGAATTGAGAGAGGAGATTCGAATCTAGACCTAGTTAATATAGCATGTGTCATTAATTTTGTCGATAGCAGATTTTTGATTATTGTTAAGGTAGAGATACGCTTAACATCACATGTAATCGTATAGAGAGCTTAAACTTCAACCTTCTTTAATTGCAGTTCACATAGAGATATAGTGAGTTGATTAATTTAGGTGTTTAACGGATTTCTATCTTAATTGTGGATTGATGTTAATACGGTATTAGTGCATCGAGAGGTGGCTCTTACTACGTTCGTGTTCTTGATTAATAAATTGGGATATTAAATTAAGTTGGAATAAAGGTTAGAAAATCAAAGTGAAGCTCAGGGTGAAATCATAAGTCTAATTCTGCAGTAATTGTTTGAAATTCCGGATTTTGATATTGGTGACTGTTTTGTGATAGTTTACTTATTTATTAATTTAGTTTTTTTTATATAGATATAAAACCACTGAATTGATTAGTTTAATAAAATTAGGATTAATAGAAAATTGATAATTGTGAAGTTAGAATTTTTGCTAAGTTGTCTTCGTGGGAACGATACTTTATTCACTACTATATTACTTGTTGACCACGTACACTTGCATGTTTTTGCGCGTATTGATTTTACCCAACAAGTTTTGGGGCCGTTGCCGGGGAAAATTTAGCCGAGATTTTAATATTTTTTACGATATCAGTTTAATTAGTCCAGTTTTACTTAAATATTTTTATTTTGTTTTCTTTATTTCAGGTTTTTGACATTGGTTTATACAAACACGATCTAAACATCCAGACTTGTTTCCTTTTGAGGACGACATTGACAGACGATTTCAAAAGTTAAGTAAGTGGATTGAGGAAACGAGGAACGAATTCAAAAATTCTGATAAGGAAGGAACGATGGCTACCGAAGACCAGAAAGTGTTAAGGGATTTTGCCACACCTAGGGTGACTAATCTGTAGTCGAGCATTACTAGGCCTGCAATAGATACGAACACTTTTGAAATTAAGCCTGGGACCATTCAAATGATGCAGAACTCATGTCAGTTTGGGGGAATGGCAAATGATGATCCGAATGAGCATTTAATCAGTTTTCTGGAAATGTGCGACACGTTCAAGTACAATGGGGTGTCAGATGAGGCAGTAAGACTTCGCTTGTTCCCATTCACTTTACGGGACAAGGCGAAGAGTTGGTTACATTCTTTACCACCAGGTTCGATCACTACGTGGTAGGATTTGGCTCAAAAAAAATTTGCCAAGTTTTTCCCACCGGCGAAGACTCCGAAATTGAGGAATGACATCACAATGTTTGAGCAGCAGAATGGGGAGTCACTGTATGAGGCATGAGACAGATACAAGGAATTACTCAGAAAGTGCCCACATCATGGATTGCCCAAGTGGTTACAAATGAACACCTTCTATAACGGGCTACATGGAAATGTCAGAACCAGCATTGATGCGGCATCGGGCGGTGCATTCATGGCTAAGACTTACGAGGACGCATACAATTTGATAGAAACAATGGCGTCAAATAACTATTAGTGGCCTACAGCAAGAATGACACAGGCAAAGGCGGCTGGGATCTTGGAATTAGATGGAGTAATAGCTATACAAGCAAAGGTTTCTGCACTATCCATGAAGTTTGATACGATGAATGAGAGGGTAAATACGATGACAGGGGCTCAAGTTCAACAAGTTCAGCAGGTTATGGTAGTATGTGAATTGTGTGCGGGTGATCATCTGACAGATCAGTGTGCAATAAATCCAGCATCCGTTCATTTTATAGGCAACTACAATAGAATTCCGCAAAATACTTACCAAAACACCTACAACCAGGGGAATAGGAGCCACCCAAACCTTTCATGGAGCAATAATCAGCAAACTCAAGCTCCACGACCATCATATCCCCCTGGTTTTCATAGTCATCCACAACAGGTTCAACAGCAGGACAAGAAATCCGATGGGGAGGAAATATGGGCAAGGTACATGACTAGCAACAATTTGGCTATGAAGAATCAAGCTATTGCTATCAAAAATATAGAGAATCAGATAGGTCAAATTGCGTTGGCATTGAATAATAGACCACAAGTAACATTACTTAGCGACACCGAGAGAAATCATAAGGGTAATCAGGAGCAATGTCAAGCAGTTACGTTGAGAAGTGGAAAACATCTCGGTGGGAATAGTGTAAAAAATTCAGCAACACCGGAGGAAAAGGTTGATGACAGTAACGCAGTGGAGGATAACAAAACAGAGGAAATAAAGTTAAACAATTAGCCGATTGTTTTTCCTCCACCACCATTTCAGCAGAGGGTCCAAAAACAGAAATCAGATAAGCAGTTCGCAAAGTTTTTAGACGTGTTCAAGAAACTCCAGATTAACATCCCATTCGCAGAGGCCCTAGAGTAAATTCCGAGTTATGCGAAGTTTATGAAAGGAATTCTATCGGGGAAAAAGAAATGGGAAGAATTCGAAATGGTGGCACTAACAGAGGAGTGTAGTGCGGTGTTACAGAAGAAGCTTCCACCAAAACTCAAAGACCCGGGGAGCTTTATTATCCCGTGCACGATCGAGAAAATGTCATTTAACAAATGTTTATGTGATTTGGGGCCGAGTATAAACCTGATGCCATTATCAGTATATTTAGAATTGGGTTTTCCCACGCTAAAGCCTACAAATATTTCATTGCAGTTGGCGGATAGGTCAGTTATATATCCGAGAGGCATTGTAGAGGACATTCTGGTCAAAGTAGATAAGTTTATATTCCCTGCGTACTTTATCATTCTGGATTTCGATGAAGATAAGAACATCCCGATCATCCTAGCGAGACCTTTCTTGGCCATGGGAAGGACACTCATAGACGTGCAAAAAGGAGAACTTACTATGAGAGTCTAAGACCAAGAAATAAAATTCAATGTATTCAAGGCCATGAAATATCCTACGGACGAGGAAGAGTGTTTTCGAATGGATTTAATTGAGCAAATTACCAGCGAAGATATGAGCAAAAGTTTGATCAATAATCCGTTAGAAAAAACTTTATTGGGGGATGAAGAAAAAGATGACCCAGAATTTGAAGACTTATTACAGATGCTAGACTTTTTGCCACGAGTTAGCCGATTCAGAGCACCGGTTGAACCTCTGCACACCGAGGAGACAGTTGCAGAAAAATTGAAACCATCATTGTAGGAGCCACCAACATTAGAACTTAAGACACTCCCTAAATATCTCAGGTATGTATATTTAGGCAATTCAAATTCTTTACCTGTAATTATTTCTGCTATACTTAACGAATTATAGGAAGAAAAGTTGCTAAGGGTGCTTAGGGATCATAAATCAACAATTGGATGGACGATTACGGATATAAAAGGCATTAGCCCATCATTTTGCATGCACAAGATTCTGATGGAGGATGATGCAAGTCCATCGGTGGAGAATCAACGTCGACTTAACTTAATCATGAAGGAAGTGGTCAAGAAGGAAATTCTGAAATTATTGGATGTCGGTGTCATATATCCAATTTCTGACAGTAAATGGGTAAGTCTGATTCATTGTGTGCCTAAAAAAGGGGGAATGACAGTGATATAAAATGAGGACAACGAGTTAATTCCAACAAGGACAGTAACAGGGTGGAGGGTGTGCATAGATTATAGGAGATTGAACAAGGCAACCCGAAAGGATTATTTCCCGCTACCTTTTATTGATCAAATGTTAGACAGGTTAGCGGGACATGAGTTTTACTATTTATTGGATGGATACTCGGGATATAGTCAGATCGCCATCGCTCCTGAGGATCAAGAGAAGACAACATTTACATGCCCTTACTGCACATTTGCATTTCGGAGGATGTCGTTCGGGCTATGCAACGCACCCACAACTTTCCAATGGTGTATGATGGCTATTTTTTCAGATATGGTGGAGAAGAATGTTGAAGTCTTCATGGACGATTTCTCGGTCTATGGAGACAATTTTGACACTTGCCTAGAGAATCTGGTCATGGTATTGCAGCGATGTAAGGATACAAACCTCATACAAAATTGGGAAAAATGCCACTTCATGGTTGAAGAGGGCATAATTTTGGGCCATAAGGTGTCGGCTCAAGGATTGGAGGTGGACAAAGCAAAGTTGGATATGATCGAGAAACTACCTCCACCGAGCTTAGTTAAGGGTATTCGAAGTTTTCTGGGGCATGTTGGGTTCTACAGGAGGTTCACAAAAGACTTCTCTAAGATTGAAAAACCTCTATGCAGTCTTTTAGAGAAGGATTTTATTTTTAGCTTTACTGCGGAATGCAAGTTCGTGTTTGAATTGTTGAAGAAGATATTAACTACAGCCCCCGTGATAGTCACACCGGACTGGAAAATGCCATTCGAACTTATGTGTGATGCGAGCGACTATGCGGTTGGGGTTGTTTTGGGCCAAAGACGAGACAAGGTGTTTCACGCCATATACTATGCAAACAAAACACTCACAGAGACTCAAATGAACTACACTACCATGGAAAAGGAATTGCTTGCAGTGGTGTATGCATTCGATAAATTCCAAGCATACTTGATAGGGACTAAGGTGATAGTCTACACGGACCATTCGGCGATTCGGTACCTAATAGCAAAAAAAGATGCTAAGCCACGCTTTATACGATGGATTCTCCTACTTCAAGAGTTTGATTTAAAAATTAAAGATAGAAAGGGGACGGAGAATCAAGTTGCTGACCATTTATCAAGGCTGGAAAATCAAGAGAAAAAGGATGAAGATAGATGCGCGATCAATGAGTCATTCCTGGATGAACAACTATATGGGTTAAATACATAATTTCCGTGGTATGCATATTCTGCAAACTTTGTGGTAAGCAAAATTCTTCCCCCGGATCTTGCACGACAACAGAAAAAGAAGTTTCTTTATGATGTCAAGTGGTACATTTGGGATGAGCCGTATCTATTCAAGCAGTGCACCGATAAGATGATTCGACGATGTATCCCCTACAGTGAAGTCCACAACATACTGCAAGAATGCCACTCATCGGCATATGGTGGACATTATGGGAGTGAGCGCACCGCGGAAAAAGTGCTTCAATCTGGGTTTTATTGGCCAACATTGTTCAAAGACGCCCACCAATTTGTGAAAACATGTGATAGATGCCAAAGGATGGGGAACATATCTAAACGGAATGAGATGCCCCTACAAATAATTCTTTAAGTGGAAATCTTTGATGTATGGGGCATCGATTTCATGGGGTCATTCCCTTCGTCTTTGAGCAATCAGTATATTCTACTAGCGGTGGACTACATCTTAAAATGGGTTGAAGCTGCAGCATTACCATCGAACGATGCCAAGGTGGTCCTCAAATTCCTTCAGAAAAACATTTTCATGAGGTTTGGCACGCCAAGAGCAATAATTAGTGATGAAGGGAGTCACTTCTGCAATAAGTCATTTACAGCTCTTTTGACTAAGTATGGGGTAAACCACAAGGTGGCTACAGCGTATCACCCTCAAACTAATGGGCAAGCTGAGGTATCGAACAGAGAAGTTAAGAGGATATTGGAAAAAGTCGTAAATTCGAGTAGGAAAGATTGGTCACTTCGGTTGGATGACGCATTATGGGCATACCGGACTTCATACAAAACACCAATTGGGATGTCACCTTATCAACTCTTGTACGAAAAGGCATGTCACTTACGATGGAGCTACAGCACAAGGCCTATTGGGTAATATAGAAATTAAATTTTGATCAAGCCGCGGTAGGAGAAAAGAGGCTACTCCAACTAAATGAGCTCCAAGCCTATGAAAACGCCAAGCTATACAAAGAAAAGGTTAAAAGATGGCATGACCAGAAAATTATGTAACGAACATTCGAGACAGGTCAAGCAGTCCTCTTGTTCAACTCACGGCTGCGATTGTTCCCCGGAAAGCTTATGTCGAGATGGTCGGGACCATTTACTATAAAATGCATATTTCCTCACAGCACCGTTGAACTCTACAGTCGTAATCCATTAGAGACATTCAAGGTCAATGGTCAACGGATAAAGCATTACTGGGGTGGAGAATCGAACTGGGACGCCAACAACATTACCCTCGCCAATACACAGTAAAACATGGAGTAGTCAGGCTAAACGACTTAAAATCAAGCGCTAATTGGGAGGCAACCTAACTTTTCTTTATTTTTCATAGTTCATGTTTAATTTGTTAGGATGTAGTTTATTAAACAGTAGTTAGGTCTTATCAAATGTAAGTTTTGCTAAAAAAAACACTGAAAAGTACTCAAAATCTCAATGAAACTCCAAGTCATCATTAATCTAACATATTGCATGTTTTTGGTTTCAGGAGAGGTCCAACGTGAGCAAGAGCAACAACGACTAAGAAATGGAGGAAAATCGGAGAATTTTGCATCTCAAAAATTTTGGCTAAAAATTTGAAGACAGTAGGCATTCCCGTCGGGGCGGGCGTCTTTGGCCTAGCACCCCCCGCCGGGGCGGGGGTCCTGAATCCTGGGTAGACACGCCTATTTTAAACGCACACCCCTTCCTCCTCTCCCTCACACATACACCCGGTGCCATCTCCGTTTTCTCTCTTAAACACAACACACGTTGCCATCTCAAAGTAACTTCTTCATCCCATTACCTACATCAAAATTACCCACTTCTACCGCTACCTAAATCCATTACACCCACCTTCTACCCCACGAATTTGTACATAGCCTCCATCACGTCCACCTCTTCCTCTCCCCCACATCACTCCTATATAAACCCTACCTCATACTTCCCATATTCAACACCATTAAACTCGAATTATTCAAGAAATTGGGAAACACACACTTGAGAGTAAGTTGCGTTCGTATCAAGTCTTCATCTTTTCTCAACTCCATAGAACCAACCTAAGTTTGGGGGATCCGAACGAGCTGTGCACGCCAAGTGTTTGACAAATTGACCAAACCAAGTTTTCAGGAAAGGTAGTGTTTACTAGCAAGAGTTCACCGCTGAAATTAAATTTCTTCTCAACCGACATCCAAACGCCAATGGGGGGCGAGTTCAAGCATTGCTCCACCGCCACCAACATATGACCGACGAAAATTTGTGAGTGTTGCCGCCGCCGATCGGTATGAGTACATGCTAACCAAGGCACTTACGCCAGAGCGGGGATTGGCCCCCGAGGGGAATGATGGGGAGATGATGTCTCAAATTTACCAAAATGGGTGGCTTCACTTCACTGAACACCTGCTACCAGCTGTTGTTAACATTATCAAGGAATTCTATGCAAACGCCGAAGATAAAGCTCCTTTTAAAGCATTTGTGCGGGGTCACATGGTTCTATTCAGTGATGATGCCATTAATGCTTACTATCAGTTGCGGGTGCCACGACATTGTCAGTATGCCCAATTGAGGGATTTAGACCTTGACTATGAGGAGGTTATTAAAAACATGACAAAGCTGGGCACATCTTGGATCAAAGGTAGAAGGGGAGGAACGGTGTTCAATAGCAAGGACCTTAGCCGGTATAGAAAGATATGGTACGTATTCTTATGAGCAAAATTGCTCCCGTCCCAACACACTTCAGACGTCACAAAAGAGAAGGCATTACTGTTATATGCCATTTTGCAAGATTTCATTATTGATGTTGGGACCATTATCAATTTCTCAATCCGCCGGTGCTTACGTGGAAATTTTTCGGGCGGGTTGCCTCACCCATCACTTATATGTGCGTTGTGTCGCAATACCGGGGTGAGATATTCTGATGATGAGCCCACTCAAGTACCGCTCGCTTTGTTTGATTCCAGAATGATTGCACGATATTGAGTATGGGCAGGAGGAGAGTCACATCCATGGGGTTTGTGTTTTATTTTTCCATCGGCGTCGGAAGAAGAAGTCGATGTCGAAGATGCCTCAGGAGATGAGGATGAAACAATGGGAGATCAAGGAACCGAGCAGGTCCCGCAGCCTGAGGCAATTTCTAGTACTCAGTTCCTGGAGTTCTAAAATTAGATGAATGTGCACAATAGGGCATCACGTCGGGAAATGCGGCGATTGGCGATGCGCCAAGATCATATGTTCGATGCCATGAACGCATCCTTCGCTTCATTCAACACAACACTACAAAGTTTCAACTCGACGGCTCAATTTCCATATCAACAACCCGGACCATTAGCTCGATTTCCTCCCAGTGATTCCGATGAAGAAGAGCACCAACCACCTCCCCAGACTTAGACGATTCCAGGGAAGTCCTCATGCACTTAATTTTTATCCAATGAGGGCATTGTCTTATTTAAGTTTGGGGGATTTATTTGTTAGTTGCATGCATGCATTTTGTTATTTTTATTTTCATAGCTAGTTTTGCATTATAGTTTAGTTATTTGCATAGTAGTTAGCATTTTGCATTGTTTAAAAAAATTAGTTAAAAAAAGTGTTTGCATATTTCCAATGGTGTTGCATTTTATAGTTTATTTTGGCCAATGATGAGATTGTGAACAAGTTAACCAATATAGTATGGATTATTAGACCTGTGATATAATTTCTGTTATGAATCGAGTCTTGGACTTCTTTGAAACTGTTATATAAAGGTTAGCACTAAAAAAATCTTGGTTGACCGGTCAGTTCAAATTGATACATAAATAGTGTCTAAAGGATAATGCTAGGGTGAACCAGAAAACGACAAGGATAGGCAGTGAAGGCTTAAATTAGGCAAGAACCTAAGTTTGGGGGAATATATGTGGGGTATATAAGCTTTGAGGAAAAAAAATAGGGTATACATGATGACTAGTCTTGTTTCAGGGCCTTTGTTACTTGAGCAAGTACACCCGAGGGGATTGTCTTTACACCTAGCGCCCTAAGGTCTTTTATGGTCTGGGAGTCGTTGGTCGAAAGCTCGCTAAGGGGTAACATTGTTAGCCTAATGGCATGAGATATTGCACAGTTAGTTATGTATATTTTTTTTAAAAAAAATATAAGAATAAAATGGGAAAAGTACAAATAACCCCCGTGTTGAAAAAAAAAAAGAAGAGAAAAAGAAGAAAGCATAAGTATCCTGCATGTACCCTTGAATTTGGTTTTGTTTAATTTTAGTTGAGTTGTGCCTATCTTTGAATTTTTTGTAAGTTTGCACTGTATGATTCCTTCTAAGATGTAACTTATGTATTGAATTTGGGTTCGTATCAGTTATCTTAGATGTTGATCACACACGCACGCTATACCAGTGATAAGTGTTCAAGATTTGAGAATTAATATGTAGGTGTGGATTGGTTTTGATAATTTGTATTGTAAAGTTGCTTGTTTTCTCTGAGGCCGATGGGATAAGTTAGTTTATGCGTTGTTGTTGGATTTTTAGACATTTAGATTGTTTTTGCATTTCATTGCATTGCATAGCACGTAGTTTGTTTTGTGCTCGAGGACTACCACGGTTTAAGTTTGGGGGATTTTGATAAGTGGATTTTATATACAATAATCGATATTCATTTCAAGTTTAAATTCATAGTTATCTTCATGTTTTGTGTTCATTTTTACTCGTTTAACGTTATTTTATGTGTAGGGTGGTCATGGATGCAAATGATGAGGAAAGGCGGTCTTTTTGGAGCAAAAGTGGAAAAAAGTTGAAGAAAAAAATTGGAAGTCAGTGGCCATGCCCGCCGGGGCGGACCTGTTTAGCCTTGCACCCCCCACCGGGGCAGGGGTTCCGATTCTGCAACTGTCTTGTTCTATTTTAACTTCTGCTAGAGCTCAGTTTCTTGGACTTTAATGATGCTCATGGACTCTACAAAAGGGGATCTCGGCCAGAAGGGAAGGGAGCTTGCTATTGCGTAAAAAACAATAATCTTACAACACGTAGAGCAGAATTTGAGAGCAATTTCCAGGATTGAAGAGCAAACGTTGGAGGAGTAATTTTCAGAGATTGTCACGACGGTTACGAATCAAGGCTACGTGAAGGGGTTTTCATTATTCTTCTTCTCTTTAGTCTTATTTGTAATTGGAAGGATGTTTTCAACAAATTATTCAGTTTTTAATTCATTCGTTATGAACTAATTTACTTATTAGACTTGTGATGGATCTTTGGGCGAAACGATGATTCTATAACTTTGATTTCCAATTCAAGAATATATTTTCAGTTTATCTATGTTAATTTGAGCGTGAATTTATGAATTGCCTTATCAACAGTTCTTTGTGGATTTGAAAGAAATCGAGAGAGGAGATTCAAATCTAGACCTAGTTAATATAGCATGTGTCATTAATTTTGTCGATAGCAGATTTTTTATTATTGTTAAGGTAGAGATACGCTTGACATCACATATAATCGTATAGAGAGCTTAAACTTCAACCTTCTTTAATAGCAGATCACATAGAGATATAGTGAGTTGGTTAATTTAGGTGTTTAACGAATTTCTATCTTAATTGTGGATTGATGTTAATACGGTATTAGTGCATCGAGAGGTGGCTCTTACTACGTTCGTGTTCTTGATTAATAAACTGGGATATTAAATTAATTTGGAATAAAGGTTTGAAAATCAGAGTGAAGCTCAGGGTGAAATCATAAGTCTAATTCTCCATTAATTGTTTGAAATTCCGGATTTTGATATTGGTGACTGTTTTGTGATAGTTTACTTATTTATTAATTTAGTTTTTTTAGATAGATATAAAACCATTGAATTGATTAGTTTAATAAAATTAGGATTAAAAGAAAATTGATAATTGTGAAGTTAGAATTTTTTCTAAGTTGTCTTCGTGGGAATGATACTTTATTCACTACATTATTACTTGTTGACCACGTACACTTGCGTGTTTTTGCGCATATTGATTTTGCCCAACACGGACCAGTAGTATGTTATTGGAGCTGCAGCGCCATCACCATGCCGCAGCGCGGCTTCGAGGTATATTCATCGCGCCGCAACGCCATCACCACACCACAGCGCGACCCACATTGTAAACTGTGGTGCCACGGCGCGAGTTAGCAGAATGGTTTGTATACGAAATTTTAAGAAGCACTATGTGATGATAGTAGGACTGTAAAATATTGATTTTTGTTTTTCTATACTATGAATAATTATGTTATTAAGGATTAACTTGTGTTATAATTTGATTATGTGATTAAATAATCAAACCTACATGATGAATGTATTAGTTATGTGATAATGACTAACTATGTCACGATGACATATGTATATAGGATATTGTGATTCAAATTGTTCAGTTTAATCTACGAACAAGGCAAGTTTTCTAATATATTATCTTGTTAATTCAATTACTGTTTTCAATTCGATTACAATATAATGATGTAAGTTATTCTGGAGCAAGTTATTCTTGTATTTAACTTGTTGTTTAGCATGCATAAATATATATATACTAATGTCGAACATTTCTATCATTCAAATTTCTATGCATGCTTAGTATTCAATTCTAATTAACCTTGCCTTAGTATTGTTCAAGCAAGGTATGCTATAGTTATTCAAATTGTATGCTATTAGATTATTCCTAAAGCATGACATTAGTTTACTATGATTGATTCAATGTCGATTATTCTATAGTATAGTGTTATTGGTTTTATTCAACTACTCCTTAGTTGATGTTCGTTGAATTCCAAATTTCATTGAAAGCTTATCCAAACCAAACTTACTTTGGTGCGGACTTGTATTCTAAATACTGAGATGAACAACTCTTTTAATAGAGGTTTACGCTTAGCGTTGAAATGGTTATACACAATACATTGTACGAAGGGTTGATCCCCCTGAGTACGTAGAGTCCTTATAGTCTTATGACTGTTAAAGTTAAAGTTGAAAGATTACTTATAACTGTGGACATGATTCGTGATCATTAGACCCTCAGTGAATGTTATAATTTTCAGAAAGTTAATAGAATATATTGTTCAGTTCTATTGAGCCTAATATTGGCAATTGATGTAAAAGTTTAAAGATTTTCTTATTGTTATTTCAAGTGGGCCTTGTTTGCTCACTCTTGCCTGTAAAATTTCTTACAGCTAAAGTTGAAATGGGTGACGTACCTAGCACCAATAAGGGCAAAGGGAAGATGAATAAATATTGAAGACGTAATAGTTTTGATAGTTTACTTTTAGACTTTGGTTTAAAGATTGTAATGAAGTTTATTTAAATTTCTGCATTTGAATGATTGTTGTTAAGGGTTAGATAACCTGGGAGATTTTTATTTGAGTTTAATCCTGTATGGGCAGATTTTTATTATTCAATTTTATTATAATTGGGTAGTTAGAAATGAATGTTTTGATTAAGTGAACACCAAATCTTGAGGAAATGAAGTACCAGGATTTGGGGGTGTCACAATTATAATTATTAAGCAAATAATTTAATCATAAGTCAAAATTTATAATAACTACTTCACCACATAGTTATATAATTATCCAACACGTATACATAAATCACATTTTTTTAAAAAAAATTAACATGCATATATGTAGACATAGTAATAATTGATCATTTTTCTTCAAAGTTTAAACATCTATATTTTTATAAATACATGTTAAAAAAATAATTATATTATTTGAAAAGTAAATCTTACCAAAATAATCTGTGAATCTGAAAATTTGTAGGCTTAACCGGCAGTTGATCTTCAATTTTTACTGATAGCAAATTGTTGTACTCTTTCTCTTCATGTAAATCAATTTTGTTTTGATGCTTGAATGGAGGTTTTTTCAAGTAGGGAGGGAATATGTGTAGCGGCAGTGTAAGTCGGTAAGAGAAGCATGAAGGATAAGGGAGCGGCAGCTGGTTAAAAAGGGAGTGAGCCTGTCGCTACAAGCTGTAGCGGCAAGGTGTGAGACATTTTCAGCTTCTTGGCATCCGTGCAGTCACATTTCCACTTTTTGGCTTTCGTGCAGTCACCTTTTCAATTTTTTGGCCACCGTGCAGTCAGTTTTGCATTTCGTGCATTAGTCAAATTAATATTAATGGCCTGCCGCAT
The DNA here is from genome assembly GCA_020205505.1 of Panax japonicus. Classification (NCBI taxonomy): domain Eukaryota; kingdom Viridiplantae; phylum Streptophyta; class Magnoliopsida; order Apiales; family Araliaceae; genus Panax; species Panax japonicus. Next base: position 26,382,863 of record CM035113.1, read on the forward strand.
GAGCCTGTAGCGGCAGAGCGTGAGACATTTATCAGGAGAAAATCTGTAACTTGGCTTGCATTTCCTTTTTATATTGGCTGCCGCTACAGCCTGTAGCGGTAAGTGGTAAAATGATTTAATTCGAGCCTTTCATTGCAAGGATCAACGTTTATAAACTTGTTTGTTGAACAATGCTTCAAGCAAACGTGTGCTACGGATTATTACCCATATATATATATATATATATATATATATATATATATATATATATATATATATATATATATATATATATATATATAGTTCAAAAGTATTATTCTAACAACTATAATGCCATCTGTTGATTTTGATATTGAATAACAAAAATTTAAATTTTTAAAACCCATATCGCTACATGTTGTAGCGGCAATACAATCTTTATGAACGGCAGCGCAAATTCCTAATATGCCCCCCAAGACAAAAAAATTATTTAAATAATTCAATCAAAATGTCTGATCCCTATCGCTACAGCTTGTAGTTATGTGATATGGAATACAGACTACTACATGAGGTTTATTTACTTCATGAAGGGAGCCCATTTTGCTCTCTATTTTATTCTCTCTCTTTTTGAGGCAAGTTGTGCAAGATATGGAAAGAGGAGATTTATGTTCTATTTATAACCAATTTGATAACAATAAGTCTATGAAACATTTTTTAGTGACATTTCTAGTGACATTTTTTATTTATTTAATTTTTTTTTTGTTTGTTTGTTTTGTAATACCTCCCAAAAAATGTATAGTATTTATTTCAACTGATTTTATTTTTGAAAAAAATAGTATTTTTGGTGTAATTTGGATATATACAAGAAACAGAGTTGTACAGACTGTACATGTCATGTTTCTTGTATGTATCCAAATTTTACCTAAAATACTGTTTTTTATAAAAATTTCAGTTGAAATAAATACTATACATTTTTTGAGAGGTACTACAAAAAAAACCAAAAAAATAAAATAAAAAAAATAATGCCGCTACAATGTCGCCAAAACAATGTCCCCGTAGAAGGACTCATTTGATAAACGGCATTATTAGGTTTTAATTTTTTTGCAATAAATAATTTAGGCATCGTGACATTAATGTCACATTGATATACTTCCTTCTTTTGTTTAAAATATAATATTGTTATTAACTTTTTGAAGTTAATTTGAGATATTTTTTAATTTAAAATTAATATAAATTCATTTAATATTTTTCAACACGTTAATAAATATTGTAAACTATAATAATTATAATATTTAATATTGTTTCCGCTGATCTATTCAATCTCGAATCAATCTTGTTATTATTGTGGGCATCTCCCATTTTCAGAGTCAATATAATGATAAATAATTTAAACTATAGTAATTATAATATTTTTTATTTTTTAATAATTTTGATTAATTTTGATTTTGACTTTCAAAAATTTATAATGATTTTACAATTTGAAATGAACATACTTCTTCGTTACTTTTTAATTTTAGGAGAAAACACAAATATTAAAAAATATAATCAATGTTTTGTCTGATTGACCAAATTGAGTATAGATTTTCAAAATCAAACTCATTTAAAATTGATTGAAAAAATAAAAAAGAAATAAACAGGTAATTAATGTAAAAATAATATAAAAAATTAAGTCATTAATATTTTATTGAAATCTATAAAATATTATTTTAAAAAAACAAAATTCGTTATCTAAAAAAAACATAAAAATAAACGGATAGAATACATACAATATAGGGGTTTATGGTCACGTATGAGCTCAGTGACGTGACATACTAAATTGTACGTACTCTATCGTTTTCTTTTTCAAAAATGCTAGGGGGATAAGGTTTTGCTGACAGGGGTAGTGACTGAGCAAATTTTATTTTTATTTTTTTAATGACTCCCAAATAATTTATAAGATTTATTGGAACTAGAAATTTTACATAATCTGGTGATTTGAATGTCATTTGGATACATGTAAAAAATAGGGTTGCACAGTCTGTATAACCCTGTTTTTTACATGTATCCAAATGACACTCAAATTACTGAATTTTATAAAAATTTCAGTTCCAATAAATTTTATAAATTATTTAGGTGTGACGCCCCCAAAATAGGTATACATTACCCATTCTGAGTCGCCAAATACATGGTACGGAATACAAATATAAACTTAAATATACAACATAAGCTGTGAGTTTTAATACAAATATTGTCTTCTAGACAGTATTCAAACTCAAAATAAGTCCTCAAAATATTTATTATCACACTATTTCACAGAATAGTGAGGACTACTAATGCAAACATCTAGACCGTCACTCCGCTCCCCGACTAGTCTCAGTTATATTCTCATTTCTTGAAGAGAACAATGAAAGCAAAGGGTGAGCTCAACTAGCCCAGTAAGAAATATTATGACTAAGATAGTGCATAATAAATTATCGTTAGTCATCAACAGTATTAAACTGATAAAATATAATAGACATCAAGTTTAACTGCAGTAGAACAAGCAATCTGTAAGACCCCGAATTTTATGAAATAAAAGTATTCAATTTTTCTTATAATTACAATTCAGTAAATTGTTAAATTGATAAAAGGTTAAAGTTAAGGGTGATATATAATTTTTTTTTTCAAAATAAGCAAGTGGTTATAAAATACTCATTGTTGTCGGGGAATATTCGTTTGGTCGTGGAATATTCTTTCTGTCGGGGAATATTCGTACGACGGTGCAGCCTTTTGTGGGCCCCGTAACAGAATAACCGTCGGATAAAGAAAATGACAAATTAAAGTTTTTATAAATAACGGCGTAATCGTTACTGTTAACACTGTTGGAATACCCGGTGGGTAAAGTAAAGTAATACGCATTGTTGTACAGTAGCACACGGTATTGCACAGTATTTTTGAATTATTGATTCTTATGTATGAAGGCACTACTCAATAATTGTTACAGTAATTACTGTTCAGTATTATATTTTATTGATTCAATAATTGCTGAGTTGATATTTTATATTATCGTTATTTTAATAATTGTCACTACACAGTATTTTTTATTATCGAAGCAATAATTCATATTATCTGAATAATATTATTAGATAATATTATTGGCAATGTCTAGAAAGTTCTGTCTAAGGAGAGGTTTGGTCACCTAATTGCGCGCCAGTAAGGAGAAATCCTTATTGGAAAGCCCCCTCTTTCCTAGGAACTGTCTGGTTGTCAGTATTGTGATTCTGTAATATTATTTGTGAACAATTAATTATTGATTTATATGATAAGGAAAATATTGACTTTATGTGGATATAGATGGAGAAAATTTTTAATGTGACAATTGTTGAAAATTAAAATTTTATCTTTTTCTAATAAAATAATTCATTTAAATATATTATTATATTCTAATAATATAATAATAATGATATTTTTACGATGAATGTGGGATATATGAGTATATGTGGAGGAGTATTTTTGTTACCAAAAATATTTAAAGCATGTTTTATGTGTCGGTTGACCCCATTTCTTGACTGAAATTTGATTATAGCCTGTAAAATCGTCCGTTTGTGGATTTCGGTTAATTTCTGTTTGGAATTTGGAAAAACTTTCTTCTGCAAAGTTGTAGAGAATTGAATTTCCTATTAAAACTCGAGAGATTCAAATTTTCTGACAAAAGGGCTATTTATTGTGAATTATTAAAGTTCTGAAATAATTGATTTTTGAAAGTTTAAAATATTTTTATTATGAAAAATGTTTTTTTCAATTATGGGCATGTGTTAAATGGCTGAAATCAGCTGGTTAGGTGTGCATAAGAATATATTTTGAAAATATTAATATTATATTAAATTTTCTGCTTTAGTGTTCCAAGCAATTTCCTATAAATAGGTGCTTAGGTTAGAATTGAAAATCACACCAGAAACTGAAGTTTTCTCTCTATTTCTCTCTCTATATTATCGAGTGTATTCTTGTGATTATTTTGATATCTTGAGTGTTGCTATACGGTGCAAGTTCGTTCAGCGTTATTCCAGTTAGAAATACTGCTCTTTTGAGGTAAGGGATAGTAAGTGATTTTGAGGGATTGTAAGGGAGGTTATTTTCTTCTAAAATGATATTATTTCTTCAATATCATTATGCCAGAATGTTGGTTGGAAATTTTTATCAAATTTGGAACTTTTCTATGTCGGGGTTACTATTCATGAGTTACTATTTATGAGTTACTATTCACGAGTTACTATTCACGAGTACTATTCACGAAGCGTGATGATATTTTTTGTGAAATTTCTATCTTCTGGTGTCGGAGTTACTATTCACGTATACAACACTACTCACGAATACGGCACTATTCACGAATACGACACTATTCACCGAAAAATGAACTTTCTTCTTTTTGCCCAAAATATCTATTCTGGATACTAGCTTTGATTGTATCCATATTTTGATCATTCTTGAATTTTACCCCACTCTGGTTATTTATGAAGTATTTTTGAATGAAAATTGTTTAAAGTACGAATACTTAATATTTTTTCTTTTGCTTCACTAGATTCATTTTTTTTAAAACATTTTTCATCATCCTCAGTCCTAAATGATGATATAACTGAATATCTTTAGCCTGTAGTGCAAAGATGAATGATTTCTGATGAATATCTTTGGCCCGTAGTGCAA